>VONZ01001171.1:0-200800 GCA_012976165.1 Labeo catla | reverse complement strand
TGTTACACTGATTGTGATTGGTCTGTTTCATGTGTTACTGTGATTGGTCTGTTTCGTGTGTTACAGCGACTGTGATTTTTCTGTTTCGTGTGTTACAGTGATTGTGATTCGTCTGTTTCGTGTGTTACTGTGATTGGTCTGTTTCATTATTATTTTAATGACTGTGATTTGTCTGTTTCGTGTGTTACAGTGATTGTGATTCGTCTGTTAGTGTTACAGTGACTGTGATTAGTCTGTTTCGTGTGTTACAATGACTGTGATTTGTCTGTTTAATGTGTTACAGTGACTGTGAATGGTTTGTTTCATGTTACAGTGATTGTGAATGGTTTGTTTCGTGTGTTACAGCGACTGTGATTGGTTTGCTTTGTGTTACAGTGATTGTGATTCGTCTGTTTCATGTGTTACAGTGACCGTGATTGTTCTGTTTTGTGTATTACAGTGACTTTGATTGGTCTGTGTTACAGTGATTGTGATTGGTCTGCTCCGTTACGCTCAGCTCATCCATAAGCACAGCAACAGCGTGTTGAACATCGAGGGTCTGTTTGCCGGATGGCTCTGTGCTGCAGGACTCATGATTGTGGGAAACTTCCAAGTAAGAAAACAAGAACAAAGCAGCAATTTACAGCAATTTCATCCACTTTTTTATATGAGAATTTCTCCACAGATACCATTTTGTTGTCATTTGTCAATTTGATACACTGCATTCGCCAGGATCCAATTTTTTGAAGCATATTTTAACGGATTATGATGGTATTAACTCCTTTATGACTTTTGGTTGATTCATATAAAAAGAAATCTCCAGAATAGATGATTCTATAGAAAGTTCTGGAACACCTGAAGTGCTGCTCATCGTCCGGGCGTCTCCTCTAGATCTCTGCCTGCGCCTTTCAATTTTTTATCATCGCAGGAACAAACACGATTTGTTTTTCCTCATTCATTGGGACTTTTATTCCTGCTGCTATAGTTTATTAGAACTTTCAATAAGCCCATAAATGTGTGCTTTTCTTAGCTTCAGCAGATATTATGTGATATTATTATCAGAATGATCAGATAAACATGAGTCACTGCACAGGGTCTCTCCCGTCGGCGTCCGCTGATTGTGTGTTATTGCATAAGTGAAATCAAAGGCATTCGGCCGTTTGATGTGTGTTCAACTGCGTGTCCTGCAGTGATGGAGGTGTGTGCAGATGTGCTGTAACTAAGCAGTGAAAGTGGTTAGAGATCTGAGATGGTAACTCAAAGTCTGCAGGTTCAAACCCAGCAAGGGTTGCTCTGTAAACCATCACCAGAAACAAAACACTAAACCTCAGGTTAATCTAGTGCATCAATTCTCTTTAAGTAAATGGCAAAAAAAAGTGCTAAAATTTGTATTGTTAATAATTTTTTTTTTTTTTATTAATAATAAGTTTTTAAGATTGTATTAATTTAAAAACACCTCCAAGGGTTTCTAAAGCCACGAGAAACTGATTTTTCACAGTTGTTTAACAGTATCTCTGAAAAGACATTTGATTTTGTGCCATTAATTTTTTAACCTGTAACTTCCATTGATTTTGTGCTGTTTTCTGCAGGTGGACCATGCTAAGGTTCTTCATTATGTGGGTGCGGGTCTGGCCTTCCCTGCCAGTCTGCTGTTTGTGTGCGTGCAGACGCTGCTGTCGTACCGTGCAGCCGAGACACAGAGAGACTTCCAGTTGGCTCATCTGCGGCTGACGCTCACCACACTGGCCTTCACCACCCTCATACTCAATATCCTTCACATACAGTGCTCATAAACTCATAAAACTGCTCCGTATGACCATATAGTGCAATTCCTTAACATTGTGTCCTGCAGGCGGTGTGTTTTTCATTCAGGAGAGTTTTGTTCTCCAGCACGCAGCTGCCATATTGGAATGGATATTTGCCATCATCGTGCTGCTGTTTTACAGCTCGTTCTCGCTCGAGTTCGGCTCCATCTCTTCAGAAACACTCACCGCTCTGATAGCGAGACGAGACGGTGTGTCTGAGGAGGGACGGAAACTAGAGAAAGTCTAGACAAGAAAGACCTTCACATCATGTACTTGTAGTTGAATTGTGAAATCTTTGTTAAGATTAACAGAGAATCCCTTGATGAGCAAAACATGGAATGTCATGCTGACTTGGAGTAAAAAGAAACGCAAGTAAATAAATAAAATGGAAAGGCTGGCTGTTTTGGGGGAAAAATGTGATTTCTCAAAACGAATGTGCACTTTTTTGTGACCGTTCATATACTGGCAGTTGTATTGGGAATATTTTCATACGTCTGTCTGGATTTATGATGAACTCGAGTTCAAGTGCCTTATAATTCAGTGAACAGCAGTGTTCCTGGATCAATCACTTTCTTTTACCAAGAAAAAACCTTTGGTTTTATTACAGTTGCTTTGTGTTATGCATTATATTGTGTTTGCACTGTACTATTTATACCGCTTTCTTTGGTAAGAAAGCTCTGTAATATTTCACTGGTTTATCTTCATGTCCTCACAGGAAATATATCAGATTTACAACCTGCTATTTTTGACTGTGTGTTTATTAATACAGTTATGATTCGGTTTTGTTATTTGAGGGAAGACATTTAGCTGTTATGTAATAAAAAGTGTGTAGAAACATGTACAAACACTTTGTGATTTAAAAGAACATGATCCCAGCTAACAGGGAACGTTCTCACTGTTTTTTCTTAAGTTATATAAATTAAGACAAAACGTTCTGAAAGTAATGTTAATAGTAAGTTCTTATATTTGATATATATTCTCATACCATTGAGAGAAAATGTTCTGAGATCAACCTTATCAAAATGTCCTTATGATGTTATTTGTACTTGAAAATTCGAAGAAAAGTTTTTGTAACCTTTAAATGACATTCTAATCACCACAATAAAACTGGACGTTTTAACGTTCTTAGAATATTAAAAATAAACATTCAAATAACGTTATATTTTGGGTGAAATAAAATGAGTAGTGTTGTAAGAAACGTTTCTCTGACCTTTAAAATAAGGTTTTAAGCACGACAGCGTTTTAGAAACATTTCAAAGTGTTCATAACTTAAATGTGTCACTTCGCCTGCTTTATTTGTTTCCGGAGGCGTTACAATGTTGCGCCGTTACCATGGAGAATGTAAACAAAACACGCGTCATACAAACCAACGTGTTTACGCTTTAATGTGAGCGATAGAGCGTAATTTAACGGCGTTTTTGTATATTTTAGTGAGTAAATACAGCTGTTTCATAGGTTGATCGTCTGCTCGGATGGACTCGCAGTACGTGAGCGGGACTCTGGCGGTCTGTCTCGCTCAGGGGCTGGCGGAGCTGCTCGAGCGGAGGCCGCCGGATCCCATCGAGTTCCTGGCGCTCTGGATCCTCAAATACAAGCACAACCAGGAGCTCCAGCAACAGGTCAAACACACATGGACTCAACAATAGTTAGAAAAATGTGTTCAATGGAAGTTATTTTGCAGTGTTAAGATTTTAAAAAATTCATATTGGTGAATCTATGTTGACAGAGAGTCTTGTTGTGCTTCTGGGTCAGAAATGGTTGACAATGCCTGGGGTTTTTGAGTTAAAAAACCCCCACTAACAGAATCATATAACCATCATTTCATCAGAAATTAGCTTACCAGAGACTGTTAGAGGAGGAGCAGCAGCGGCTTCAAGCTGAAAGTCTCCATCAGAAACTCCTGCAGGACGAGGAGACGCGGATCAGAGCCGCACAGGAGCAGATCCAGGTGACACAGACGCTGCAGGAATCAGATGGAGAACCGACTGTGAGATTATTTTAGTAAGAGCATGTGTTCTTCATAATCACTTTGACTGTTGTGTTGTTACCAGCACACAGAGGAGTCTGTGGCTGAATCAGCAGACGAGAGCAAACTCAGTCCTCCAGATCAGGGTGAAGATGAGGTTTGTGTTTCTGCTCATCAAACCATCTTTACACTTCCACCAGTCTAGCATTTACACAGAATTACTACTGACACACACTCACACAAATGCAGACTGTCACTGATGACATTCATGCACTTATCCAATCAAATATTACACAATTCCCTTGATATGACTGACTGAAATGTTTGAATTACCACAGTGACTGTTATTTCAGTATTATTTATTTTACTATTATAGTATTAATGAATTGTTTTTTAGGGTTTATTTTGTTATGTGCTTTTTTAATATTTATTATTTTCATTTCAGGTTTAGTAATTTTAGCACTTTAACTTAAACATGTTTATTTCAGTTAGTTGCCAAGTCAACATTTCAAATTTTCATGTAAATTTTTAAAAAGTTTTAATGTTTTTCATCTAATATTTACAGTTTATTTTATTTCAGCTTTTTTTAGTGACAGAAAACAATATTTAGTAGTTTCAGTTTTAGTTAACAAAAGCAGTGATCAGTATGGATAAAAATACAAAAAAAATAAATAATAATAATGCAATGTTTTATTCTCACAATTTAGGTTTTTTTTCTCTCTCACAATTACACCATATAAACTTAGAATTTTGAGAAAAGAGACGAAATTCAGAGTTGATATCTCACAATTCAGACATTTTTCTTTAGTTTTATCTAAAAGCGGAAATGGGCTTCTATAGGACTGGTAACTGAAAACATTCATGTGTTTAAGACGACTGTGATGTTAGTGTAGTGTAAAACCCCACTGAATGCATCTTTAAGTTGTATTTAAAGTGTCTTTCTCAGCAGACAGATGCTGCACAAGATCCTGGAGATCGGATGGAGTCAGAGTCAGTGAAAGAGCCCACAGATCCACCAGCAGAAGATCAGGTGCTCGATCACATGAAGATCCTCTCAATCACATAGGTTTACGAAATAAAAACTGCTAAACAGCTGCTCTTTGTGTTTTTCCCCATAAGGAGGCAAATAAGGAGGAATCTGGTGAAGCTGCTGCAGGTGAGGAACAAACCTCTGAGATCCTGAACACTGACCAATCACAGTCTCAGGAGGAACACAGCGACACACAGGTGAGGTCATGTGACAGGTGAATGACAAACATCACGTTTCCGTTACAATACAGTGATCGAACGACACTGTTCATCTTCAGAAGGAGCCAGACGTCCCATCTGAAGAGAACAAAGCTGATCCTGAGAAGACAGAAGAAGACTCTGATGAGAGACAGATGGAAACACAGGACAAAGTGAGAATACAGCATCATCCTGGTTAATCTATCTAGACATTCAGGACCTAACAGGACACATTAGGAGATTCACACTTGTAATAATTTAATTTAATTTAACTGAATTTAAAATTACATTATATTTTATTGTTTTTTTATTTTATATTAGATTTTTATTTTAAGTCATTTGTAATATTTTAAATATAATTTTTTAAATAATAAATATCTTGTGTTTTATTAAATATTATGCTAATTCTAAATATATTTTCATTTTAAATATTCTTGATAATTTTTTATATTTTAAATATTTTTAAATAATAAATATTATTTTGTATTTTACAAAATATTATTGAATTTTTATTTGATTATTACTTATAAAAGCACATACTTTTTTCTCTTTTTTATTTGTCCTATTCAAAACTTGTCAGCCGCTACTCACCATCTGCCTTTGTTTTACAGAAAACAGCATCTCATTTTGCAGAAGAATATCTCTTTGAAATTCGAAAGCAGAAATGCAGAGCACTTGCATATAATTCCTCTGTACAAAAATGCATTTTAATTAAGTTAATCTAAATATGATATTGTCATGCATTATGTACTGAATTATAACATATAGGTCATGAAATACATCTTATCTTGAGGTTGTTTTAAAGTGTAAAGCTCAGAGAGAAGACATAGGATATCATACAACTGTACTAATGTTTCAATAATGTTCAATATCTGGCAAAATCTTCTACTTGCATTAAATACCTGCAAATAACATCTAAAAATAGTGACTGAACAAGTGCTCCCTAAACTGATCGACTGTTTGAATCATTTAAAACGCTGCACACTGGCGACTCCTGCTGGTCAAAATTGATGACTGATCTGACATATACTGACACAGACTGAAGATTTCACTCCTGTCGCTCCTCACAGGAATCAGGAAGACCTGAAGATACTGAAGATGCGTCAGGAGCAGCAACGAAACCTGAGGAACCGGACGATGCCGTCCAACCACAGGTGATCCTTCACTTCACTCATAGAGATGATTGTGTTCCTGCAGAGATGAGGGAGATATTACACGTGTGTGTGTGTGTGTTTCACATGCAGGAGGAAGAGGATGAAGCCTAAACGCCAATTATGATGAACATTATATTTTATTGTTTTTTATTTTACATTAGATTTTTATTTTAAATAATTTGTAATATTTCAATTTATTAATATTAATATTTATTAAATATTATGCTAATTCTAAATATATTTATATTTTAATATTCTTGATAATTTTTAATATTTTAAATATTTTTTATTAATAAATATTATTTTGTATTTTATAAAATATTATTTGATGTTCATGTGATAAAACAGTGTCTTATTTTGCAAAAGAATATCTCTTTGAAATTGAAAGAGATATGCGGAGCACTTACAAATAATTCCTCTGTACAAAAATGCATATTTTTTTTATCTGTAATGCACCATGCAAGTATGTACCATGCATGTTATATATATATATATATATATATGTGTTATATGTATATAATTTAATTTTTTTAATTAGATTTAAATTTATGAGACGATTGTGTTCCTGCAGAGATGAGGGAGATATCACATGTGTGTGTGTGTGTGTGTGTTTGTGTTTCACATGCAGGAGGAAGAGGATGAAGCCTAAACGCCAATATGATGTCTATTTCACATTCAGCCCTGCTACTGCTCAATTAAATTTCATGCATATTGATATTAAATTATAGTTTTAGTTACTGAACTTTTGTGTTGCGTAATATATATATTGACACCCAAACTAAGAACACTACCTAGAACACAAAAAGTGTAATTCTGTTGAGTTTTTAATTAAGTTAATCCAATTTAAATTTGGGGTTCTCATGAAAAATGGGTTTTAAATATCTTATTTAGTTTCTGATTTAAATTTCAGCAACTGAAAATATTCATTTAAAAAAAACACTCAGAATGCCTCAGAAACCCTGAGCTGCTGTTCTGCTTCATTAGCTGCGTGATAAGCTGTAATCGGTGTGAGAATCAGTGCAGACGGAGCGAATGTTTGTGGGAACAGAGGTCAATCTCCTCCCAGTTTACACAACCACTGGATCCAGATCAGCATTCACCGCCGCTGAGCTCCAAGACCTCGTGAGCTGCTGAACACCGGTCATCAAACCACTAGAGATCCATTAGGGAAGGACGGACACGTCTGGAGACACTCAGAAGATCCTCAGCTCAGCTGTGAGCGTTTGTGAGCGATGGAGCCGGTGACCCGCGCCGTCAGCTCTCTGGGTCTGACCGTCATCGAGGCGTTACGATCTTTCACTGAGCTGTTTCTCACACAGCCTCTGTGCGCAACGCTCTCTCATCTGGGTGAGACTGACCTCAGAACGCTGGACGGAGGTGAGTGAACATCACGCCAAACACTCAGGACTCATTGTGTTTTGGAGATTTTTAGTTGATGTGTGCAATCAGTTCTGCTCAAGTTGACTCAGAATCACATGACTCACTAACCACAAACACACAATATTGTCTTCATCTTCAGCTCTACACAATTCAGCTTTTATTAAACCTACAAACATCCGTCTGTTAAATGTTTTGAGTGTGTATTTGTGCATGCTTATTCACAATAAATGCCACTTGATTTCATATTCTATGATGTTTTTTTCTGGGTTCACTGTTTGTGCATGTGAGAAAAAAAGAAAATAAAGAAACAGATGAAATAAAAAAAAAAGGGAAATACAGTCAATGTTCAGAGCTGAGGAAATGGTGACAAAATGGACATTTGTGTAATTGTTTTACACCATAAACTTTACTGTATTTAGATCCTGAGCAAATCCAGTGATATGGATGTGACGTATAAATGCTTAGAGAATGTATGTGATACCAATATACCAAACCATCTGTTTATATTCTAATTAATTCATTTTTGAGAGACTACATTTGTAGGATTTTTGCGAATTAAAATGCACAAACCAGATGCAATAAAACCCAACAAATAGAGAAGCGATGGCTCTTCACAGAACATATAACTGATACTTTATTAATGTGTCTATTTATGAGGAATATGTGCTGTTATGGATGTGACAAGCCAGACTATGGAAAATTATGCACTAAAAAAAACGTTAGAAAAACCAAATGTTAACATCTGTGCTATTAGTATAGTAAAAACCTTTGGTAAAAGATTATTTTTTCATGGTAAGGTTGACCTTTGCATGGAATTATCCTGCTATGAATGCAGGGCATTATTTTAAGCTCCGTTTTGCATTTCAGGTTCATGCATCTTGTTTGGATTTTTATTGGAAAATAGGAAAGATTTTGATTAAAATTGATTGATTCAGCTTTTTTTAAAACAAACATCTACAAACATCTGTCTGTTAAATGTTTTGAGTGTAATGTGTATTTGTGCATCTTTATTCACAATAAATGGTACATTTTATGATATTCTGGGAGGGGGTTCACTGTGTTTGTGCATATGAGAAAAAATAAAATAATAAAATACAGATGAAACAAAAGAAAAGAGAGAAATACAGTCAATGTTCAGAGCTGAATAAAAAAATAGTGACAAACTGGATATTTGTGTAATTGTTTAATTCTTTTTTTTTCACTAGTTTTATAGCATAAACTTTACTGTATTTAGATTCTCTGAATGCAGGGCATTATTTTATGTTCTGTTCTGCATTTCAGGTTCATTCATCTTGTTTGGATTTTTACTGGAAAACAGGAAAGATTTTGATTTAAATTGATTGTTTCAGCTTTTTTAAACCTACAAACATCTGCTTGTCCAGTGTTCTGATTTCAAAGTGTGTTTGTGCATGTTTATTCACAATAAATGACACTTAATTTGGTATTTCATATATGTGATCACAAACCCAGTCAAGTAAAGATCATGTTCCATTAAGATATTTTGTAAATTTCCTATCATTCATATATCAAAACTTAATTTTTGATTAGTAATATACATTGCTAAGAACTTCATTTGGACAATTTTAAAGGTGATTTTTGATATTTTGATTCAATATTTTGATTTTTGCACCCTCAGATTCCAGATTTTCAAATAGTTGTATCTCAGCCAAATATTGTCCTATTGTAACAAACCAGATATCAATGGAAAGTTGTTTATTCAAATTTCAGATGCTATATGAAGTGTGACTTAAATGTGCAAATATATATATTTTTTTATTTTTAATAATGTGTTTAATGTGTTTACTTTTTTTTTTTAGTAGTTTTAAGCATAGATCTTACTTGATTATCTGAAAGCAAGCCATAAGATTATGTTCAGTTTTGCATTTCATGTTAACGCAGGTTGCGTGTTTTGTTGGAAAACAAGATTAAACAAGATTTTGTTTAAAAAAATAGGATTATTTTGCAATTCCACGGCTGTTGTTGTAACCGTCTCATGACTGTCTGATTACAAAATGCGTTGATTTTTCTCCAGTGTCCTGCTGAAATGCTGCCTCTTGCTACAGTCTTGTTTGTGAAATGTGAATTTCATCCTGTGATCTGCAGATGATCGGGTGTTTAAGGCCAGAGAACTGTGGGAGAGTTCAGGAGCCGTAATCATGGCCGTGAGGAGACCGGGATGATTCCTGTGCAGAGAGGTACAGATTTTTGACTTTACGCCCCACTAAAACATCTTAATGAGTGTTTGATAATAATGAGGTGTGTTTCAGATGAATGTGTTTTTTTTTTTTTTCAGGAGGCGTCTGATCTCTCCTCTCTGAAGTCTCAGTTAGACGAGCGTGGAGTGGCTCTGGTCGCTGTGGTCAAAGAAAACATCGGCTCAGAGATTCACGACTTCAGACCTTACTTTAACGGAGAGATCTTCCTCGATCAGCAGGTCTGTCACATATAAACACACATCAGCACACACACCATCACATCTCTCACACTGAATCTGTGTCGTGTGATCAGAGAGGGTTCTACGGGCCGCAGGAGCGCTGGATGGGCGTCTCGGGGATTCTGCGGGCCGGCGTTTGGATGAACGGATGGAGGGCGTATCAGAGCGGATACGGGGGAAACGTGCGGGGCGAGGGCTACGTTCTGGGTGCGGTTTATGTCATCGGACCGGGTAAACAGGTGCGTGAACAGGGGAACGATAGCACATGGCATTAAAGTCATGCGTTTGACCTGCAGTCAACACTTTAATCTAATTTAAGATGATTTGGATAAAAGTTTCTGTCTGATTTCAGGGCCGTAACCATAAAAGACACTGAGTTCCTCCCATGTTACATTTTCAAAATATTAAGTGTAGGAACAAGAGTGAAAGTTTTTTGCAAGTAGTTGCAAATTGATACCTTCACTTTATTCTTTAATTATTTCATTCCTTTCAATAGTACGACCCTTACAACCAGTGTCAGGGTTAACGCATTACAAGTAACGTGAGTTACATAATTAGATTACGTTTTTCAAGTAACTATTAAAGTAACACATTAATGTGTTACAAAAAAAGAGTTACTTTTTCAAATAAGTAACACCAGTTACTTTTTTTTACCCATTTATTGACTGACTAGTCTCCTGTCCCCATACTGAGAGAAATCTGAAGTACAGAGACATAAACATGATGTGACTAAATGTGAATGTGCATTTACTCATCTCACTTGCAAAAACTGATTCAGTCTTCATCAAAATGAATTGCAAATTGAGAATATGACGTAAACCTGCACTAATTAAATGTTGAATTACACAAATATCCTTTATGCATTTAATCCAGTTTTATTAACCGGTGTCTTTGCTGCTGACCTGCGATGATCCAGTTCAACCATACTAATAAGAAAAATGACTTCAGATAAACTAACATTTGTGCTTCATTGTTTTTTTTTATTGCTGAAGAGTGTTGAACCTTTTTTCTCCTCTATTCTGTACAGACGTGAATTTACTTTTCCTTCAGGCTGAGGCTGATTCAGTTCACGTTTTGGTGTGAAAAGGCTTTTACATTTGCTAAAAATAGAACTTTTTAAATTAAAAACAAACAAGCAAGCCCTGTCCAGATTTTAAAAGTAACAAGTAATGTAGCGTATTACTTTCCATAAAAAGTAACTACACTGACCAAAATTATAAACGCAACACTTTTGTTTTTGCCTTCATTTTTCATGAGCTGAACTCAAAGATCTAAGACTTTTTCTATGTACACAAAAGGCCTATTTCTCTCAAGTATTGATTACAAATCTGTCTAAATCTGTGTTAGTGAGCCGAGATAATCCATCCACCTCACAGGTGTGGCATATCAAGATGCTGATTAGACAGTATGATTATTGCACAGGTGTGCATTAGGCTGGACACAATAAAAGACCACACTAAATTGTGCAGTTTATCACACAGCACAATGCCACAGATGTCACAAGTTTTAAGGGAGCGTGCAATTGGCATGCTGACTGCAGGAATGTCCACCAGAGCTGTTGCCCGTGAATTGAATGTTTATTTCTCTACCATAAGCCGTCTCCAAAGGCGTTTCAGAGAATTTGGCAGTACATCCAACCGGACCACGTGTAACCACACCAGCCCAGGACCTCCACATCCAGCATCTTCACCTCCAAGATGGTCTGAGACCAGCCACCCGGACAGCTGCTGCAGCAATTGGTTTGCATAACCAAAGAATTTCTGCACAAACTGTCAGAAACCGTCTCAGGGAAGCTCATCTGCATGCTCGTCGTCCTCATCGGGGTCTCGACCTGACTGCAGTTCGTCGTCGTAACCGACTCGAGTGGGCAAATGCTCACATCTGATGGCGTCTGGCACTTTGGAGAGGTGTTCTCTTCACAGATGAATCCTGGTTTTCACTCCACAGGGCAGATGGCAGACAGCGTGTATGGAGTCGTGTGGGTGAGCGGTTTGCTGATGTCAACGTTGTGGATCGAGTGGCCCATGGTGGCGGTGGGGTTATGGTATGGGCAGGCGTATGTTATGGACAACGAACACAGGTGCATTTTATTGATGGCATTTTGAATGCACAGAGATACCATGACGAGATCCTGAGGCCCATTGTTGTGCCATTCATCCACGACCTTCACCTCATGTTGCAGCATGATAATGCACGGCCCCATGTTGCAAGGATCTGTACACAGTTCCTGGAAGCTGAAAACATCCCAGTTCTTGCATGGCCAGCATACTCACCGGACATGTCACCCATTGAGCATGTTTGGGATGCTCTGGATCGGCGTATACGACAGCGTGTTCCAGTTCCTGCCAATATCCAGCAACTTCGCGCAGCCATTAAAGAGGAGTGGACCAACATTCCACAGGCCACAATCAACAACCTGATCAACTCTATGTGAATGAGATGTGTTGCACTGCATGAGGCAAATGGTGGTCACACCAGATACTGACTGGTTTTCTGACCCCCCCAATACAGTAAAACTGCACATTTTAGAGTGGCCTTTTATTGTGTCCAGCCTAAGGCACACCTGTGCAATAATCATGCTGTCTAATCAGCATCTTGATATGCCACACCTGTGAGGTGGATGGATTATCTCGGCTCACTAACACAGATTTAGACAGATTTGTGAACAATATTTGAGAGAAATAGGCTTTTTTGGACATAGAAAAAGTCTTAGATCATTGAGTTCAGCTCATGAAAAATCGGGGCAAAAACAAAAGTGTTGCGTTTAGAATCTGGGTCAGTGTAAGTTACGTAATTAGTTATGTTTTTTTAGGAAGTAACGCAATATTGTAACTTTTCCCAACACTGCTTACAACCCACACCCAAAAATCTCCAAATGCACAAGACATGCAAATATGATTCATAAATGCAAATCCTGATTAAAAACAACCTCCTTTATGTTTCTGCACAGGGAATCCTACTGGAGCACAGAGAGATGGAGTTTGGAGACAAAGTCAACATGTCTGACGTTACTCAGGCTGTTGAACAGATAAAAACTGACATTAAAAAAGCCTAACATATCACTCACTTACTGAAAACTCCTTCAGCTTGAATGTTTGTTATTCTAACCTGAATATGAATCTTGAAAATAGCAGAAAATGTAAAGCCATCCATATGTAAACACTAGTGATATATGTGTGTGTGTGTGTGTGTGTGTGTGTGTGTGTAGTTGATGACAGACTGACTCTAAACTCAAATGACGGATCAGTCTCGATGTTTCACGCTCTACATACACACGCAAAAACCTATAAAATACACCAATAAAACACACACTAGAGTCGATCAGATGTGTGTCATTATTACTCATGAATGCATGACTGTATATTGACTTTGTTTCCTTATTTTAGGGTTTCCCAAACTGGGAAAAAAGCTAATAATTAATCAAATAAAATACATGAATAATGAAGACATTAATTAATTAAAAATAATAATAAAACAAATAAATATTTCTTGTTTATATAAATGAAAATACAATACAACACAAACACTTTCCAGAAAAAAAAGAAAAAGAAAGGAAAAAAAAATGTTTTTATTAATTTAGCTGCATGTGACCATTAACTGACATCACAGAACACTGAACGTGTGAATGTGTTGTTAAAATGACTAAAATATTAATTTTAAATTGTAGCTCAAAATGGTTCAGCTGACAAAAACATTTGGGAATCGCAGCTTTATTTTATTGCTACTGCTTCTGTGTTCTCAGATTAGTCCAGGCATACAAAACAATGTGATTTATTATCAAGCTGATGTTTTATTGACTGTGAGAATATCATTGGCATATTTCTAAATCTGGAGGAGGATTTAATTCAGCGGTTAATGGAGGAAAACCGTGACAGGTCAGAGTGTCTTTCTGTTCTCTCTCCTGATTGGTTAATGCTGGTTTTATGCTAATCATTCTGTTAGATATGTGTGTGTGTGTTGGAGGCTGTAGTTTCAGTGCGAGATACAGGACAAACCACTGGAATCATCTACAGCAGACAGTAAGTATGAATATTGAGTTTTGATAATCATTTTTTTAATATTTAGTCTGTTAGGAGTCTAATGCCTTATAATTCTGTGATCAGTCAACATTTTAACAGTGGCTGGCCGAAGCTTTTTGTGTGTATTGAAAAAATAGAAAATTTGATTTAAATTAATTTTAAAAAATAATACAATGAAATGCAAATTAAAATCATTTAAATATATATTTATTTGTTTTTGTTGTATTGATGTTTTAGCAACATTCTATTTAAAATAATTAAATAACTAATACAAAAAAAGCAAAATAAAACAAATAATTTAAATAATTTAATTCCATAAAAAAAATCTAAACAATATAAAACACTATTTAAAAAACATTAATTCTAAAAAATATTTAATTAGTTTAGTTGCATGTCATGTGACCATTAACCATAGAACTGTGAACATGTGAATGTGTTATTTAATTATTAATAACTGATCATTTACATTTTAATACTGTGATCGGTCAATATTTTAACACAGTGACTGGCCAAAGATGTTTTTTTGTGTTGCACTGATGTTTGAGCAAAATTTTATTTTAAATAATTAAATAAATAATACAATAAAATGCCAAATTAAACAAATAATTTAAATAATTTGATTCCATTTTTAAAAATAAAAACAATATCAAACACTAAAAAATAATAATAATAATTTTAAAAAATGTTTAATTTATTTAGTCGCATGCCATGTGGCCATTAACCAACATCAGAGAACCGTGAACAATAATAACTGATATTTTAATACTGTGATCAGTCAATATTTTAACAGTGACTGGCCAAATAACATTTAAATTAATAATTTCCGTGAATCACTTTAACATTTAAATCTCCCTCTCTCACATTAATGTTTTATTGGCATGACAAATATTTTATATTCATATTGCTGAAGAAATTTTCAGCACTGCTGCATACAAATACAATTGAGAACAGTGCAAAATAGGAGTGAAAACAGTGCAATTGGCTGAGAAATCTACAGAGCAACAGCATTAAATGAATTGCATGAATTGTTGTGTGCGTTTGCAGTGTTTCTGCAGGATCTGGAGGGTGTGTGTGGGGGTTTGTGGTCTGCAGGAGTGTGTGTTGTTGTAGTTTACATTCTGCTGGCAAACACGGATCTGTTTCTGACCAAACCGGACCACACGGCTCTGGACACGCTGGCCAGCGCAGAGCTCACGTCCACCACCGGAGGTCAGAGATCACGACATGTCATTTACATTACAGCCACATGTTCACAAATGTTAATGCATTGCCGCAAAATGTAATTTGCTATTTTTTGGAATCAGAAGACGAGGTGAATTTTAAAGCCGTCTCACTGTGGGAGCGAACGGGAGCCGTTATTATGGCTGTCAGACGGCCAGGATGATCTCTGTGCAGAGAGGTGTGTGTGTTTCTCATGTTATCATGCATATACAATCACACACCCCCATCTCCTTACAGTGCTGTATGTGTGTGTTTTGTGTCAGGAGGCGTCTGATCTCTCCTCTCTGAAGCCTCAGTTAGAAGAGCGTGGAGTGGCTCTGGTCGCTGTGGTCAAAGAGAACATCGGATCAGAGATTCACGACTTCAGAGCCTACTTTGATGGACAGATCTTCCTCGATCAGCAGGTCATTACTGGTGCGGTTTTCAACACAAACTCATGAAATGACATATATAAACAAACATGGTTGCAGATCATGAAGTCTTTAGACTTTGTTTGTTTTTTAAGTAGACATTTGGTTAGTTCATTAGTTTGTTGTCAGAATTAAATAAATATAGTTAGAAAAGCCTAGATTTATTAGAAAGTCATCAGGAATTTATTTGCTTGAAATGTTTAGTAATCCCTTCTCAGACTGTATTTTGTAAATTATATATTTTATAAAATATTTATAATATTTATATATAACATATACAATGTATACATTATATTTAAAAGATTTACGCATTTTATATAATATTTTGTGATTTTATATAATGCTAATGTACAAATCTTTTGCATCATTTTGTTTTTTATTTTATTTATTCATACTTTTATTTATTTATATTTTACTTCATATGTTAGCCTTTTTTAAATATATTTTGCCATATTTTATTCTGTTTCTTGCTATGAAAATTACTGTGGCCACTGACATGATAAATTATCTAAAAAAATAAAAATAATAATAATAAAATAAAATAAAATTAAATAAGCTGTTGTAGTGGTCTAATTGCATACTATTATGCTACTATAAAATATCTTAATTAAAAAATAAGTTATATATATATATATATATATATATATATATTATTTTATATTTTATATATGTTACTATTATGTTATTACAAAATATCTTAATTAAAAAATACAATTCTGGTCTAATTCGACTGGTCAAGCAGTGTTTTGAGATCTTTCATATTATTATATTATTGTAAAATATCTTATAAAACAAAATACAGATTTCTTGGCTGTTTCAGATGTGTTTCTATGGTGTGAAGTGGCGGACGATGAGGAGTTCGGGATTCGCTCGCTTTGGTGTTTGGAGGAACCTGCTGCAGGTGTGGAGAAGAGGTTACCATGGCAACAGGGAGGGGGAGGGGTATGTTTTAGGAGGCCTTTATGTGATTGGACCA
This sequence comes from Labeo catla, assembly GCA_012976165.1. Classification (NCBI taxonomy): domain Eukaryota; kingdom Metazoa; phylum Chordata; class Actinopteri; order Cypriniformes; family Cyprinidae; genus Labeo; species Labeo catla. The sequence continues at coordinate 184,229 of VONZ01001171.1, read as the reverse complement.
GAGAACCAGGTAGTGTATGTCAATCATCTTCATGATACATGATTTTAAAACGTCCAAACATATGAAACATATGGATGTGTTTGTGTTGTAGGGGATTCTGCTGGAGCACCACGAGAAGGAGTTTGGTGATAAAGCCGATCTCACTGCTGTTCACATGGCTGTCAGCCAGATTCAGAAAACGGAGGAGACACAAGACAATTAGATTCATATCAAACCATTCCTGATGAAATCCACCATAGCATCTTTGAAAATTAAAAAATTAACTTGCCTTGAAATCAACTCAACAGAGTTTCCTGAAAACATACAATTATATAATGCTTTATTCTGTGTGAGTGTGTGTGTGTTTGTGTGTGTGTGTGTGTGTGTGTGTGTCTCGTCTGAGAGTGTCTATGTGACAGACTGATCCTAAACTCTAATGAGGGGACGGCCTTGATGATTGACACTTCAGACCACCAACACACACAAACTAAATTTTTTTTTTTTCCTTTACTACATAAAATTCCTCTTTGTTAAATGTCTAATGTTTTAAATACTGAAATGTCTTTAATTTTTCCTGTTTATTTTCATTTATTCTTTACACTTCAATCTTTTTGTAAAAGTGTAGATTATTATGTGCATGGTTATGAAATAAACTGAATAAAACACTGGTGTGACAAACGTACAAATATTTAATGAAATTACGTAATTAGAAAAATATTAAATATTAAAAATATATTTAATTAATATTAAATGTATATGAAATACTATTATTACTACATTAAAAATGCTTTTAAACGTAAAAATAAAAGAACAAATAAACGTTAAAAAGTACAAATATGTTAATGTAGTCTCGCAAATGATATGAGCTCAAACCTGCGTACACATACAACAATTGACATATAACTAATAAATACAGGATCCGCCTCAGAGTGAAGATTGACAGGTGTAGAGTCCTATAGGAATCCGTCAACCTTCTCAATGCAGCCAATCAGAGAGCGGGTCACGGCAGAGGACGGTTTACAGCCGCGGGCGTCAGAAATTACGGTACTCACCTCAGTATGGAAACAGGTACAACTTACACAGGTAAAAGTTTCATCTGTCGCTTAAAGTGTCTGTGAGTGTTGATTAGAGAGTTGTTGTGGTTTTAGGAAGGTATTTATTCACCTGTAGCGTCTCTCAGTATGATGTTTAATGACTGAAGCAGCACGGAGCGTTTCATATTGACGGTATTCAAACATAAACGGATCTGCTGCTTATCTCTAGTATGAGTTTGAACATATTACACATTCTTTGTATATCGACAGCTGTTGACAGATAAGTTAGTGGTTGTTTGTGTTAGTTTGATCGGGCTGCTGCTGTCTGAGGTGCTGAATGACACCTGAGTGTCGTGAACGCGTGCGCGTTAGCGCGGGATTATGGCACGCGCTTTGTCAACGGCATCACGTTCATTAAGAGAGCGCGTTCATGAATCAAGCAAAAAATGATCTGAGAAAAGAGTTTACATCACCAGCGAATTGCTTCACTACAACTAACACTACCATAAATATGGTAAAATCATGTATTCCAATACTGTACTGCTGTGTATGAATGTTGTGATCATTTAATATAATGCTAAATATCAAAGTACCATGGTTTTACCCTTGAATAGCAGCAATTTTAAATAATTATCTTTGTAAAAATCAGAAATAATATCTTTTATATTTTAAAATAATAAAAGCATGTTTTCACCACTGGATAACAAATTAAAAAAGGCTGTTGCAACTTTTATCTGACAATTCAGACTTTTTTTTTCCTCCGAATTCTGAGTTTACATCAAAATCACATTTTTTTTTTTAAACAATAGAATTAGAAATACAAATGGTAATTGCGACTTTATCTCACAATTCACATTTTTTTCCTGACAACTGCAAGTTTATATCTTGCAGTTCAGTTTTTTTTCCTTTCTTTTTTTTTACACAATGGAATAAAAAATAAAAACGGTAATTGGGACTTTTTATCTCACAATTCTGACTTTTTTTCTGTCAACTGCAACTTTATATTTCTCAATTGGGATTTTTTTTTTTTTAACAAAGGAATAAAAAATAAAAATGGTAATTGCGACTTTTTATCTTACAATTCTGACTTTTTTTTCCTGATTACTGCAAGTTTATATCTCTCAGTTCTGAGAGCTGTGAGGAAAACAGTCCAAATTGTGAGATACAAACTCATGAAAATAAAATATTTTGTGTGAAACCATATTAAAATCACCATATTTTAAATATCTGAGGCATTTGACGTTTTGATTGATCGATGACTGTCTCTGTTTGTGAAGCAGTGAGCTGAGAGATCTGGCGTTCTGGGATCAGTTCAGCATCTCTGACGAGATTGAGACCCCCAGATGGAGGCCGAGACAGGTAAAGCAGGTGAAGTGACTCTGAATGAACCACAAAAGCGCTGAGAACTGAACGCTGAGTGTATGTCTGTCTGCAGGTGAGATCGTGAGCTTGACGGTCATCAGGGGTGACGATGGTCAGCTGGGCTTCAGCGTGCGAGGAGGATCTGAACACGGACTCGGCGTCTTCATCAGCAGAGTGCAGAAAAACAGCGCCGCAGGTCAGAGGCTCTGTGTACATTTTGGTTTCATAATTGATGAATTTTACAACATTAACATGTGTGTGTGTTTGTGTAGAGCTGGCGGGTCTGTGTGTGGGTGATAAGCTGTTGGAGGTGAACGGTGTGAGTCTGGAGAACATCAGCATGAGCAGCGCTGTGAAGGTGCTGACGGGTCACGCTCGTCTCCGTCTGCTCGTCCAGCGGGTGGGACGCGTGCCTGGCCTTCGCTACACTAATGAGAAAACCACGTGGTGAGTGTCACCAACCTAATCGAGCGCTTTGAGTCCAGAGCTGAGATCCTCAACTTGTGTGTTTGTGTGTTTAGGGTGGATCTGATCCATCGGCGGATGGTGGTGGAGGAATCGGACGCTCCCGTCTCAGTGTACAGCTCAGATGGAGCCCTGTGTCGAACGGTTCACCTGCATCTCTCTCACCACCAGCCCTGCCTGGGACTCAACATCCGTGGAGGACGAGAATACAACCTGGGCATCTACGTCTCCAAGTCAGTACAGCACTGAACATACAGTTTCTAAACATTTGATTTGATTTTACAGCATTTTTGAAGTCCTTTGGGTGGATTAACACTAAAATAAGTAAAACAAATTAAACATAAATTGATCGATTAGATCAAAAAAGTCATTAAACGCTGATGCTAGCTTGACAAAGACTTGTCTGAACATTTAAAATAATCTTTAAAGCTTTAAAAGTCTTAACATGAGACAGAAAGTCAGATGAAGTCACCAGGATTACTTTAGTTTCATATTGTAACTGTTATTAATATTTTGTGTTTTGATGTGAATGTAACACTAGTGTTGTGTCTGATTGGCTGTTTGCAGGCTGGATCCTGGCGGTCTGGCAGAACAGGGCGGAGTTAAGATGGGGGATCAGATCCTGTCGGCCAATGGCGTGAGCTTCGAGAACATTAATCATTACAGAGCAGTGGAAGTGCTGAAGAGTCATCCTCATGTCATACTGACTATTAAAGTGAGTCTCACACACACACACACACACACACACACACAGCAGATGGCTGATGTGGCTCTCTGGTTTCTGTGTCGGGCTGTGCATTATTCACTCTGTTCCTGGATCAGGTATTCCTGCAAACTCATACACTCTTTGTCCATATTAAACATGCCACCTGCCTCCAAACATTCATGATAAGGAACCAAATGGTTTGGAGCAAAAAAGAGCATGCTGCTGTGTGTTAATACGTTTTTTTGCCAGTACAGACAAACTAGTCAAGCTTGTCTAACACAGGTTTTTTGCAAAAGAAAAAAAAAAGGTAAATAAATAAATAAATAAAAAAGATGAAAAGCTAATAACTCATAAGTTATTAAGTCATACAAGTGTAAAATTAAAATAAAAACATTTAAAAATAAAAAGGCAATTAAAGCACTTACTAAAAATGAATGTTTTATATATGATATTTTATTGTTTACCTAATTGTTAAGTGAGCATTAACCAACATCAGAGAACAGTAAACATACAGGTGTGTTGGTTAATTATTTAAAAAAATAATTAAAAAAAAAAAAAATGCAAAATTAAAATAAATAATATTAAAAAACAAAACAATTCAAATAAGACACTTACTAACAATTAAAACACATAGAAAAGTAAATTCAAATAAATATTTAAAAATCTAAATAAATTATTACAATTATTAAGATATTAAAATATTTTATGTTTAAATGCACGTCATGTAACTAGTATCCAACTGGGAACCATGAATGTATTTTTTATTTGCTGAAATATTAATTAAATACTAAGAATGTAAGACTATAATTAATGTTAAATTAAAATAAGTGATTTTAGAATAAAAACAAATTAACAGGTAATGTGATCATTAACTGACATCAGAAAACCAAAAACATGTGAATGAATGTGTTGATAAATATTTGAAATATTGAGTCAAAATCTCAGGGGAACTTTTGAAAATATTTTAGGTTTCCTGGCTGACGTAAAAGCTTAAAGATTACAGATAAAATGTGACCCTGGAACACAAAATCAGTCTTAAGTGTCACGGGTATATTTGTAGCAGTAGCCAACGATACATTGTATGGGTCAAAATTATTGATTTTTCTTTTGTGCCAAAAATCATGAGGATATTAAGTAAATATCATGTTCCATGAAGATATTTTGTAAATTTCCTACCGTAAATATATCAAAACTTAATTTTTGATTAATAATATGCATTGCCAAGAACTTCATGTGGACAACTTTAAAGGTGATTTTCTCAATATTTAGATTTTTTTGCACCCTCAGATTCCAGATTTTCAAATAGTTGTATCTCAGCAAAATATTGTGCTATCCTAACAAACCATACATCAATGGAAAATTTATTAAGCTTTCAGATGATGTATAAATCTCAATTTCAAAAAATATGACTGGTTTTGTGGTTCAGGGTCACATATGATATTCTGTGTTGATTGAACGCTTGTATATAAAGGTGAAATGACTCTGTTTTGTTCACAGGAAGCAGGCAGATATCCAGCCTACAAAGAAATGGTTACAGAACTCAGCTGGATGAATAAAGGTGAGTTTTGTTTCACAAAAATATACGGTGTTAATTTCTCAGTACATTGATCTTTGACCTCCTCCAGCAGGCAGCGGAACCATCTATTCATCTTCACAAGGGTCGGAGTCTCATTCATCCACCTCTTCTCTGTCCTCTGGAACGCCCCTTGGCTCCGTGAGCGGTCTCTCTCAAGCGACTCTGCCCGTTAGTTTGCCCTTAGGATCCAAAATGTCAGACGTACGCGGATCCACTGAGACGCAGTTTCATCCAGATTCCACTGACGGTGACGGTCAGTCGGAGCAGCTGCGGACGCTGAGCCGAGGACCCACTGAACTGCTGCAGGACTCTGTGATTCGGAGCGAAGAAGAGTTAGGAGAGAGAAGAGTTGACGGCAGGAAAACATCTTTGCTCATGGCTCTCAGCCGACCGAGTCCTCCGATACGCCGAACACGAAGTCACGTGACTGTGTCAGGTAAGGTTGACCAGTCATATGCAACCACATGCAGAGAAATATTCAGATGAAAAAAACTTTCTAAAAAGTTGATATGTAAAATTATATGTATTTTATATATATATATATATATACACACATATATATACACATATATGTACACATATATATATATATATATAAATATATATATATATATATATATATATATTTATTTATTTATTACATTTTATTAATTAATTCATTATTAAATAAATTATTTTCAGTTTTAGGCTAAGTGAAAACTATAATTCTGGGTTTTTTTTAGGAAAGTTAATTTTGGTGCAACACTACATGTCATATTTTGCTATCAAAACAAGATCCTGTCTGATTTCAGTATCATTAAAGCAAACGCTTTGTGTCTGCTGTTTTCACAGAGGAGGAAAAGAAACAGAAGAAGAAGCAGACAGAAAAAGGAGAAGAAGATGGAAGCAGGCCGCTGCATCGCTCCAAAACGTTCTTCGGTCTCTTCCGAAAGCGAGATTCCTCAAGATCCCGCTCCAGATCTCCATCTCGCTCAGAGAGCAGTCTGGGTAATACTAGACATCATGTTCTTTGACCAGAATCAGAAACAGCACCGCATGGGTCCTTCATACAGAAAACAATCACAAAATGCATTGCAAACTCTTTAAAATTAAATTAATTAAAACATTAAACTCTTCAATTACTTAATTTTTAAACTGTTAGACAAATCTGATTGAAACCTGGTTTTACTGCATGTTTCTACAGGCAGGTGTGATGCTGGTTTATCAGAGCAGGATGCGATGTCTCAGGTGCGAGAAATGGCCGTCAGACTGCTGGAGGACGAAGAAGTGGTCGTGCTCATGGAAATCTGTAAGCGGGTAAAGGAGATTCATCTGCCCATGCTGATGTTGCCAATTAAGTAAAGGTTTTGTTTGTCCAGAGACAAAACTCATGTGCTGTTCTTACAGTATTTGTCAGAGCGAGGGCTTACAACGCTTGTGCATCCGCTACTGGCCATCCTGAACACGCCAGAGAAGCTTCTGCTGCTCCGAGAGATCAGGTGAGAGGAAAAGAAGACATATAAACAAACAAAAAGTCTCTTAGCAGCTGAATAAGAGAGAAGAACTGATGTGGCGTAATTCTAGCATTTGTTTTGCAAGCCTAAGAGGCGATTACAGACACTGTTTGTTTTTTGTGTTTTGGCCGTTCATTTACACCTAAACGGTCTGAAAATGCAACCTCAAAATTTATGGTTTCAAAGTTTTTGAAAAACAATACCGTCGTTGTCTCCATGTAAACTACAAAAGCATGATTTTATGAAAATTGTGGAAAGTTGTCATGCACGTGTATTATGTGTTCAGTCTATAGGTATTATGTCAAGGCAAGGCAAGTTTATTTATATAGCACATTTCATGCATAATGGTAATTCAAAGTGCCGTACATAAAAGGAATTAAAATGGGCATGCATTTATTTATTTATTTATAAATTTGTTTATTTACATTGTCACCTACTGCCCTGGCATGCATCAGCCCATCAGCTTAAACAGGGATAATTTTGACAAATGTTGTCATCTGTTTGCGAAACTTTTAAAAAATGCAAAGTAATATCTTTTCTGTTTTTAATACATCATACGGTGACATTTTTCATTGCATAAACATGCATGCATAGTTTTAACCTCTGATGTGTTGCAGAATGTGCATGATTTTTTTTATTACGATCATGATGTTTGTGAGTCAGTTTGACCCTCACATTTTACCCTCTAAGGCTGTTTACATTTATGCATTTGGCAGATTCTTTAATTTAAAGAAATTTACACTGCGTTGATGGTAGATGGTTTTGGTGTAAAACTTAAATGCGAATCAAACCTATGATTTCGGTGTTGCGAGTGCCATGCACTTATTGTTTGAGCCTCAGGAAAGTACACAGAATAAGTGATTTCTCACACCTTTTCTGTTTTAATGTTAGAATTTAAAAATTTGTGTTTATAACAGTTCGTTAAAGTTTATGGGGAAAAAATGAAAGTGAAAACAGTTTTAAAAATCATGTGTGCCCATGCTTTTGTTTGTCTTTTGTATGAGATGCATGAGAAGTATTACTGTTAAAAATGAACTGTTTTAATCTTAACTTTGCTGAATTACTTTGAATTACAGTTCATTTGTCCTACACCATAAGGATCATACCCAGATTTTAACATAATTACAAGAGTCTAAAGTGTTTATTGCTCAAAAATGTTCATTGACTATTTCTGATTGGCATGGATGCATTTTTAAGTATCGAAAATCTTGTAAGTCTTTAAATCCCTTTTGTTTGAAACACACAACCCATTAACGGGCTAATTAACAGGGCTGATTAGTGAAGGCAGGTGTTCAGTGTTAATGAGAGCCTTTGAAAACCCTCAGATTGCAGAGCTCTGGTTCAACAGAAAGACTAAGAGTTTGAGCACAGAACAAAGTGTGGATGATTTGAGTGAAATCCTGCTGTGTGATTATTGAAGTGAAAAAAACCTGTGAAAGTCAAGTGCAGCAAATCTCAGCACAGACCTACAAAACTCACTAAAGAGATGAACATTAAAATGTAAAAGTAGATGAAGACAAGAGTTGATATTAATCATGAGACAAACGTGTGAATGTATGAAGAGTGAGATGACAGATCAGTTTGCACACCAAAGATAAAAGATTTTGAAGTGAGAACAGAGCAATGCTGCCAACAAATGCAGAATTGCACTGCATATTTATCATGTTTTCAGAGAACTTTATTCAAGCGTTTTAGTGTCTAAACGGCTCATCACTATCTGAAGCATTTAAGGTTTTCTGTTTAAGAAAATATAGGCCCATTAAAAAACAAATTCTCAAGCATCAACTTTATTCTAGGAGACAAAATGCTGACACCAGTTAAGAGCCAATCTGATAAATGTGTGTAAATGGTGCTGGTTTATATTTGGAACACTAAAGTAGGTGAAATATGTTCAGAAAGAGATTAAACACTCACTAACACTCAGTGTTTTACACACCACTGTAATCAATCTAGTGTTGAAAATTTCAAATCAATTAAACAAGCTGCTTTGCAAAATGATTCACTGTTTTGGAGTACTTTAAACACGACACTAATGACATCTGCTGGTCAAAGCAGTGTAAATGCAATTAAAAAAAAAACTACATGAGATACTGGTTCATGGCTTCACCAGATCAATGTCCTCTCTCAACAAACCCTCTGAATTCCTGAAACCAAGGTTCAAAACCATATAACACAGCCTTGTTTGCTGAAATCATGTGACTTGGCCAGTTTGATGCACCCTCAAAACCAATGATTTGAAACTAATGATTCACAAAGGTTTCAAAGCACCCATCACTGTTGCATGAGTGTGCTTTTAAGTTGAAAGTACAAAATGGCACAGAAGATAATCAAAATGATGTGTACATTGGATAAATGTGAACTTCTCAAAAGTGCTTGAGTTTCATAACCCTTTAAAGAGGTCATCGGATGCCCATTTTCCACAAGTTGATATGATTCTTTAGGGTCTTAATGAAAAGTCTATAATAATACTTAAAATTAAAAATTTTCAATGGTTGTGTAAAACAACACCCATTTTACCTTGCCAAAATGAGCTCTGCAAAAATCATCTCATTCTGGTCGAGGTTGCTTTAAATGTTAATGAGCTCTGCTCGCCCCGCCCCTCTCTTCTCTCTGTGGAGAGACGAGCCTGTTTACTTTAGCCGCATTTAGCCGCGTTTAGCTGCTAAACTTGCTACCTAGCACTTTATTAGGAAAGGCGATCGCAAAGATTAATAAAAAAAACCCCTTATACTCACTTCTGCTGTAAGTGAAGCTGGATCATGAATGATTCGAGCGAACACAGACGGATATATGTAGATCGGGAGTCGCATTCCCTTCACAAACAAACTTAATCCACTGCATCTTCAGCGGCTCAGATGTCGGGAGTAAATGACGACCACTATGTTCATTATTACATCCAGCAACACAACAACCGACAGGCATCTGAGAACGGCTCAATTTGAAAAAGGGGATATTATTTTTATCAGATTAATTAAAAACCACTGCATGTATTTTTATCATTATAGGGTAGATTTCTACATACACTGACTACACACATTAATGTTCAAACAACATGAAAAAGTGAACTTAGCAGCCAATGACCCCTTTAAGAAAAAGTTATCAAGAGGGAGAAAAGGTCAGATAATAATGCACAGAAATAAACAGTTGTGGCCAAAAGCAAGTTGAAAACCCAAACCAAATATGCTCATTTTAAATTGACTAACTATCATTGGTCAGACTTTTCATTAGGCCAGTCATGCCAAAACATGATGTGGTTTTGGTTACGTGTTTATGCTCGATTACCGAATCTTCATTCAGATTTTTAAAGTGTACATTCAAAATATGCATAAAAAGAGTTGGAAATGGATGAAAATACAGACACTATTTGTACAATAAACTTTCAGATATGCTTTCATATTACGTCTTTACTCGCTCATTTCTCCTTTTTGCTCCAAGAGTGCACATCTGAATGTAATAACGTCAACTTTAGAATGGAATTTTTCATTTGTTTTCTTTTGCTCTTATGGTATTGCTATAATATCAACTTCAGCTGCAACTTAATAAGATGTGACTTACAGAAGTTACTGTAGTTTGGCTGAAGCTCGTGTGTCTGTTTCTCTCAGATCGCTCGTGTCGTCCAGTGATCTTCCACTTTTCAACAGCATGGTGTCTCCGTTTGAAGAGGAAGCTTACGATATTCTGAAGAGTCGCTCACGTAAAGTTACAATAACCTTCAAATAATGCACAGTTTTAAGTGTTTCATAGTTCATTAGGTTTGTCTTGTGTGTTTTAATTAGGCAGAAGTTCTCCTCTCCGCTCTCCTCAGTCAGGCCACGCCCCCCGACGCCACCTCATCACACCTGTACCAGGTGAGCATCAGTTCTCAGATAATATCCGTCTTCCATTAAATAATTCCATCTACTGCACCTCTTTAACTTTAATTCTTCCCAGCCTGTATGTGACTGACCAGTGTCAAAATAGTTGAATATAAAAAATGTTGAAACAAAGTGTTTAAAGACTGTTAAAAAGTTTACGAAATACTTGTGTCAACACTAGAGATCTGTTGAAGCTACGCTGAAACAAAATTGCAATTTGATTTTGCAAAACTGAAACAATTGTTTTAGTGTTGTGAAATTGTTGAAACAATGTTTCATGTTAAACGATTGTAAACAGGTTAACAAAGGCTTGTAATTCAACACTGAAAATGTAACAATGTTTTGAAAAGACATCAAAACATTGCAGGGTTTTTTGTTTTGTTTTTTTAAAATGTGGATTCAGTTTTACAAAATGAAATGACATTTACATGACAATGACGTTCAAACATCTTTGAAGCTTATAGAATCACAAACTAGCTCAGACTCATTTCTGGTTTTGTTGTGCAATATTTATCAACACACATGGTTCCAAATAATAAATGTGACCCTGGACCACAAAACCATAAGGCTTTTTTTTTAATTAAGGTAAATTTAGATTTGGTTTGTTAGGACAATATTTGGTTGAGATACAACTATTTAAAAATCTGGAATCTGAAGGTGCAAAAAAATCTAAATATTGAGAAAATCTCCTTTAAAATTGTCCAAATGAAGTTCTTGGCAATGCATATTACTAATCAAAAATCAAAAAAAGTTTTAATATATGTATGGTAGAAAATCTACAAAATATCTTCATGAAACAATTTATCTGTACTTAATATCCTAATGATTTTTGGCACAAAAGAAAAATCCATCATTTTAACCCATACAGTGCATTTTTGACTGTTGCTACAAATATACCTGTGCTACTTAAGACTGGTTTTGTCCTCCATGATCACAAATGAAAAGCGTGTCTTTCTGCCTCAGATCTGCATGGTGGATTTGAGCTTCACGCCGCAGAGGAACTAGAAAGACAGAATCAGCTTGCAGAAGGTCTGGAGCAGCTGCGTCTGTCCTGCTGTCAGGACCAGAATGAGTCCAAAGCCTTCAGCCCGTTACTGGACGTCCCTGTGGACACTTACGGTCATTCAGACTCATTAACGTCCTCCAGGACGTCCACGCTCCTTCCCAACTGGCTGCTGGCGGAAAACACACGTTCAGACTCCGGCCAAACGCCAGATGATGCTTTCAGCACACAAAGAGGACGATCTCCTGTGAGGAACGGACATTCAGAGAGGAGAGCGGGCGAAGCGGATGTGCTGTTTACTGTAGTGGACGCACCTCGACACAAGAGGCCGCTGCTCTCACAGGTCTTTGGTTCACTGAAGAAGTCACATAGTTCAACAGTGTCACCCACAGGAGAGACTTTATGTGAGAAACGCACCTGTGACGTCCACACGGAATCAGAGTTTGAGCTCACCACCGTCCACATCAGCAAAACCAAGCAGTCTCTGGGTATCCACCGTGTTCTGGTTCTTTATTTTAATGCATCTGAATAGAAGTGTGTGTGTGTGTGTGTGTGTGTGTGTGTGTGTGTGATGTTTTCGTATATTGCATATATATTGTAGGAAATAATGTGTTGTTGCATCTGTTTCATTGCTACTTTTGTGTGTAGTCTAATCTAATTAATACTCTAAGTGAAGTGCATGTAATGATGTGCAGTGATTGTGTGTCTGATCAGGGATCAGTATATCCGGAGGATCAGAGTCCCGGTTCAGCCCATGGTGAAGATCGAGAGGATTTTCCCAGGAGGAGCTGCATCTACTAGTGACGCTCTAGGGTAAAAGATCAAGTCCTGTTGATCTGTGTGTGTGTGTGTGTGTGTGTGTGTGTGTGTGTGTTGATGTTGTTCAGAGTGAGTCATTGGATCTGTTTTGTGTATCTCAGGCTGGTTTTGAGCTGGTGTCGGTGGACGGCGTCTCTCTGCAGGATGTGACCCATCAGGACGCTGTGGAGATCATTCGACAGGCCTTCAGTAATAAGAACATCAATCCCATGGAGCTCGTGGTCAAAGTTCCCAGAGAGCCCCGAGTCTCATGACACGTGCCTTACCGTATGTATTACACTATTATTTAACCAAATCATCATTCTAGAGTGAAGAACGAACACTGTGATTGTGCGAATCTCATGAAAACAAAGCGTCTCTTGGTTCAGAAGCTGCACAGACTCTTAAAGATTCACTCAGGATAGATTACATTTGAATCATCATGTGCTGAAAACATGTTTTATGAAGGGCTGCAAATCAGGTAACGTTCTACATGATTCCAGAACTACCTGTTGGAAAAATAAACCAACATTTTCACTTTGTAACAAATTTAGGTTATAAAATGTGGGAACATTAAACAAAGTTTCAAAAATGCTGAAATGTCCAGTTTTCTTGACGTGATTAGAACATTTAAAAAAAATGTTACTTGGTGTTTTACTAACTACTTATCTGAATGCTTATATATATATATATTTTTTTATTTCTTTTTTTTAATATTCAAAGAACGTTAATGTCTGGTTTTATTTCTGCAAATAGAACGTTATTTAAAGGTTTCATACGACTTTTTTGCCCAATATGTAACATTTTATTTTTATTTTTATTTTTATTTTTATTTTTATTTTAAGAACATTAAAATGACCAGTTCTTTTTATGCGATTTTTATTTTTTTTATTATTATTTTTTTTTTAGAATGTTATTCAAAGTTTAAAATTGTTTCTTAGAACATTCTAATTTTATTTTTAGCCAAAATATAACGTTTTCGAAACATTATTTGAATTCTTAACATTCCAATACTTCCAGTAATGTTACAAACAGAACATTTAAAGTTAATTTTAAGAATAATCTCAGAACTTTTTTTCAGTGATATGAGAATAGGTATCAAACATTGAAGTTATAAGAACATTCCATAAACATTACTTTAAGAAAGTTTTGTCCTAACATTTTTATATAACTTTTAAAAAACATTAGTGAAAGCTGTGAGAACATTTCCTATTAGTCGTGTCCGCATGATCGTAAAAGTTAGGGCTAGGCAATATGGCAAAAATAAATAAATATTTATTTTATTTTATTTTAATTTTTTCCCCAGAGCATTTGACTGATTATTTTTTATTTTTATTTTTTTTTTTTTAGTCAACTACAACATTAAGCAAAAGAATTCTATTCCAAATGCACCACTTATGAAGTTGTAAACAGGATGCAAATCACTTGTTATATATATTTGCATAAAAGATGCATGAACTATGTCTTGTACAAACTTGTCTTATACATATTATATGCTAAAAATAATAATACGAGGAAAATGCTTTTAAAAAAATCTCAAAGTCAGGGTAATTTAAATTCAAAATTACTTAAAGTATAACACCAGTAGACCATTATTAACTATAAATGTTCTGTAAAAACGATAAACAGCAGCTTTCAGCCTGTCATCATGATGCAAACATGAAATATCAGACATGCAGTAGTTCTTCACAGGTTTTTTTTATTCAATTGCGTTGCTTTTCCATTATTTTTTCTATGTAAACATGGACGCATCTGTTGCACTCGCATCTCTTGTAGCGTCTCATGCATGAAACGGCATTATAAAACCATGGTGCTCAAGTTCACTCCCCATCTTCTTGCATGTTTTCCCTTTTCCACTACCCGTGTTGCATTTTTGTCAACACAAAAGAGCATTCTGTGTGAATGGTGCCTAGCGATATGAGAGTGTCACATGTGAGCGGTTAATCGTGTGCGCCGACATGCGATTGTATCGTTCTTCTCTCTTTACTCTTATCACATTTGGTAATGTATCTATTCAAATCTGCGATTCCTCAATTTTTAAAAAATAAAATCGTGGCAAAATATTAAATTCGAATTAATCTGAAAAATCATTAAGCCCTTGCATTCCTCAGAAAATGCACATTTTAAATTGAAATACTGACTAAAATAAAATACCAGTGAATGTGAGTCATTGCAGGTGTTTAATTACAAACAGCTCATAGGAACATTAAATATACGGCACGAAAAATATACAATGTATTGGCTTCATACAAATACTGTTAATTAAAAAATTACAATACCGCCACAATCACCCACGAGATACAAGCAACGCTTTGGTCTATTCACAGTGGCTCCTATATGCACGCGTCTATATATTATTCAGTATTATGTGACCGTATGTGTGCAGTCATGGGTTTATTTTGGTACAAATATAACAGTCAATAGCTTTAATGAAAGAAGAGCTTATATTCCTCACATTAGTGTTAAAGAGCGCCGCGATCAGCTCCTGTCAGAATCACCGCAAGAGATTCTTCCTGCTGCTCATGTCCTCCCACTCTGAAATGATTGGAGTTATAGAGTATTATTGAACACCAGTATGGATGCATGTGCAGCTTTGTTGTTGATTAAGTGCAAAGTACTTTGTAAATACATTAAACTATTGAAGAACAGAATCCAAGAGCAGCTGGAGTTCCTAACTTTGTAATTACTAGTAACTTTTTTGAGTTCAAAGACATGAGCAGTGTTTACTAATCAGATACTAAATTACGGTAATTCTGACACGACATGATCGCAGTATAGCTTTGTATTTGGAGTCCAGACACCAGGCAGAACTCTTATTTTTTTTATGTGAGACTCAATGAGTTGCGAATTTTGGGATATCGCATAAAAAAAAAATATGAAGACGAACATAAAGTCTTAAAATGAGTATGAAAAACCTGATGCACTAAATTGAGACGGATACTTTTTAAGTGTTTAAATTATGATGGAAATACATTTATGGAGTAAATTCCTGAATGCACAACAAAAACAACTAAATTTGTCTCAGCATGTTAACTGGATGTTAATTTGGTGGACTGGATAACCGATCTCACCACACACCATCTCAAATACTGTTTTAGTCGTTCTGAAATGCCTGATCTTATGACAGCGTTTTAGTACCACATTTAAAAAAAAGTCAATTTCAAAACTGTAACTATTTTAAAAATATTGCAACTTTAATCTCATATTTCTATTACTTTGATCTTGTAAATTTGACTATATTCTCAAAATATTACAACTTTAAACTTACAATGCTACAACTTTTTTCTCAAAATATTACGACTTTAAACTTTTTAGACTTTAAACTTGTATTTCAACAACTGTACTCTTGTATTTCTATTAGTTTGTTCTGGTAATTTTTACTTTATTCTCAAAATATTACATCTTTAATTACAAAATGCTATGACTCTCACAATACTTTAATCTCATATTTCAACAACTTTATTCTCTTTGATTTCTTTCTGGTAATTTTGACTTTATTCTCAAAATATTATCTTATATCTTTAATCTGACTTTAATCTTATAATGCTACAACTTTATTCTTGTAATATTTATTTTTACTTTTTTTACATGGCACTAAAACGCCGTCATATGAGTCTAGTCTCAAAATGATTTGGTATGATTCTCCTAGAACGGTCCCAAACATCAGGTATCCGAATGCAACACAACATGGCAGTGTTTATTGCATTTCGATCTGATGTGCAAGTCATTCATGTAGGAAAAAAGAGCCACAGCTTCCCTGCTTGCGGCAACTTTTACGTATTTTAATAGTGACTACCCTAGTGAAAAATAAATATACTAAAATGTATTTAAAATACATTTATTTTAGCCAAGTGTACTACAAATACATTTACATATTATGTACTTAATAAAAATACCCTGAAAATGTACTTTTAGTACACTGGTATATTTAAAGTCTTCTAAATTGGAACAACTAATTTTGTACTTTTAAGTACATTTAATGCATTTTACGTTCAATGCATTAATTGTGCAGAAGTAGTGCTGAAGTCAAAATAAAGATATACTTAAGTATATTTGATTGTGCTAAAGTGGAACTATTCCAAGTATACTTTAGATACACTTTATTTTGCAATAAATAAAGACCAATATTATTTAAAGATCATACGATCCTCTTCAGTAGTGACATTAAAACACATTTTAGTAGCACTAACATTTTTAGTAGCACTAAAAATACATTTTAACTAACGTTTTTTAGAATTTTTATATCAGTAAGTCTCAAGTGAAATGTCAGTAAATGTTAATATACTTGAACTATACATAGTATAAAATAAATGCATTTTAAATTATTTTTACTAGGGTATTTGCACCAAAAAAAAAAAGTTTTATGCGATATTTCCCAGTTTAATTCGCAACTTTGGATGGAAATGTAGCTAATGACACAAAAGTGCACTTCTGTGAGTTTACAGACAAACTGTGTCACATGTGTCTGAAATAATTAATGACATGTCAATTTAATGAAGTTGCACCAATTATTGGGGCACATAAATCATGTAACGTACTTCGAAACGGCACTGAACGCTTTGCCGTCTGCAGTAGATTGAGGCCGTTTACAGAGAACGTGTTTTTCCACTATTACATTGTTTTTGTGTAAACACGTGCTAGTGACCGTTGCATTCAGGTCTCCCGTCGTTTACAGCATTTTAAAAACGCCCACATCTCACCTCTTTCAAAGCAAAAACACGTCGTTTGTGAACGGCCCCCGACTCTGTTTAGAGAACTGCACTTAGTTGCATTTTATGCAGAGCACATTCTGAAATGAGCGCGGCAGTAGACGATTATTTGTTTCAGATCTCGGTAGCAGCGATGTCGTCAAACGTGACTTCGTTTCCGCTGCTGTCGTCGTCCTGGTCTCTGGACTCCAGCTCGAGGCTGAGCTGACGGAGCGATCGCTCCAGATCTCGGTTCCTTTTGTACATCTGCACGTAGTTCTGCTGCAGCTGTTTCTGATATCGAATCACTTTGTCTTTCTCCTCTTCCCAGCTCTTTCTCTCGCTCTCGAACGCAGACGCCTGATCGGACGAGCGCTGGCGTTCGTAAGCGAGCTCCGCCTTCAGCCGGTCCGTCTGCTGCTTGTGCGCTTTCAGCTCCTCGTTCTCGCCGGCCAGCCGCTGGTCGTCGGCGGTCGTGGCGCTGAGGTGCTCGCGCAGGTGAGACGACTCGTCTTCCAGACGGCTCATTTTCTCCCTGAGCAGCTCGTTTTCGCTCTTGCGCCGCTGCAGTTCGTTCTCGCAGACCTCGAGCTCCAGCGTCCGTGTGCGTGAGGCCGTGTGCGCCTCCTGGAGCTGACCCTGACACGTCTGCAGCTCCGCACGAACCTCCCGCAGCTGCCCGCGCAGCGTCACCAGCTCTCCGACGCGCTGAGCCAGATCGGCCTGCAGGTCCTTCAGCTGCTGCTTCAGCAGAGAAATCTCACCTGACTTCTGACACACCTGAGAGAAACACAACCAGTTGAGAAACCAAAAAAATCAACAAACTTTTTGACTTCCTAAGTCACTATGCCATTCACACTGAACACATTTGTTCACTCTGTATTGGAGTGCATTATGGTTGAATGGGACACATTTCTAGTCTGAGTCCCCTCCACTTATTTCTTTGACTCCTCACCTCCCACTTGGTCTCCTCCAGTCTGGGCCCCAGCTGCGTGTGCTCTCGTTCGTAGGAGGCGCAGCGCTCCTCGAGCCTCTGGCGCTCCTGCAGGAGCTGCGTCATGTCCTCCTGCTGCTTCTTCTTCTCCTGCTGCAGCTGAAACACCTGGAGCTGCAGGAGCTGCTGTTCACGCTGCGCTTTATGAGACGCCTTCTGCATTTTAGCCGCACACGTCTGTCTGAACTCCTCTATCTCCAGCTCCGTGCGCTTCTGACGCTCCTCGTACACCTGCATCGACACGCACAGAAAGTTTATAATAATTTTTTTTTGTTGTTTGTTTCGTTGTTTTATTGTTTCGTTGTTTTTAATTTTATTTAATTTTTTTTTATAATTTGTCATTATTTATGTATTTATAGATAGACATACAAACAGATAGATAGATAGATAGATAGATAGATAGATAGATAGATAGATAGATATTTGATATTTTATGTCATTAAAAAATGTGAAGAATATATAATTTTAAAAAAGTAATTGTTTATTGTACTATATTTAATAATTTGTAAAAAAAAAAAAAAAATACAATAAACAACTAATACTTTTTTTAATTACACTAAACTATTAAATTCTAAAATCTTATTTGGTATTTTTTTTTTTAATGTCATTTAAAAAATGTTTATGTGTGTATATATAAAATAATTTTTACAAATCCTATTAAATCTTATATAGTAATTATATAGAATATAGAAATGATATAGAATATAGAATTTTAAATGTTATTGTTTACTGTAATATCTGTTAAATATATTTAATAATTCATTTTTAAAAATACAATGAGCTAATTACAAAAATTTGCATATGAAGTTTATTTGCAAAAACAGATTTTTTTTTTTAAATGTTCAAAAAACATGTTTTTATGATGTTATGTTTTTGTGTTAGTTAGCTGTATTTTTTTTTTTTTTAGTTATTTTTACTTAATCAAAATAATCCAACTGCAGTTTGATTGAGAATAACTGGAATGCACAATGAAAAAACCCTACAAATACAGATTATTTCCTGGTTTTCTTCTTAGTCTAGATAAAAACCATCTCTCACACACCTGACAGATGGCCGCCTCATTTTCGTCCAGGTTTTCCCTGAGCTGCTGAAGCTCCTGCTCTCGTTCCCTCAGTTTGTCCTCCAGGTCTCTGACGATGGCCTCGTAGGCCTCGATGGGCGGCGGGGACGGCATGTCGGACAGCAACGGCCCGCGGCCGCCCAGAGATCCCGTGCTCTTGCTGGACGAGGAGCGGCCGCTGTCGGAGTTCGAGTGTCCGTGATGTTTGCCCGCCTCGCTTTGGCTCTGGTTGTACACGGGCCCGTTATACGCCGGCAGGTTGGTTAAAGAGTTGCGTGCCGTGTCCGTCATGGTAAACGACTGGCTGAACAAAGCGTTGCGAGCGCCGCTGTAAGAACTGCGCCGTTCCGTCGACACGGGCGTGACGTCGTCATCTTCTGGAGAAAACATGCTGAGGTTTCCTTGGCTTCCCGACAGACCGGCGCCGAGCCGCGGAGACAGATACTGCACGCCGTTACGGCTCTTAGGGACCACGGGTTTGAAGGCAGTGGGTCTGATTATGGCCTGCTGAACATTCTGAGACAAACAAACATCACAAATCATGAGAAAACTCATGCAAACACACAAACACATCGTTATCAGTTGGTGATCTTGAGCTTTGTCAAAGATCAGAGAGGGGAATGAGATTATTTTATTAATCCCTAATGTACTCACTCTTTCTAATTGTCCAGACACCGGAACCAGTTTCGGAGGTCCGTCCAAACCAGTCGAACCCACACCCAGATGTTTATCATTCCAGTCTCTTATCAAGTCCTCATGTGAATATGAGCGAGTACCAAATCCTTTCGATCTGCCAACGATGCCTCTTCTCTTGCTGGACGGAGTCCTACTTCCCACCTGGACGTCTTGTGAGGTTTCGGACAGCAGGCGTCCGGAGCCCGGTGTGCCTTTGCGGAATTTAGTGCTGACTTCTATGTTTGCGCGGTCGGGATACGTGATGTGACTCGGCATCATGCTGCTGACGGCACCCATCCCTCCCATCAGAGGAGGTGAGTTCGGATGGAGACGTGGGTCCAGGCCTGGTCCCGGATGGTCAATAGACACGGGGAGAGACTGGACCAGCGCCATGACCGATGACACGCCAGATCAGAAAACCTGCATGGAAAAAAGAGACGAGGGTTACTGGAGATGCCATGAACATCATAACGGAGTTGGAGTGTCGTGTAGACCATCGTTGAAAACATTGTTCATGTAGTCGAATGCACTTGTGCTCAGCATGTGAGAATAATCTAGATTAGAGAAATTAATCCCAGTTTGATCTGCCTTGACAGTTTCAAACAATACAATGACTAAAGCCGATTAAATAACCGTTCATAACATCTGCATGTTCTCTTTACTTTAACCAGAGTGTGGAAGAAACAGCACTCAAAGCCCATTATCATTGTTTTGTTGTGTTTTTTTCCTTTTTCATGCTTTTTCACAGACAGGATGGTAGAGATTAACAGGAAAGCATTGTGGTAGAGAGCTGGGAACGGGATTGGGAAAAGACCACGAGTCGGGACTCGAACTCAGGTCGCCAGAGGTGCAGTTACACTATATGTAAGTGCTCTAACCGACCCAAATCATTGTTTTAAATGTGAAAATATAGCAGAAGAAACAACGACATTCCAAAACAATGGACTTGTCACAAACCTCCTGAAATAATCAGGTCTTCACTGTAAGTTTTAATTTAGTGATGAGTGAATTTTTGCTAGAAAAAGAGCAGGAGAATCATTACACCATTAAAGTGTCTCCGGCAAAAGCTGTGAAAAGCTGCGTGGTTGTTGTCACCACTAGAATTACCTACTGTAGTCAAAGCACAATAAACTCATTTTTATTTCCAAGGCCCATATTTACATAATATAGACTTCTGGGAATCCATACTCTGTTCTCAAGAGACCATGTCAATCATTTCGGTTCCAAAAGCATCCAAAATGTTGTGTTGTTGCTAGAGGAGGAGTACAGTGAGAAGTGTCCGGTTCCCACAGTGATGTTCAGTGGTAGTAAAGCTCTTCTATAGGGATGTATGAGTGCTGAAGGTGTGAGGAAGTTGTGCTTTATCAGTGCTGTCATGAATTCACATTTGAATTCACATATTCTGTAGAGATGAGCTGAGCAACAATAAAGACCAGGGCATTTAAGGAAGTCGTCCTCCAGGAGTTAAACAGGACAGATGTGAAACTTTGTCACGAACTTGTACACTCAGTGCCAAGAAGGCCCAGGGCAGTGTACTTTGAGTTCTGGAGGACATGTTAAGTACTAGAATATTATACATTTGCTGAAATAAATCTGGGGTGTACTCCTTTCTGCAATCCTTAATTTCAACAAAACTCGCTAATTTACTTGGTTGACAGAAAATATTGGTGTCGTTTTTTTTATATTAAGTATATTTTTAATACATTTCAATTTTGCCATCTTTCCATGAATTATATTAGTGCTTATTAAGAAAATACATCTTTTATGTTTATTCAGAGGGGGTGTACTCATTTGTGCTGTACATTGTATTTCAGAGCTGCGCAATTAATGTTAAGTTCCATAATGAAACTCTAGATGGCGCTGACCGATAGGTCATCATTCACACGGTGCAGCTGATTGGTAGCCTTTGCATCAGCATCCAATGAGCTTGCTGATCAACATACTCGCTAGTTATTGCAAAGCACTTCAGAAACCCTCCACCTCCCCAGCTCCACCTGTATAGATCTGCTACTGTACGTATTAGCAGTTGTGAGTGTCTATTCCACCAAGACTAAACACATTAATGTTGTCATGCTAAACTCTCTAAGAGTTGTCATGACAGAAATGACAGGTTAAACAAGTTCCAGACTCAAGTCATTAGTTTAGTCATTAGTCCATTTTAGTCTGAGCTAGTTGGGCTGTTCAAACCAATTATAATTCCTTTTGGTGAATCACAAATTAGACATTTACTTTTAACCAACAACCAATATGTTATGCATTATTAGTTGTGGTTTACACTCAATCTAATAAAATCAGAATATTTCTGTGAAGCTGTTTTGAAATGATCTGTATTATATAAAGCACTACAGAAATAAATGTGACTTGACTAATGATGCGACTGAATACATTTACTAGATACAAAAAGTCAAGTTTTTTAAAAGTTTTTAAATGATTTTTCTTGGAACAATACATTGTATCATTTTACAATTATGAGAGTGTTACTTTTAAATGTTTCAGAAGTTGTAACTTTCAAAACTCAAAGTTTCAAAAGTTGTTTCAAATGTTGTAACATTTAAAAATGTTAGCTGGTCCTGGTCAAGCATTAATATGGAGCTCTGACTAATGAACCGTTCATAACAAGACCAGGAACATGACCCAAATTTCCCATCAGCTTCCCATCAGGTCACCGTAACCTTCATAACCAGCTGAAAACAGAAGAACTAAACGAACTACACTCACAAACAAAGACATTTACTACAACGGCTCTTATTTAAGTGTGAAAAATGAATCTGTGTCTTCCTCTTCTGCTCTAGTTTGTGTACTATGAATAACTGCTTGTTCCTCAGTTGTAAGTCACTTCTCATAAATGAATAAATGCACATGTGTCTAACATCTGACTGCAGGCAAAAATGCCTCACTCGGTTATTTAATGTTCAGTGTTTGAGTCGTTAGATCCGTATATTAACAGGAAACCCAACGGCGCTGCTTTGACCAAACGCATCATACAGCTGTACTCATGATCGCTGATCTGAATCACTTCCTGAATGACATTAAATACACAGCGATCACAGAACTAAACATCATGCTGCAGGACGGTGTCGTTTTCATTGTTCTGAGACACTGAAACCTCTGTGTGCAGCAGACCGGCGTGACTCCAGTGAAAAAGCCTTTCAGCGTCCGCTGCCTCCTACTTCCTTCTGACAAATCTGACATTTATTCAAGACAACAATGAGATTAAACAGAACAATGTTCAGTCACATGACATCAAAACAGACTCATTTACTTCCTTAATTCCAGTTGTAGTTGTTTCTTTCCAGAATTACATGGAAGTTAATCAAATTACAAAAGTTAAATGAGTTGTGAATGATGATTCATGTTGACCTTTGAGAATTGCTTTTAAGATGTTTCTCATGTCATTTCATGAGTCTTTAGAGTTCAGTCTCATTGTCTTAAACTCTGAGATCTCAATACCTCAGCCAACAAATTTAAGTTATAAAAACATTGTGGGAACCATTGTTTTGACACGTTTCTAAAATGCTGTAACAACCAGTTTTCTTTTCATGATTAGAAAGTTATTTAACCCTCTGGGCCTCTTCTGTCATTTTTGACCAAAAACAAAGTTATATTTTGAAATTGTCAATGGAATGAGATGACACTTGGTGACTTTTGTTGCGTTAGCACCAAAAAATCATGGACATGATTGGGATATGTTAAAGGGTCAAACTCACACACTTAGCTCCTTTGCAGTCAAAAATGACCAACATAGGAAATGAATGGGAAATACAAAAAAATCTGAAAACACAGAATCTTTTGGGGGTATCAACTACAAATCAGCCACTGTGCAGGAAAAAAATGCACAGCAATCAAGGGCTGACACACTAAAATATCAAAACACACACACACACACACACAAATTTTGAGAATATGTGAGATGGGGAGAACAATTTATTTTATTTTTTTGGTAAAATAATTACAGTTTATATGTTAATAGTGACAATTATATTTATGGTTATTTAGATTTTTTTTTTTTTTACCTCTTTTTCTTCAATTTACTGTTTGATAATTATTGTTTTTGCTCTTATTTTAGCCAGTATTTTCCTGGCGTCTGAGTAACAGCATTGCTTCCCGTGTCTTCCCTTTTCTGACAAAATTTTAATGTTTGTAATCATAACGCAACCTGATATTTATCTAACCAAAACTATCTAAACCTTGGCAAAAAGTAGCCTTTTAGAATGTCTAAATGTGTATATCTAAAAGCAAAACTGAATAAAATGTCAAAAAAACAATGGTAATCCAAAAGTCTCTGTATATGTTTTAGCTTACATGACGTTACACATATTTTTATTTTTATTTTTTAATGACACCAAATGGCACTATTCTCACTTAAAAAAACAAAAAAACAAAACAAAAGGATTTTAAATGCGTTCACTCTGTTTTAATGTGAAATGTTGCATTTATTGAAAAATATATATTCATTCTAATGGGGAAAAAATAGCTCATTAAAATTGTATAAATATTGTATATTGTCATAAAATCCCCTCAAAATTACAAATAATAATCAAAAAATATTATTGAACAAAAATATTTTACAATGACTTTCCTGAAAAAACAAGAGTTACATTTTCAAGGCTTCAGTCACTTTTGAGGCCCAGGGGGGTTAAAGGTTAAAAAAAAATTCTTAGAATGTTCAATTACAAATAACAAGGGCATTTTGAGAATGTCGTCCTAAGAACATTTTGTCCACTTTATGAGAACGTTCAACAAGTGCAAATAACGTCAAGACATTACGAGAAATTTGTTGTAAGAACGTTTTCTCTCAACATGATGACAACAGATTAAGTGTTAATAAAGTTACAAGAAAGTTCCATGCACGTTTTTTCCTAACGTTCATAAAAACATTACAAGTTGTGAGAATGTTTCCTGTTAGCCGGGACCAACTCAAACATTTCTCATCAGATGATCTGAGCGGCTCCACATTGATTTTATATCTCTAAACTCTTGACTCATTCATATCTGTCAATACTTCATTTATTCTCTGTGTGAAGCACATTTCTATAGGGATAAACTGGTCACACACACACACACACACAGTTGTATTAGTCACATACCTGATGTTAAATCCTGCATGTCGTTGTGTTGTGTGTCACTGATACTGATGCAGCTGAGCGTCAGTCAGTCGCTTCACTTCCACTAGCTGAAGTGCTTTAGTCTCGCTCTGTCTCGTGTGTGTGTGTGTGTGTGTGTTTGAGTGTGTTCGTCCCTGAGGGAAACTCATTTCTCTTCACGTGTAAAATGTAGCTCAGTCTCCATCCCAGAGAGCTCAGCGCTCGTTCTCAAACCCCTCCTAGCGCTCATGATCTTCCTCTCTGTCTCTGCCTCCTTCCCCGTCCTTCAGTTTCTTTCTTTTTTCTGTTACATCAGTACTGATGCTGTGTTATGGGAATATTTCACTATACAAACAACACTAGACTATACGAAACTATTACACACCACATGACTCATGTGCAGTTTCATCTCATTTTGGCCACAAACACACTGTAATGTTTCAGTGTTTCTCAACCAGGGGACCAATGTCCACTAGAGGGCCTCAAAATGACCTCAAATGGTTAAATACAGGACAAAACCAAGCTCAAAAATAAGTTAAACCTCAAGATATTAAGGTATTTCCTCTATTTTTTTTTTTTTCTACAGCAGGAAAAGTCATGGAAATTAACTGAATCCTAAAACACCAGAAGCATTTTTCTAATGGATATACATGGATAACAATTCTTTTTAACAAATAATCAGTATTTAATAAATAAATTATATATATATTTTACAATTAATAAATGTAATTAAATATTTATTTATAATATCAATTAAAATACAATTTATATTCAGTAATATCTACTGAATACTGCATTGACATTGACATTTAAATAATGACTTGTCTTTTGTCCAGCTGTTTTAAAGCTGAAATTGAATTTGCTGATGAATATTAAGTTATTTTTCTGTTTGTGTTGTTTGTGTTTTTTTTTTTTTGGTAATGCTGTTTTGAAATGATCTGTATCTGTGCACAAAAGCATTACAGAAATAAATATGACTTGACTAATGATGTGACTGAATACATTTATTATGTTAGTAGATAAAGTACAAAAAGAAAGGTCCACTTTGTAAAATGTTTTAGAAACGTTTTTTCTTGTTTACAGGAACATTGTATCATTTTGCTATTATGAGACGTTACTTTTAAAAGTTTCAAAAGCTGTATCAAATGTTGCAACATTTAAAAATGTCACTTGAATTTCCAACTGAAAAACAGGAAGTCATGGGAATTAATGCAGAAATCATGGGCAAAAGCATAAAAGATTTTATCAATTGGAAAATAAAAGTTTTTAATTTTTTTATATATATATATATATATATATAATATATTATATTATATTATATTATATTATATTATATATATATATATATATATATATATATATACACACACACACACACACACACACACACACACACACATTTTGTTTACGTTTTTAACAAATTAAAATTATTTTTTATTTTTTTAAATTATTTTTTTATTTTTTAATTTTAAATATTGATTATTGTCACCCATTTAGTTAACTTTTTTTTAACAAATTAACTAATTTTTTAACAAATTAAATTCCAGTTTTTTAAATGTTTAAACATTTTTTTCTTGTTTACAGGAACATTCCATTGTGTCATTTTGCAATTATGAGAGTGTTACTTTTAAATGTTTCAAAAGTTGTTTCAAATGTAACATGGGCATGTTGAATGTCCAACTGAAACATTTCAGAAAAAAAACATTCCATGAATAAAGGCTCTCTGAACAAATGTTCCATTAACATTGGTAAAAGAACTCTGGGAGAACCTATTTAGAACCTTCTAAGAACGTTCCCTGTTACCTGGCTATTTAATCCTGTTCACCTGTGATCAGATCACCTGAGACGGATGTTAATAGCAGGTGTAAACGGGACTCTCGTCGGCTTCATCTGCTTCAGTTTTTAGACGAGCTGCTACTAATTTTACGTCTTGTAAATTATTCTGGGCCACAGGTCTGTGTGATCAAACCTCTGGGACATAACGAGCATCACAAATAGCTCAACGTGGAAAATCTTAGATCGCTGAGATCTCCGAACGCAGAGTTCATGGCAGGAAATTCACCAACAGATTTCTAGATGAACACACTGTATGTGAACAACCCTTAGAAACAAGTCAGACGAACCCAAAACAAGCCAATTATGACAATTAGTGCACTATAGTGTGCATATCATTTGCATTCAAATCAGTATGAGCAATACTAACAGTGACGCCTGAGAAAATACTGATTGTAAACACCGTAATGACAGTGACGAATGCAAACACAGATTAAACACAATCATCTCTCTTCACACACACTTCCACAGAAACTTTTGAATGAGTGTGCTGCGCTGGGATATATAGGCTAGTGTAAGTAGGCTACAGCGTGCCGTGTGTGTCTCTCTCAGGTCCTGTAAATGGGTCACGCTGGACACAGTTAAATTGGTTCTACAGGCAGAACGAAGCGAAGAGGTCCAAGTTCCAGAGAAGAGAACAGAACAACACGAGACGACAAAATATAATCAGGATCAGCTCCAAAACACACACGCATGCACACACACACACACCTTCAGTCAACACTGGTCCACACACACACTCTGTCTGCTTCCTCTTCATGCATATGATGCACCTGCACATATTGTTTCATTAAAACAAGCAAATATACAATCGTGTCGTCCACCCATAACCCTCTGCCCAAGCTCAAACAGAGCATGTGAGATTTGAGTCTCAGTTGCAGAAAAGAAGGTATTTCAAAAAATGTTATTTTGTTCATATAGTGTCCAGTACTTAGACAGGAGAAAGTCATGCAGATATGCAACAACATGTAGGTGGACTATTCCTTTAAACTTGAGTTTATAATGTTATTAATCATCCCATCAGTCCTCGGGTTATCGGATTCAGTAGGACGTTAAATCCTGCAGGAGCTGCCGTTATATAAGCGATGATGGGCGACGCTGGGATCTGCTGCGAGGAGATGAAACGCTGCTCCTACGTTTGATCAGCCACCATATTAATGATCAGATTTCACAGAATGAGGCCATTTAAAATATATTCTGATACAAGCACAAGATATTCTGGGTCAAGGGCTGATGTCTCAAGAAAGAGACTCCATTATGACTAAACTCAGACTCAAATACTATTTTAGTCTTTCTACTTCCAAATTTCAAATTTAATTTGATGTCAACTTGCAGTTTTGTTGTGAAATTCACTTGCAATTTCTTTGCACTTTAATTTCTACAACTGAATATGGTACTTGCAACACCAAAGTTATGGGTTTGATTCCCAGGGGATGCATGAACTGATCAAATGTATAGTTTGAATGCAATGCAAGTCACTTTGAATAAAAGCATCTGCCAAATGCATTAATGCAAGTCATGCATTTTATTTGCATAAAGGGAAAAAAATAGTTTTAATGCAATGTAAGTTGCTTTGGAGAAAAGCATCTGCCAAATGCATTAAGGCAAATCGTGCATTTCAATTGCATAAAGGGAAAAAATAGTTTTAATGCAATGCAAGTCACTTTGAATTACAGCCTCTGCCAAATGCATTAATGTAAGTCATGCATTTCAGTTGCATGTAAGTTGCTTTGGAGAAAAGCATCTGCTAAACGCATTAATGAAATGCATTTCTAAGCAAAAATGGTGACAAAAATAGTATTTTCTTTTACAACATACTCCAATAATCATTAACTGACTTTTATCAATACCATTGATTAGTGCATGCAGTTCTAACTCATTAAGGAGTCTTTTATTTTTTTTTTGCTTAATAGGCTTCAGTTTTGAATGAATCGTGAACAGATGAATCAATTATCTGAATCGGTGCTCTGAATCCTCTGACTCTCCTGCTCTTCTGTTCGGCCTGCATTCATCACGGCCCAGTTTGAGTGCTTGTGTTCCTGCGCTGGGACACGAGGACAGCGATCCGGACAGCTGCGGGTCGCTCCCGGTGCCCGGCCGTGCCAAGCGTTCACTGGGAACACTGCCTACAACAGACCTACTTTAGCTGACCAAAAAAACAAAAGTCACTGACAATTAACCCATGAAGAATCCACTCCTGCATGCTTTTCCTGTCACTTTCCTCTGAAATAATTATGATGATTATGCTGTTGTTTATTCTGTGGAACACAACAGGAGAATGAGCAGAAAAAGATATGAAAGCTCCATTAAATGCACAATATCATAATAATCGTCCATAAAGCTGTGCACGAGTCATTTGATGTTAAAAATGCTTCTGAAAACATTAATCATTTTTTGGAGAGAATTGAAAAATTGTTAACAAAAGGATGCTAAAATTAAATTTAGTAAAAGCTTATGTGATGTGGTGCTAAAAATATAGTTTTTTTAGTTATTAATTAAACAAAGCATTGTTTAACTTTAAAATAGACTTTAAATATAGTGCATGAGCCATGCTGACACACTTTCATGACGCTTTGTAGATTTCTTCTGCTTTTTCATCATTGTTTTCACTGTATGTACAGATGATGTTTGCTGAACATCTCCTTTAATGTTCCACTTACAAAACAACAGCGCACAGACTGAACGCAGAAATGAAGGGGAGTAAACAATCAATCACAATGTTTGACTGAATTTCTGTATCTCGTACACAGCGTTTATATGAATGGTTGGCTTCTCCTTTTGTCTAAGTTGACATCTGATGAGAATCAATCACAAAAGAGACCTTTAACCCACACAAAAGACTCCCTCCGCTCCGATGACGGCTCTATAAATAGAGCGCGTATTAATAGCGTTTACAGAGAACTATGGGTTACGGGAAGCCACACCTGATTCATGTGCATTTCAGATAGAATCCAATTATATTAATAGATTACAAAACAAACTCGATAAAAGCAGCGTAGACGTGCACACACAAAGCCTTTCAAGAACACGTCTGAAAACGAAGCCTATTTTAGGATCATTAACATCTTTTGCACGGTAAAAATATTTTGGTTTCTATTATTTTTATGACACATTTCACCTAATTTAATAATGTCTGTAATAAAAAAAATGAATTAATTAAACTAAATAAATTAAAAATAAATGAAATAAAAGCATTTCTCTTGTTTTAGTTTAACGCGTAAACTAAGGATTTTATTATTAATATAAAAACTAAAATTGAAATACAATTAAATAAAAACTTGATTTAGACATATTTTAAAAAAAAAATAATGATAATAATAAAAAAATAATAATAATAAATAAAAATGACAAACACAACACATTTAGGCTTAACTAAAATTAAAATGAAAACAGAAAAATTTAACAAAATTAAATATTAAAAAAATATATATTACAGTATCTGAAATTTTCGTAGCTAGTGTTTTTACTGGGATTTTCTCATGCAGAACATAGTTTATTTTTGTCTTGTTTTTGTTTATTTTTCTTTCTCTTACTCACACTCAGATTCTTCTGAGAAACCTTGGGACGCTCCCAGAGGAGCAACGACAAGAACATCCACAACAAGTGGCTGCACAGGAAATGATGTCATCAAACTTTAATCAGAGCATTGACGTTGTGTGTGTGTGTGTGTGTGTGTGTGGGTGTGTGTGAGAGAGAGAGAGAGGGAGAGAGTTTGTTTATAGACTGGAAGAACAGCGGATGTGGGTTTGACCATCATGAGCTTCACCCACACTGATCAACTCCACCGTCAGCACTGGAAACGCCTGAAACCAGAGCTCCGACTCCAACAGCAGCTGCTCCAAACCTTCCCTGCTTAATGGCCATTACATATACAATGAAATGTAATACTTATTCAATTCTCCGAGCCTAGAAACAAGCATCAACAAGCACTAATATGATGATGAGTGAGGCTCATGAGTTTGTGTGCTAGAATTACCTGCGCGGTAAGGAAACGCTCTCAGATTTGCTCAGGGAAGCTGATCTGTTCAAACACCTGAGCGACAGGTAGAGCCACAATCCAGATTTCACATTACAGACAAAGACTCTCACAAACACCGTTAACAGCCTGAATGACAAAGTAAATCTCCATTATGACATCCACAACTGAAAATATGATGTTATTTACTAAACCAGGGATTCCCAAACGTTCTTCGTCATCCGAACCCGTTTGAGCGAAAGTCACTTTGAGATTTTGTTAATATTTCAATAATTTAACTACTCATGATTTTTTTGATGGCAGTTAATTTTATTCATTTTATTTATTTTATAGATTTTGTTTATTTTAAATGTTTTTATTTAATTTTATAGACTTTCCTTAAACACTGCTAAAGGAGGATGAGCAATTAATTTTTTTTTCTTTGAAAAAAAATCAAATGCATCTAAACCCATTTGAGCTAAAATATTTGTTTGAAGTCTCCTTGAGATTTAAGTAAATAATTAAATAATTTAGCAACATATTCACATTTTTGATGACATTTAATGGTCATATGACACACCAGAAGAATACTTACAAATTATCCAATTTGTATTTGGATTGTTAGGTTAATTTTTTATTTTACATTTATTTATTTATTTATTTATTTATTTATTTACGGATTTATTTATTTATTTTATTTTATTGACTTTAAACACTTTTGAAGGAGAATAAACACTTAATAAATACACTTCAAAAATATTTACTTTTTTTTAGTAAGTGTTTGTTTGGATTATTTTTAGGTTAAATTTTTATTTTAAATGTATTTATTAATTTATTTTATTTGTTTTTTTAAATGCATTTATTTAATTATCTATCTACTGATTTATTTATTTATTTTATTGACTTTAAACACTATTGAAGAAGAATAAACACTTCATGATGCCTTTTTTTCACTTTTCACTTCACATCATCCATTTCAATGTTTTTCATTCAAATGTTTTGTTTGTAAAGAAATTCAAAAGTACATATTTTATATTTTTGTAATCATGTTGGTTGATGGCCACATGATGTGCAACTAAACACACTGTTTAATAGCTTTACATTTTTTATGATTTTTTTTTATTAAATTTTTTTTGTATAACTCCCAAACCTCCTACAGCTCCCTCACAAACCTCATTTTGGTAACTAAACGAATGCAAATGAGGTGCACATTCTTCAATCTAATCTTAATTAATGGTCAACAGACTGACAACTAGTTGTCCAGTTAGGTTCCAATCAAACGGCATGCAATAACATAGTCGTAAAACTGGACTGAGAGTGTATTTGGCTGTGGTGTGAACGATCCAAACTCTCTTCAGAAGCTCTTAAGTCGGAAACAGAAGGTCTTGAGTGAGATCATCCAGATCTCTCGGATTATAACGGTTTTCTGCATCCTAGGCCAGCTGTGATTTTGATATCAGCGCTTTAATAAACAGCCAGTAATAAACACAGAGACCTTCATCCACTAACGCCACTATCAGCTCAGGTCTCCAGCTCAGTGTGTCAATGAATATGAAACAACTTCGTCTAATCAAACAGACTTCATTAAGGATCAAACCTCATTCAGCGACGTGTCCCAGTGAAACGCAGCCGATTGGAGGTCACTGGGTCACCGCAGGGATCCACATACAGTAAATGTGTGACTGAACTCCTGTCACGTTTCAGCACGTCGACTGTTTAAACTCACACGTGCGTGTCGCTGCATTTGTGTCACATCAGAGCTACATAATCAATCATTTATTTCCAAAATAATAACTGGACGCCATTCACGTGCAATGAAGTCACACAGCAGCACATGACAAGTTTATCATGGAATAATGTCTGCGGGTTCATTTACTGCTTTTATGTTTAAACAGCAGGCAGTGTACACTACACACTATGCACTAAGTAGTAAGTAGTTAACATATATTCCTCACAAAATCACACGCATGTGCTCTGACCTTGTATAAACTAACGCTCACACCTTTATTTGAATATTAAGCGATAGTTTTCCTAGTTCCTGTATTTCAGGACTGTTTTCTATGAGATAAATAATAGTAAAAAATATATTTTTATTGCTTTTTATCTTCATTTTATTTTAAAATGTATTTATTTTATTTAAACTTTTTATCTCACGCTTTATTTTTCACTATTTTGACTTTTTCTGAGTCTTATTTTTAACTTAAGTCATTTTTTTTCCTGTAACAAGATAAAAGTAAATAAGGAAATTGCAACTTTCTTGCAATTGCAACTTCTTCATAATTGCAATTTTTTTCTTGCAATTCTGCATTTATATCTTGGAATTCTTCTAAAAAATGTACTTTTAAACACTTAATAATAAATCATAAAATTGTGAGATAAAACATCGCAATTACACTTTTAAAAACATTTTTATCCTGTAACATTAGTGTAGACAAGCTTCAATACTTGCCGAATATCATTCTCCAATCGCTGGAAAATTTTCTTCAGTTTTTCCAGTAGGAA
This sequence comes from Labeo catla, assembly GCA_012976165.1. Taxonomy (NCBI): domain Eukaryota; kingdom Metazoa; phylum Chordata; class Actinopteri; order Cypriniformes; family Cyprinidae; genus Labeo; species Labeo catla. The sequence goes on along the minus strand of VONZ01001171.1, from coordinate 151,168 downwards.
TTCTGCTGTTACACATTAAGTTAAAATATTGTTTGCTTAATGAAGAAGCATACCGTCGATTAACAAGCTCATAGCTCACATCTTTAACCATTTTAATTCCCATATGGAGAAAGAGATTTTAACTTTCTAAACCTGACTGTTGCTCTCTTCATCTTGATTGCAGCTGCTCAAATAATGCAGGAAATTCGCAATTTAAAATCTGCCATCTTTGCTCATGGGAGCACAAAGCAATTTGAGCCAAACCACATGAGCTGTGAGTGTAAAAAGTCACTGATGAAACTGCATGAAAATGATCTCACTGACTGGATGATGACAGGAGCGTGACGTGAAACCAGCAGAACGGGTAAAATATACATTTCACACAGTACAACTCACAGATACTTTCTGTCAATGGACAAAGATGCTCTTTAAGATTACATAGTGTACTTACAACATCTACCAGCAGAGGCTTACTACTGGACCGAACTAACCAGCCAGACCTTGACCAGTTAAGATAAACTTCCTGTTTCAATGGGAAATGTCAACATGGGAAAGAAACTTGTGCAACTATTTTATAGGCACATAAAAGACCTTTAGCCTGATCTGATATAAATAAAATGTCATTTATTTCTGTGATCAAAGCCGAATTTTCAGCATCATTACTCCAGTCTTCAGTATCACATGATCTTTCAAAAATCATTCTAATATGCTGATTTGCCGCATTTATTTGATCAAAAATACAGTGAAAATTTTGAAATATTATTCTAATTTAAAATACATCTTCTCTATGTGAATATCTATTAAAATGTAATTTATTTCTGTGATGTGCAGCTGAATTTTCAGCATCATTACTCGTCTTCAGTGTCACATGATCCTTCAGAAATCATTCTAATATGCTGATTTGCTGCGTTTATTTGATCAAAAATACAGTAAAAAATTAATATATTATTCTAATTTAAAATAACTCTTTTCTATTTGATTATCTGATAAAATGCAATTTATTTCTGTGATCGCAGCTGAATTTTCAGCATCATTACTCCAGTCTTCAGTATCACATGATCTTTCAAAAATCATTCTAATATGCTGATTTGCCGCATTTATTTGATCAAAAATACAGTGAAAATTTTGAAATATTATTCTAATTTAAAATACATCTTCTCTATGTGAATATCTATTAAAATGTAATTTATTTCTGTGATGTGCAGCTGAATTTTCAGCATCATTACTCGTCTTCAGTGTCACATGATCCTTCAGAAATCATTCTAATATGCTGATTTGCTGCGTTTATTTGATCAAAAATACAGTAAAAAATTAATATATTATTCTAATTTAAAATAACTCTTTTCTATTTGATTATCTGATAAAATGCAATTTATTTCTGTGACGCGCAGCTGAATTTTCAGCATCATTACTCCAGTCTTCAGTGTCACATGATCCTTCAGAAATCATTCTGATATGCTGATTTGCTGCTCAACAAACATTTTTATGATTATTATTATCAATATTTGAAACAGTTGAGTACATTTTTTCAGTATTCTTTGACAGAAAGATCCAAAGATCAGCGTTTATCTGAAATAAAACGCTTTTGTAACATTATACACTATACCATTCAAAAGCTTCAAGTCAGTATGATATTTTTTTTGGGAAAGAAATGATAGAAATTAATACTTTTATTTAGCAAGGATGCTTTAAATTGATCAAAAGTGATGATAAAGACATTTACCATGTCACAAAAGATTTCTGTTTTAGATAAATGCTGTTCTTCTGAACGTTCTCTTCATCAAAGAAACCTGAAAAAATGCTACTCGGCTGATTTCAACGTAAATAAATGTTTCTTGAGCAGCAAATCAGAATATTAGAATGATTTCTGAAGGATCGTGTGACTGGAGTAATGATGATAAAAAATCAGCTTTGAAATCACAAAAATAAATTACATTTTAAACTATATTCAAATGGAAAACAGTTGTTTTAAATAGTAAAAATATTTCACAATTTTATCAAAATAAACGCCAGCTTGGTGAGCAGAAGAGACTTCTTTAAAAAAAAAAACATTAAAAAAACTATTATTAAAATGAAAGAAAAAATGTTGTTGTTTAATGTTTTTTAAAGTGTTATTTGTGTATCAAGGTGAAAACCCCCAGATCTAGAGCATCTGATCAGCAAGGGTTAAACGAAACAGTAATTAGTTAAATGCTAAACTAGTGAAAAGGGAAGTTTGTGCTGTTTATTGTAAACAGTCGGTTATCACAGAATTGACATAAGAAGACCTTTAAACCTCATGATAATCACTGATAAACGACACAAATGATGACGAATGACTGAAAGAAGAATACTTAGTCATTTACTCGTCAGAATAACCTTTCTGTCTCGTAAACCGATGAAGTTTAAAGTCAAATCCAGCGTTCGCGCTTTCAAAACAAACTGAGGAAAAACCTGCTTCAACGTCAATAAGAGCCGCTGTCACAGTTCATAACTCCTCTCATCGCTATCAAACATGATCATAAAGTACACCAATCTCTATTTCACCTGTCTGTCAGATTATTGTACAGAAGAATCGCCTGTACTCACCATACTGTAGTGTTTATTACTGTCCAGGTTTAATATCGCGGACTTTCTGCGCTCGTTCAGCTCCGGCTGAAGTTCCCAATGCTCTCAAGCCCCGCCCTCATCATTCACTAACCCTCTACTGTCCGAAACTGTAGCCTCATGAATATTAATTACATCATGCGGCGCACGTCAAGCGGGCTTCACTGATTGGCTAAAAGTCTGACGCTGGTGGACGGGCGCGGTTTGGTGACTGGACTCGTCAGGAAATTTATGAAAACGTCAGCGCGACGTAATTAATATTCATAAGATGTACCTACGCAATAGTAGGATTTGTATTTTTTTTTTCGGTTCAGTGTGTGAAAAGAGGAAATTTTAGTCATTTAGCACAGACATACTGCTACATGTTGTTCATTACTACATAGAGAGCTAAAGTACTTCAGTCTGATTTGCTGATTGTTTGATATTTCTAATTATGTTCCTGTAGTAGTTATTTTCAATGAGTGTACAGAATACAAATATATAATCTTTGTTTATATCTAACATTGTGACTGCAAAAAGCATGCACCATTAGGTAATATGTGTGTGTGTGTGTATGTATGTATTTATTTATATAAATTGTTTTTAAGGATTTTAATGGTTGGAATGACATGTAATGGAAGATTCAGAAATTGACATTTTCTACAGAAATTCAGGACTATTTTTTTTCACAGGTTTTATTTTATTTTATTTTATTTTATTTTTTTTACATATTTTATTCATTTTTAAAAAATATTATTTATTTTACATATTTTATTCTTTTTTTAATTTATTTTATTTTATTTTATAACTTATTTTTAAGGATTTTAATAATTGGAATAACGTGCAGTGGAAGATTAAAAATTTACATTTCGTACAGAAATTCAGGACTTTCCAAGGCCTTTTTTTACTTACATTTTGTTATTTGATTTTTACAGGTTTTATTATTATTTTTTATTGTTTAATATTTTACATTTTTTTTTTTTTTACATTTTTTGAATATTTTATTGTATTTATTTTATTTTATTTTATTTTTAAGGATTTTAATGGTTGGAATGACATGCAATGCAAGATTCAGAAATGTACATTTTGTACAGAAATTCAGGACTTACCAAGGGGTTTTTTTTACTTAATTACAGGTTTTATTATTATTTTTATTAGTAGTAGTAATTTTTTTTCTTTCTTTTTTCTTTTTTTTAATTTTACTTGTTATTTAACTTGTTTTGAAGGATTTTAATGGTTGCAATGGAAGATTCTGAAATTTACATTCCCTATAGAAATTTAGGACTTTCCCAGGCCTTTTTTACTTAAATGTAAATCTTTTTTTCAGGTTTCTCACGGTCATAGAAAACCTGGAAAAAAGATTTACATGTAAGCCATTCAGCAGACGCTCTGATCCTGAGGGATATACAGAAAGTTCTTTGGTTTCCTGAGCGAAACTGCCATGGATTAATCTAATTGCAGCTGAATCATGTAAAACACACTGAGAAATCCCGTCCAACCCATCAGTCAAACCCTAACCGTTTACTCGAGCTCTCTTCTACCTGTTCTCTCACATCTGATATCAGACCATCCCTTCACACACAGGAAATGAGCGTCTGTGCTATTTATGAGCTGAGCCCTTCATATGCTGCAAACACTCGAAAAACTGGTCTAACAAGAACTTTGAGCAGAAAGCCAGCAGATTCCGGACGTGCCTGGCCTCTTTTGAGCAGCATGCCGTCTTCTAGAAGCCTCAGGACTTTCTGGTTCTTGGAGCAGACCTCTGCAAAAAACTGGGCCAGGAAGGTCTCGTACATGTACAAACGATCCGCTTTTCCCTTGTTGAAGTGCTGGTGATCTGAGAGGACGCACGAGCTCAGAGCAGAGGCAGAAGCGAGACCGGTTCAGTGTCTTGAGTTTCGGTCTTGTGGTTGGTAAACAGCACGGGTTAACAGACTGTGAGAGATCAGACAATGGAATGTTCTGGAATGTGCAGGAATGTCCTGACGTGGGCAACCAGAGCTATTGTTCATTGTTGTTCCCACCGCAATTAGTCTCCCACCGTTCCAACGGACATCAGCTAGTGTTTATCAGCTATCAGCAGACTGTGAATACAGTGTGAGGTGTATTGTTATATTACACAAATATGACATATATGTTGTTGTGTGGGGTCTGTTATGCTTGTATCCATAGAAAGTTCTAAGAAATATGATACGTTTCTCTGAAAGTTATAAACAAAAATTATTATATCAAGCAACATTATTAGAATGTTCACTCCATGTTATTAGAATTATTAGAATATTCATTAGCATTTAATAATGTTACATTAGTATGTTTCCTGAAACAAAAGGTTTTTTTTTTTAAATGTTACTATTTGTTTCAGAACATTCAAATGTAACATTCTCATAATGTTTGCAAAATGATCAAATGGAAAAAACGTAACATTGTAACGTTTCTGTAAAAAAAGTAACTTTTTTTTTAAAAACTGAAATTTTGAGTAGAAAGACTAAAATTGTATTTTATTGTAGAATGTACTCCAATGATCTTCTCTAACTAAAAATAATTTTTGCTTTAGAGTATATAGTAAAAGTTTATTTATTTAGACAACTAAATAAAGATGAGTACGCATGCATAGAGTTAATAAACATTAATAAAAGCCAAAATAAATAAGTAAATATACTAAAATGTTTTTAAAATACATTTTTTTAATGCTAAGTACACTACAAATACATTTACATAAAATGTACTGAATAAAAATACCCCGCAATTATACATATACTAAACTGTTATATTTAATGTCTGCTAAACTGGATCAACGAATTTTGTACTTACTGCACTTTAATTGTGTGAAAGTATTGCTGAAGTCCAACTAAAGATATACTTAAGTATGTCTGACTGTGCTAAAATGGAACGATTGCATGTATACTTTAGGTACACTTTAAATATTTTGCATTTAAAGACCGATATTATTTAATCCTCATCAATAGTGACATTAAAACTAAAATATTTTAGGCTTAATATTAAGAAATGTACTACAATTTTTTTTACAATTTTTATATCAGTAAGTCTTGAGCGATATGTCAGTAAATATGTATAGACTTGAACTATATTTAGTATAAAATAAATGCATTTTAAACCTATTACTTTTTTACTAGTGTAAATATAGTTTAAATGATTAATATTCACATCTTTTCCAGTTTAGAGTCTATTTGCATATGAAAAAGCGTTCTCTTTTTTAAAAATCCAGTGTGTGTATGTTAATATCTGACCTAAAAACAGTCCAAACATATATGTGTGTGTGTGTGTGTGTGCACCTGGTATTTATCATGTTATGGGGACCAAATGTCCCCACAAGGATAGTAATACCAGTAAATTTTGACCTTGTGGGGACATTTGTGAGGTCCCCATGAGGAAACAAGGCTTATAAATCATGCAGAATGAGTTTTTTTGAGAAAGTAAAAGTGTGCACAGTCTCCTGTGAGGGCTAGGTTTAGGTGTAGGGCGATAGAAAATACGGTTTGTACAGTATAAAAACCATTACACCTATGGAATGTCCCCATAAAACATGGAAACACAACATGTGTGTGTGTGTGTGTGTGTGTGTGTGTGTGTGTGTGTGACAGAGCGGTGTGCAGGAGGCAGACAGGCATGTTTGAGGCGAATCTTTTATGCCCTGGGTTTGTGTCATTTGTCTCATTGCAGCTCATAAATGAAGCTTATTTGTGCATGTTTGTCTAGACAGAAAACAAAAGCCTGCAACTAAAACGGAGGAAACAGTGCTGGTTAGATTTAGCAAATGACTTGATGTTTCACACGCAGTGCTGGATTTGTGAGACTCACCTGGGATGATTTGCATTTTAGTGTGCAACAGCCATCACAGTCAAATCAGAAGCTGAGGGAGGTTACTTTGATTTATTCAAACATGTTCCAGTGTGCAATCCAGGAATATGAACGTAAACAAGTGTTTTCTGTCATTTAGTCACATGCAAATACCCTGTGGGCTTTTAAACAGCAATGCAAGTTTAATATCTGTGCGCTGGTTCCACGTCTGCCGTCTTCACATTCCATCTACATCAGGTTTCAGCTGATTGCAGTGAGTTCAGCCTCAGAATTGCCTCCAGATTTGACCACAGACGTCTGCATGAACTGCAGCTCCGCTCGGAAACTATGAGAACAATGTCAGATCGTAGAAAATACACTGTTTTAGTCTTGGTTGCTTGAGGCCCAGTCAAGGAGATGATGATTATGATGATGTGACTTTAGGTTATGCATAATAGTGTGAATGTTTTTAAAGACAATGCATTCCTGAAGAGTAAAGTGACTAGTATTGGAACCTGAATCTGTTTCTGAAGGACATCATCTCTCTTCAGTACAGCGCTGGTTCTGTTTCAGGCCATGAAGGTCCTGCTGTGACACAGAACTGGGTTCAGTCCGGGTTTACAGCAAGCTGTGTTTAAAGAAACTCATCAGAAGGCAAACTGTCACTCATAAGTGATGTGGAACATTGTGTCCTACTGGCCTCTGGCAGGAAAAACTGCAGCTTCTGTCCTAGAACATGCACTGATCCAATCTAGCTTTAGTGTGAATGCGCTGCCAGAAGGCTCTGTCAAATGCATAAAAAGCGAATGTAAAACATGGTCCTGACGTATTCTTATAGATATGCTTACACATGTTCATCACAAAGTTCTTGTGACTTTAGATGAGTTGGACTATATAACAGACGGGTCATATGAACTATTTTAATGATACTTTTATAGTTCTATTTTTTTCTATTTTTAGCTGGACAGTCAAAGTCCTTTCATCTTTATTATATGGAAAATTTCAGGTGTTTTCTGCATCATTTCTTTTTTTTTCATACTGATTTGGAAGGGCAGAGTTAGTAAATTATTAAATGTTATAAACTGGATTAATATGTATTTGAATATTATTTTCTACAGTCAGTAGGAAAGTAGGTGTTCAGTAACACAGTATTATTTTTTGTCTTTTAGTCTGTACAGCCATCTAGTGGTCACCATTAAAACTCATATGTTCATTTGTCTACGTTTTATTTTCACACTATCAATGTGTTTTGTGTCACTGTTAATGTTGTTGTTGTCATATAATAATAATAATAATAATAATAATAATAAAACTTCGTTTCATCTGCACGTTTATATATTTATATTTTAACTTTTTTATTCAGTAATGTTATTACTGAATAATGCTGCCAGATTTCAGTTAACATTCACTGAACATTCAGTGCTTTTTGTTTTTAGTTTGTTATAAAGAATGTGCATTTTTATTGCAGAATATATATATATTTTTGCAAATAAAGATATTACAAAGTACCAGGGGGATTGAAGATAGTATCATAGTATTTAAAACATGTCACAGACTTTTTTATTTTTTAATAGTCTTATTGAAGAAATATAAAAGTCAAAATCAAACTTAACTTAGGAAATAACAGGAAATAAGTAAGTCAGCATCTTTTTCTAACTATTATAAAAACAGCACACAGCATGAATATCAGTGAGAATCTTGATATTAAAGATTTAGAAGGCTAAATGGTATGTTGAATTTTGAAGTGTATTTAAAAATCCCTCTAGGAGACATTTTATTTTGTTTTTGGAAAATAGTACTAATATGTTTATGCAGCTCAACAACTTCTAAAATTAAATTGGGGGTTGTCACAGACACTTCTGACAAGCTGACGAAATGTTACAGGAATAGCTTTATTGAACTGAATTAACTGAATTGAATTCCCTGAACCGTAGATGAAGGAGGTGCATAATGGGTTTGCTGGTGTGGAAATGACGTAGATCTGTCTGTTGTGTCGTCATCAGCGGAGACGCGCAGCGCGCCCCGTGGGAGCGCGCTCTCAGTGATGGATCAGATCAGCGCAGCGCGCGTCGCTTATAATCAGGATTTAACACACAAGGTAATCGTTATTGATCAATCAATAAACCAACCAGCCGCTGAATGTTTGTTTCCTGGTGTTACAATTTCTGTCTTCTGTTGGACGAGAAAAGAATATGGGATAATGTGATGGTGTTCATTCATGTGCTTTGTTTTTGTAATATTTTGTTTCACGTATGTGATGCTTTTATTTATTGATGTTTGTTCATTCATTATTCATTCCAAAGTAGACCTAATGCAGCATACTGTGGATAATTGTTTTTTTTTTCCAAGACTAATGATTCAGTCTTGAATGAGTCAGAGCCTCATTTGACACTGTCTCATTTGATTACAGTGTGTTATATGTGATGGTACACACATATACCATGGTGACAGTGTTATGATGTCTGATAGTGGTGATTTTAGTGTTATAAGTGGTGATGGTGATTATAGTGTGTTAAGGTGTCTGATAGTGTGATTATAATTGTGATAATGGTGATTATAATGTGTTTTTATATGTGAGGGTGGTGATTATAGTGTGTTAATAACCATCATGGTTATAACAGTCATGGATGATGGTGAATATTGCATATGATGGTGATTACAGTATGTTATGGTATGTGATTATAGTGTGCTATAATGTGATGATGGTTATTATGGTATGTGATGGTGAATACAGTGTACTATGGTAACTGATGGTCACTATTATAGGGTGTTATAATATGTGATGGTAGTGATGACAGCGGGTTATGACGTGATTATGTTTTGTGCTATGTGATGATGGTGATTATGGTATGTGAGGATAGTGAATACAGTATATTGATGATAACTGATGGTCGCTATTAGGCTATAGTGTGTTATGATATGTGATTATGGTGTTTATAGTATGCTATAATATGTGATGGTAGTGATTACAGTATGTTGTGATGTGATTATATATTGTGTTATGTGATGATGGTGATTATGTTATGTGATAACTGATGATGGTCGCTATTAGGCTGTAGGTTGTTATGAAATGTGATGATGGTGATTATAGTGTGTTATGGCATGTTATTATAGTATGTTATAATATGTGATTACAAGATGTTATGAGATTATATTGTGTAATGTGATGATGGTGATTATGGTATGTGATAGTGAATACAGTGTATTATGATAAACGATGGTCACTATTAGGCTATAGTTTGCTATGATATGTGATGATGGTGATTATAGTGTTATAGTATGTGATTTTGGTGATTACTGGATGTTATGATTTGATTGTATTGTGTTATGTGATGATGGTGATGGTGATTATGGTATGTGATGGTGAATACAGCGTATTATGATAAATGAAGGTTGAAATTATAATGTGTTATGATATGTGATGGTAGTGATTACAGTATGTTATGATGTGATTATATAGTGTGTTATGTGATGATGGTGATTTATGGTATGTGTTGATGGTAAATACAGTCTATTGTGATAAACAGTGGTCACTATTAAGCTATGGTGTGTCATGGTATGTGATGATGATTATGGTATGCTATGGTATGTGATTCCAGGATGTTATGATGTGATTGTAGTGTGTAATGGTATGATTATGGTATGTGATGGTGAATACAGTGTATTATGATAAATGAAGGTTGAAAGAATAGTGTGTCATGATGTGACGGTGATTTATATAGTGTTATTTGATGCATTTCTCTTTCTCATTAGTGTCAGAGTGTTTAGTGCTGCAGTGGTTGATGTACAGCACACACACACACACACACACATTAGACTAGAGGTTGTTTTAATTAGTGTGTGTTTTAGCCTTGGGTCTCTGGATGGGTTTGTTATTCTCTGTATTCGAGTGGCTGTTACATAACTGAATAAAACTAACGCAAGTCTCCTCTCTAAATAAAGACACACAGCCACACTGGAACAAACTTGTGTTTCATTCATCCTTTATTTCAAATCCCAAGAATTTTCCATAAGAGACAGATTCAAGACGCTCGCAGTATAATATCTGAATGAAAATTGAATTCACCCGTGTTCCTGATGACTGATGAATTCCACAGCATCTGTGTTTCTTCCGCCTAATTACTTCCTGTTGAGAGTGAGGGGGGAGGTTGGGCGGTTGTTATGGCAACAACACACCTCCATCAGCACCAGCACTTATCTGTGACTTCACATAGAGATGCACTGATTATAAAACAGCCAAGATGTTTCTGTGAACGTATTCTACATGCTTGTATTAAAGCACATCCCTAATCTGTCAGAATCTTCTCATCTCGTAGACTATCCTTGTGGGAGACAGCGGAGTGGGAAAGACGTCTCTACTGGTTCAGTTCGATCAAGGGAAGTTTATCCCTGGGTCGTTTTCTGCAACGGTGGGAATCGGATTTACGGTAATTCACCCTGTTAATCAATCATTTCAGCCTTTCACCCGATGCTTCTGCTGTATGATGTGATTCACATTCATTGCTTTTCTATTGTCAGAATAAAGTCCTTACAGTGGATGAGCTGAAGGTGAGATTACAGGTGAGTGATTCAGATTCTTGAGAATCATAATGAATCAACTGATACAGGAGTGAAAGTGAATCATTATAACGGATGAATGTGAATGATCTTCTGTGTCAGATCTGGGATACAGCGGGACAGGAGAGGTTTCGGAGCGTCACGCATGCATATTACAGAGACGCTCAGGGTGAGAAATGATTTACTCCTCCTCTGTCTCTCAGTGTAGGATATGGTGGTTTTAATCTAGTCGCTGATTGTTTTATTGTTATTTTCTCACAGCTCTTCTCCTGCTCTATGACATCACCAGCAAATCCTCATTCGACAACACAAGGGTACAAAGTCTGACTTGGTTTTAAACACTTCATTTCAAGCATGATTTGTCATTCTATGCACATCAAATAAATAATATAATAATTATATATTTTTTTTTTTTTACCTGAGGCTGAATGTTAATCACTTCTCTTTTACTGAGCATTTGTTTAAAAAAATGTTTTCATAATTTTAAGCACTGTCATTATTGTATTATTATTAAGAGATTAGGCTAGTTTGTGTGTATATTTGGAATTTTTATTTTATATTTCATAAAATGTTACTTTCATAAATTTTATTTTTATAATTAGTTATATATCGTTTTAATTTTTATGTTTTAATTTTTTCATTTTTAAAACTTATATGTGAGCCTCGGCCACAAAGCCAGTGTTAAGTAGCATGGGTAAAATTACATTGTATGGGTCAAAATTATCAAATTTTCTTTTATGCCAGAAATCATTAGGATATTAAGTAAAGATCATGTTCCATGAAGATATTTTGTACATTTCCTACCGTAAATATATCAAAACTTAATTTTTGATTAGTAATATGCATTGCTAAGAACTTAATTTGGACAACTTTAAAGGTGATTTTCTCAATATTTAGATTGTTTTGCACCCTCAGATTCCAGACTTTCAAATATTGTTCTATTCTAACAAACCATACATCAATGGAAACCTTATTAATTCAGCTTTCGGATGACGTGTAAATCTCAATTTTAAATAAATTGACCGTTATGAGTGTTTTTTGGTCCAGGGTCACATATGAAAAAATAGTTTTTATTCATTTTTAATTCAAATTTTAGTTTTAGCAATTTTAGTCCTTTAAGTTAACGCAGTAAAATGTTCCTGAAACATATTTTATTTCAGTGATTTCAATTTATTTTATTTCAAGTAACAAGTTTTTTTTGTATGCTTTTAGTTTTAGTTAACTATAGTAATGCTTTGTGGTTGTGGCAGTTAGTATGTTATTTATCTTACATAATTTAACAAATTATAACAAGTATCTAACATTATTCAAGTTTTTGAGATTTTTGGATCTATAGAGAGAGAATGTTCGAGGCTTCTGATTGGCTGGATGTTTTGTCGTAGGCGTGGCTTACAGAGATCCATGAGTATGCTCAGGATGATGTGGTCATCATGTTGCTTGGCAACAAGGTAATAAGACTTTGAGCTTGGATCTCGTGTGTTATATAAGTCATAACTCATGCACGCACTGTAACTGTACATGTCGTCTGTGCAGTCTGACATGGCCAGCGGGAGAGTGATCAGACGAGAGGATGGAGAGAAACTCGCCAGAGTGAGTCTCAATCAGCCATCATGGGCCATCTAGTGTTTCAGATCTGGTTATGAACAGTCATGTCAGCTGAAAAATAGAGAAAAAATTGTGAAATATTATTACAATGTAAAATGCCTGTTTCTATGTGAATATGTGTTAAAATGTAATTTATTTCTGTGATGCGCAGCTGAATATTTCAGCATCATTACTCCAGTCGTCAGTGTCACATGATCCTTCAGAAATCATTCTAATATGCTGATTTGCTGCTCAACAAACATTTATGGTTATTAGCTTTATTAAGTCATACATTACTATAAAAAAAGAAATTATTATTGAGAAATGTATCCGTTAAATTGATCAAAAGTGCTAGTAAAAATGTTACAAAATATTTTTCAAATAAATGCTGTTCTTTTGAACTTTCTATTCATCTGTGAATCCTGAAAATAAAATGTATGACAGCTTCCATAAAAATATTGTGCAGCACAATGTTTTCAACACTGATAATAATCAGAAATGTTTGTTGAGCAGCAAATCAGCATATTAGAATGATTTCTGAAGGATCATGTGACACTGAAGACTGGAGTAATGATGCTAAAATATTTAGCTGCGCATCACAGAAATAAATTACAGTTTAACACATATCCACATTGAAAACAGCTGTTTTAAATTACAATAATATTTTATCATTTTTACAGTATTTTTGATCAAATAAATGCAGCCTTAGTGAGCAGAAGAGACTTTTTAAAAAATTGTAATTATTCCAAACTTTTGACCAGTTGTGTATATATAATTGTTACTGTATTTGTGTGTATATTATAAACTAGTACAGCTTTTTTCTTTCAGAACCAGTTCATGAATTAAAACCACTTTAAACTCCTTCAAACATGTTTTTTGCAGGAGTACGGAGTCATTTTCCTAGAGACCAGTGCCAAAACCGGACTCAATGTTGACGATGCCTTTATGACGGTGGCAAAGTGAGTTTTTTCCAGCATGTTTGCAGAATATCAAAGAACTTTTGAATAAAGATGCTACTGTTTCTACACAGAGTTTCTGATATAATACTCTGTAAATCTTTGCGTGTCCTGTTCAGGGAGCTGGTGAGACGTTCAGTCCAGCTGCCCATCGAGCCCAGGTTTCAGCTCCATGACGTGATGGAGCCGGAGAAAGAGCCGTCCGGCTGCTGCGGCTTCAGCTAGAAACTACAAAAAGAGAAACGAATGAGACAAAGAGAAGAACAAGACAATGAAGAAAAGTCATTCCTGTCACAACCAGCAGATGGTGCTGTCGTGCACGTCATGTTTACCAGTGATGTTTTGTTTGACACTGAACCTTCAGAGATTGTGTCAGAAAAACATCACTGTTACAATGAAGCATTGCAGTTTGATTTTTTCATGTATACATAATACAGTAAATAAGATATTTTACAAGATGCATTACTCCAAATAATGCCTCCTTTCCGATTATATAATCTGCCAAAAGTAGTATTTCTTAATGAGTAGCATGCACACGCTATTTAAGAGTAAAACATGCACTGTTATAATGAATGATTTATGATTTTATATGCTGCTTGCAATTGATTCCCAAACACACAGCTACTTTTAAATGCTTTGAAAGAAGCTTTTTAGCAGCCGAACGGTGTTGTTTTGACATCTACCAGCTACTGAAATTAACCAGCTCAACCTGAACCACTTACCATACACAACAAATGTCATATAGTAAATAGATCAGTGTCACTTGATGCGCATATTGTCTGTGAGTGTTTCTCTGTCAGGCTGAGCGTTTACATCAAGTTCATTCACGTTCCTGGATTTTCTTATGCTGCATTTGAATCTCAGGATCTGGGAATATTATGCACCAACTGAAGCTTAAAAATATCGCAAAGCCCTATGAAGAAATTATGCATTTATCTGTTTAGCTGTACAATGATTAATCAGATTTACTATTTGCATTGAATTGATATTATTCACTGGTATTGCTAAGGAAATGCGTATGGAGAGAGTATGTATATTTATGCCTGTTTGTGATGATGTTTTCCTGCCTGTGTATTTATATCAGATTTTATTATCAAAAGCCTATTTTGTATTGCATCTGTTTTGCTGAAATCAGAAGACTTTGCACAGTTTTCGTGTCGGATGTCCTCAGGTCTTTTCCTGTGTTTTGACTATGTAAGATGCTTTATAAAAGTATAAAAGTTGTGTAAATCTCAAAGTGGCTGTTCCTCATGGACGTGTGTTTGGTTATAAAGACTGTTTTATATGTTTAGTTTGAGTGTGTTTCATTTACACCATCAGAAAACCTTCCTTTTAAGAAAAAAATGTAATATATGAAAAAAAGTAACTTAATATTGAAACCAACAAAATGCATGCAACAAATACAATTAGCTTTTAAGAAAAAAAAGTTAAAGATTTCAGTGGTTTCAGGTTATTTTAATGGATTTAGTCACTGCATATGGATTTCTGGATTATTTAATTCTGTAAAGAACTAAAAAAATATTTGTGGAACCTAAAGAGATTCTCTTATGGTCAGGTTGTAAAGCTGCATTTTTATTTTCTCTTTTAAAATGGTTTTGACAATATCTAAACATTTAAATGCAAAAGTCAGTCATTTAAAAAATGTATTAATAAATATAGCTGCAAGCAGCAATTATCGGGGTTCGAGAATATAAGGCCTTTAGGGTGTTTTCCAAACCAAAATATGTGACTAACATTTTCTTTTATTTTCTTTTAGTTTTGTTTTCTTTGTTTCTTTGTTTCTGTTTAGGTTTTATAGACTTTTGGGTACAGCAGATCATGATCATCTTGTTAAGTGGCCCTGTTATCACTGTCCAAATGCAAATGTTCAACATTTTTTTGATAACTGTTTATCTAGAGAGTCCAGAGAATTTTACTGCAGTGGTTTTATTGATTTTGAGTCAAAAATCTAAGACTAGTTCACTAAAGTAGGTTTTTTAAATAATATCAAATATTTAAAGAACACTTGGATTGACAGCAAAGGTCCTAGGGGCAAAGTTGTTCGGAATGATGAGATCTATCATATGATATGAAGATTTAGTGTTTGTGTGAATATATGAGCAAGTTTTTAGCAATCTGAGGTCATTTATCATATACATGTTGTGTTTTTGAAGCCTTTTTACCTGTTATAGCGCCACCTATGGTCTGATCTTTGATCTGATCTGAAACTTTGCATGCTGGTTAAGGGTCATCTGACACATGTTTTCACCAATTTTCAGAAAGTTTTGAGTGTTTAGGTTTTATAGGCTTTTGGGTATATGTGGCCACGCCCCTTTTCTAAATGACCCCGTTGTAGCTAACCGAAGGACAAAATTCAACCCTTTTTTGATAATTATTGATCTAGAGAGTCTGGAGAACTGCACTGCAGTGGTTTGATCGAGATTGAGCGAAAAACCTTGAACTAGTTTGCAAAAGTAGGTTTTTAACATTATTGCGAATATTTAATGAACGGTTTGATTGACAGAAATGGTTCTTGAGGCAAAGTTGTTCATCATGAGGAGATCTATCAAATGATATGCATATTGTGTGGATGTGTGAAACACCACGTGATTACAGAGCCATAAAACTCGTTAGCGCCAACTAGTGGCCGATTTGTTTCAAAATTCTTACAGACCTTTAGGGCCATGAGTCGAACATGCCCAGTGAGTTTCGTTCCGATCGGCCTCCGTTAACCTTGTCTAATAGGTGCTCAAACGTCATTGGCCAATGGCGGCCATGTTTTTTTAAGATATGCAAATGTCCTCATAGACCCTTATGGCACATTGGACAGAGACACTGCATACCAATTTTCAAGTCGATTGGACTAACAATTGCATAGTTATAGTCATTTTTATGTTTTTTCCCACCTTATAGCGCCACCGAGTGGCAGAGCTGTACAACTTTTTTTATTTGACCAAAGATTGAGCTTATACACATGTGTACCAAGTTTGGTGAAGACATCTCATTTGGTTCATGAGTTATAGCCATTTTAGTAAAAATGGCCCCCCACCTTACAAACGTTTTGGGGCCCCTTCGCAACGATGAGTCAAAATTTCAACTTTTTTTGACAATTATTGATATTCCCCTTCCAGGGGACATTTCTGCAGTGGTTTGGTTCCGATCGGGTGAAAAACCTAGGACTTGTTCGTTTTGAATTTACTTCAAAACGGTGGAAAAACCGGGCCCCGTAGAGCAAATCTGACCAATACGTGCTCGAACCCCTAAAAATCCTTGCAATTACAATAGGGTTTCAGCACTACGTGCTCGAACCCCTAAATAATTTAGGTACAAAGTGCTTGATTTTGAATGTGCAGTGCTTGCTTTCACCACTTGGTGTCGGCAAAGTCAAAATTCAGAGCTCATTCACTATAATCCCCTTAGTTTGTGTATGAATTTGGAGTTATATAAACAACAGAAGACCCAATAAGAAAAGATGTAACTCAGCCTCTAACCGCTTATTAGACCCATGATTTACCTCCTTGTAAATGCAGTTGAAAGGTTGTATGTTGAGTTGTCAGAACAATAGAGCGTCGCTCATGAGCGTCTCAATCAGTGCAGAGACATTGTTCTGGGCTCCTTGCGCTGTGATTTCCCGCTCATCTGATGCTGTTCATCAGACTCTTGTGTGAACAATAGTGTTTCCTCACGGCGGCGGGTCATGATGTCTCACATCTGTAACGGATATGAGTGTGAAGAGCAGGAACAGCAGCAGGCCGCAGTGTATTGTGTGTTTCTGCTGACTCTCATCTCTGAGGTCAATGATCTCACACACACACACACACACACACACACACAAGCCGTCAGACAGAACTGGGACATCTGATTGTTACATTTATTTATTTTTTGTTATTAAATTGTTAGTGATATTCTGATTTATACAATTATATTTTGATTTTAAACAACAGTGATATTCACAAGATACCGCAAAGAAGTAACACATCCATGAAGCCACTATTATGGTATTTATATGGTCAATTTTGTCTATTTATAACAGATTTCATATCTTCCAGATTTATTTTAAGAATGTCTTGTTTATTTCTCACTGTCAAAGAGATATTCAGATCTATAATAATACTTCACCTGCTTCATGTAACAAGAGGCTGTATGCTATGATTTTGGTGTTTTTGCATTATTTATTTATTTTTGGCGTTTTTATTTACTTATTTATTTTACTTATTTATACTTTAGGAGGATGGGTATTTTATTTAAGTGATTAGGAGATTTTCTTAATCTATAGTTATTTTTGTTTAGTTTGTCTATGTATTTAGTTATTTTTTTAAGAAGATGGGTATTTAATGTAAATGATTTTTTTTTCGCATTTTTTTGTGTAGATCTGTGTATTTACTTACTCACTTCTTTATTTAGTTAGTTAGTTAGTTAGTTAGTAAGAATGTAGGTATTTTAGGTAGGCCTAAGTGATTTTTTTGGTACTGTTTCTTCCCATTTCTGTTTTATTTTTTTTTTGTTTGGATTATTTATTTTATTTATTGATTTATTTATTTATGGTTTATGTATTGAATGTGAATTTTTTTTGTGTCGATTTATTTTTGTTTGTTTGGTTTATTTATTTTTATTTATGGGTTTATTTATTAATGGTTTATGGTATTGGTTTATTTCTTTCTTTTATTTTTTTGGATTATTTATTTATTTTGCTTATTTATAGGCTACTTTAAGAGAACAGATATTTATGTAAGTGATTTTTGTATCTGATATCTTCATCTCTACTTACTTTTGCTTGGTTAATGTATAATTATGTGTGGGTCAAAGAGCATAAAAAATAAGTGTGATACTGCTTTAAATTGCTGTCGTTTTTCCAGATTTTTTTTTTTTTTTTATGTTTTCTGTTTAATTTAATTTTGTTTTTGTTTTTCTGATCAAAACGTAAATATCAGACACCCCAAAAAAAATGTCATTCAAAGTAACAGTCTTGTCAGGTATATTTACAACAAAAACCAATTTATGACATATTAAAAGACAAATTACTTTCACCCCAAATAGTTTACTTACATTTAATGTGTTTCTATGGACATAAAATCAAGTTTGTAAATGTATTCATTCTTTAAAAGGATGGCTATTTTATGTAAGTGGTTTTATTTTTGTCAGATTTACTTGTTTGTTTGGCCTTGTGTTGTGTTTTGTATGCAATTGTTGATTTAAAAACAACAAAAACACACACGTGCAAGAGTCGTGTTCACAGCCCGTCACGATGGCCATGTGTCATTCTCTCCACTTCCTGTCCGACTTTTACTGCTTCCTGTGTCTGAACATTAAACTCTCTCACCTTCTTTGCGTGTCCTGCCTGACAACTGACCAGTTGCATTCAAATATAGGTATTTATGCTTATCCTTAATATTTATAACAACGCGTATGTTATGAGCCAATCGGGTGGGTCACCCGGCCGTCGCGTGATTAATATTCATGAGCGGCTGCGAGTCAGTTCGAATCGATTGATTCGAAGCTCATGTAAAGACCAGGCGCTTGTGTGTCTCTATCAGCGGTTTAAGTATGAAAGCCGTGTTTGCACTGCGTTTATTTTGGAGTTAACTGTGTTCTTTGTCAATCCTCTGATTAGATTAGTGGGTGTGATGAAGTTGGCTCGGTTTACTCATCGCGATCAATAGTTCACCTTTGAAACTCTGCATACATGTGAAAGAATAGCTTATCATGTTAGAAAAACCTCCTGATTTGTTTAGGTAGTGCCCTAATTTGAGCTCACCCGCGGAGATCTGGCGACGGACGGGCCTCGACCTTGAGATGCTTCCCTGGAGTCTGAACTCAAGAGCTGCTGGATCACAACTTAGTGCACAATGACACACACACACACACACACATCACATGCACACGATATGCATGCTAGAAACAACAAGGGTTTGGTTGCCAGCGGATGCATGAACTGAAAAAACACCTCCAGTGCAGTAGACATCACTTTGGATAAAAGCATCTGTCAAATGCATTTTTATGCAGATGAAATTACAGATGAAAATGTGTATAATTGATGTTGTAGTGGCTAAAAAATCTTTTTTCAGCTGTATTTTAAGAATGTAGTTTGGGTTTAGCACTTTCAAAAAGCAATGTGAAATTGGTATATTTTCTGTGCAATATTAAAGCAAGAAGCCATGGTTTACAGTGAATTTATAACAGCTGAGGGGTGTTGTTAGGCACAGAATAAAAATTATTCTTCCACCAAAAATGTAACTTCTCAGAAACAGTTGTGGTTGCAACATAGTGGTTGCTGAGCAACACACAGATGTAGACAAAGGTGTATGTTTGTAGTGTAATTTTAGTAACAGCTTCGAACACGCCTCAACCAATCAGAATCAAGGACCAGAATTAAAATTGCAATGTGGTCTTTTTTTTGACACTGTGAAACTGATCGTGCATCTGTTTCTTTGTTGCCATATGCATGACCAAAACTGACCACGCAATGTGGGATGCAACAATGCTGATTACAACTTTGGTTTCTATTAATAAAGATTAATGAAGTGATACTGCTTCATCGCTGTATGCTTTCCTGACCGGAGATGAAGAGTTGAGGGAGAGACTTTATATTTAGTTATTCACAAACTGCCTGGCTTTAAAGCCTTTACATTTCACATCAAACTCTTTTGAGCGCTCAGCTGTCATTACCGTTTTCACTTAGATTCACAAAAGACGAGTTTATACGAAAGTTAGTCAGTACAGAACGTGTTCTCAAACACTGCACATACTCATTTGTTCCAACACAAGTATAGCAAGACACAATTTGAGATCTAATCTATAATCTGACCTATATTTTTAAGTGCATGATGTCACTGAAATATAATTTCATGTGCTGAACTAAAAATTGCTGTTACTGGAAACTGGAGAAAAAAAAAAAAGCGTACAAGCCGTTTTTACCCAGAAATTGCTTACATTTCACAAATAATTGTTAAGAAACAGCAAGTCACACACTGAATTTAATATGAAATTGTAAAGTAGAAAGACTAAAATATTGATTGTAAAATGTGCTCCAATCATCTTTATTTACAACTTCGAAAAACCTTTTTAATGCTAAAACAGGATCATTGCACAATATTTTGTCCACATCCAGCTAACACGGCACAAAAAGTGAAAGGTTTGAAGAAGTGACACTCTGTAAATTAATATTGATCATTACCAATTATTGGTATCTTAAATGAGTATTTTGCCATTTTAGTAACTATTAATGCTTCTCCTGTGTTTCTATTAATTCTCTGCACTTGCTATCACCACAATTGGTCATAAATATGACAGAAACGATGAATATTCTAAGGCAAGTTGAAAAATTTACTGTAAAATTGTAAAAATTAAGTTTCAAAATTGTAAATAACAGATTATTGGAGTGTTTTACAACAAATACTGATTTTAGTTTTCTTTTAGTGCTGTCAAATGATTAATCGCGATTAATCGCATTCAAAATAAAAGTTTTTGTTTACATAATGTATGTGTGTGTACTGTGTGTATTTATGTATGTAAAAATACACACACATACAGTATATATTTTGAAAATATTTACATGTTTACATGTATATGTTTCAATTTATATAGTTGACATTATTAATACAAACATATATTTTTCTTAAATATATCCATGCATGTGTGTGTATTTATATATACATGATAAATACACACAGTACAAACATATATTATGTAAACAAAACTTTTATTTTGGATGTGATAATCACGATTAATCGTTTGACAGCACTACTTTGTTTTAATTGAACGTGTTACTTTGCAGTTATTTGTGATCGCAGTTTTTGTGTTAAAATAGTTTCTACACCAATTTTTTTTCTGTGTAGAATTTACTTTAAAATAATTCTGTCAAACCGATTAATTGCGATTAATCGCATCCAAAATAAACATATTTGTGTACATAACATATATGTGAATATTTATTATGTCTATATAAATACACATACATACAGTATATATTATGAAAATAATTACGTGTTTACATGTATATATTTTTAATCATAAAATTATTACTCTATATAAATATATTTAATATATAAACAACATTTTTCTTAAATATATCCATGCATGTATGTGTATTTATATATACATAAAATACACAGTACACACATATATGTAATGTACACAAAAACTTTTATTTTGGATGCAATTAATCACGATTAATGCTGTCAAATCAATTAATCGTGATTAATCGCATCCAAAATAAGTTTGTGTTTTCGTAACGTGTTTGTGTATTTATATGTATATATAAATGTACACACATACATGTATATATTTAAGAAATGCAATATATATTTGTTTTTATACATAATATAAATAAAATTTATTTTTAACATTTTATTTATTAAATGTATACATGTACTTTGTGTATATACGTATAAAAATACACAGTGCACACACATATATTATGTAAATATAAACTTATTTTGGATTGCGTTCAATTGATTTGACAGCACTACTTTAAAACTAATTCTCCTTTAGAAATTGCTAGTAAATTTCACAAATAATTACAAAGTAACTTTAAACTGAATTAGGGCTGTCAAACGATTAATCGCATACAAAATAAAAGTTTGGGTTTGCGTACTATATGTGTGTGTACTGTGTGTTATTATTATGTGTATATATAAATATATTTAAGAAATATTTACAAGTATATGTATTTATTATCATTTTTATAGAATTGTACATATTTCTCTTAAATATATACATTCATTTGTGTGTATTTACATATACAAAATATTTACACACTTATATTAGGCAAACTTTTATTTTGTATGCGATTAATCGTGATTATTCGTTTTACAGCCCTAATTTATATGTATATTTCTCAGAAATATATGTATTCTATATATATTATATATATATATATATATATATGAATACATATATACGTGTACATATTTATTAAATATATACATGTACGTTTGTGTATTTACATAAACATAAATATACACAGCACACACACACGTTATGTAAACAAACTTTTATTTTGGATGCGATTTAATCGCAGTTAATCGATTTGACAGCACAGAAAACTGAACTAGTGTTTTTTTGACTCAGGTAATCTCATAAATACGTTCTATTTACAACTATGAAAACATTGTGGAGCAATTGGTCACATGACATTTAGGCCTCAGGTGATTGGCTCCGTGAGCGTTTCCAGCCAAGCAGCTGCCATTGACATGAAAGAAGCCGCTGTGGAATGGAGAACTCTGGCTTTGTTGCTTTTTTATTGCCTACATGTTGCGTCAGTTCAAAAAGGAAATTTATCAGATGATTAAAACGCGTCCAATTGCCTGTTCTGCTTTTCTGTATGGTGTCATTAAGCGCTCATCTATCTGCACACACACACACACACACACACACATGCTCGGATCAGACAGACAGACGGATCACTTCTCTGAACGCTCTCTGTTTGAGTGTGCAGCGATGTGCCTCTCCTGCATTTTGAAATGACCGTGTCTTGGTTGAATGCTCACGGCTCATTTAGAAAGCAGAAGTGAAACGCTCCCCTCTTTCCAAATCCCTCACACTCTACAAAAAGCTCTACTTGACCGAGACCAGCAGAGCGATCTGTCGTCCTGCGATAGAGCGTGTTTTCATACAGACAGACATATGCGGCGGCTGATAGCAGCTCCTGTGGGTGTTCTCCTCCGATGCGTCGCTCTCTCGCTGCAATCTGATCACACAACGAAGCCCTAAACAAACTACGACTGAAAGGAAGTGATAAACAGCGTTTCCTGTAGAGCGCTGCCTATGATAACAGCTCTCATGGACGGCGCTGTGAGTCAAGGTTCTTCAAATGAAAGCCTTTTTTCCTCGGCCGCAACAATAGATGGGCTCGCCTGTGGTCGGAGGAGCTCTGGAAACAATAAGAAACACATTCCTCGTGCATGCTGGAAAATCACAGTACATTAATGCGTTTCAAGTAACGCTAATCAGATTACTTTTCAAGTAACTCGGAAAGTAACGCATTACTTTTAAATTTGCAGTGAAATATCTTGGTTACTGTTTCAAATAAGTAACCAGTGTCGGGGAAAGTTACTTTTAAAAGTAATAGCTACATTTTGCATCACTTCCTAAAAAGTATCTAATTATGTTACTTAGTTACTTTTTGTGGAAAGTAATGTTACTTTTGCGTTACTTTTTAAATCTGGGCGGGGCTTGCTTGTTTGTTTATAATATAAACATTTCTTATTTTGGCAAATGTAAAAGCCCTTTCTCACCAAAAGTGAAATGAATGCACTTCAGGCTGAAAGAAAAGTAAATTATTTCCGGAGAAGAACCACTCTTTAGCAATGAAAAAAAAAAAATGAAGCACGAATTTTGGTGTATATAAAATAATTTTTGCTTATTAGTATGGTTGAATTGGATCATCGAAGGACAGGTCAGCAGCAAAGACACTGCTTAATAAAGCGGGATTAAATACAAAAAGGATATTTGTGATATATTGTATTTCTTATTTGTAGCAATAGCTAAAAATACATTGTATGGGTCAAAATGATCGATTTTTCTTTTATGCCAAAAATCATTAGGATATTAAGATCATATTCCATGAAGATATTTTGTAAATTTCCTACCATAAATATATCAAAGTTTAATTTTTGATTAGTAATATGCATTGCTAACAACTTCATCTGGACAACTTTAAAAGCGATTTTCTCAATATTTTGATTTTTTACACCCTCAGATTCCAGGTTTTCAAATAGTTGTATCTCATATCATACATCAATGGAAAGCTTATGTATTCATATATATGACGTATAAATCTCAGTTTTCAAACATTTATTTTCGCAGGTTTGCGTCATATTCTGTGTTTCCATTTCACAGTTTTTATTCATTTTAAGGAATACTGAATCTTTTTTTTTTTATGCACAATAATTACTTCTGATTTCCTGACAGGAGATTTGTCAGTGAATAAATGGTAAAAAAAAAGTAAACTAGATATTTTCTTTTACTTAATAAAAGTAATCTGATTACGTAACTTGCATTTCCCCCAACACTGTAAGTAACACAAGTTCATTTGTTTTCCCTTCAGCCTGGGGCCTATTAATTAGATTTTTGGTGTTTTAACAATTTTTGTTATTGAAAAACTAGCAAGCAAGACAAAAGTAACACAAAAGTAACATAACGCATCACTTTCCGTAAAATGTTACTAAGTAGCACAATTAGTTACTTTTTTCTAGGGTAATGCAGTATTGTAATGCATTCGTTTTAAAAGCAAGTTTCCCCATCAGTGGCCGTGTGCAGCACAACACGTCTGAACAGGCTAATTAAACCCACTCAGGACGTGTCTGAAGTTCACACCTCAGGATGGTCATCTCACATCTGTGGGTGTTTGCTCATTCTCCTCTGAGCTGCAGAAAAACACTCAACAAAATGTTGCTCAGAGGAGAACGCTTTACCATAATATAGTCGATGTAATACGGTGTTGGGAGAGAAACAGTGCAGTTGATGATTTTGTCTTGTTTTGCAGTACAAAAAATCTAAAAAGTTACTTGAAGCAAAATGACAAGATATATTTAGCCTTTTTTTTTTTAGAAAAATATCTTAATTTTATAATACTTCGTTTTTTGTTCTTGAAAACAAGACAAAAATACTTAATAAAAAAAATAAATAATAAGTATATTGCATTGTAAATGCATGCAAATTCATAATCTGTTACTTTTTTAACCTTTTAAAGCTATTTAACCATTTTTTAACCTATTTCTGGTGCTATTTTTAAGCACTAGGTACCATAGTATAAAACTACATTAGTGAATGAATAATTTTTAAATTAAAAATGTTCAATTAATAATTAATACATATTTCAGAATTTAGTTTCTGATTTATTTACAGATACATTTATTTGTTGATAAATCTGTTTTTCAGTGATGATTCATCACAGATTTATTTATTTACAGTACAATAAATAATTATAATTATTAATATGAATTATATTTATATATATTGTAATAATATATTCAATAATAAAATAATATATTTACTGTTAATAAATCTATTTTTCAGTGATATTTATCACAGATTGATTGACAATACAGTGGATAATTATGATTAATATAAATAATTTTAGATTTTATATATATATATATATATATAATTTTATTCAAAATCAAGATTTCTAGTAATTTAAGCCTTTACTATCACTTTTTTTTAACAATTTAACACATCCTTGTTGAATAAAAGTATTCATTTCTTTCAAACGAAGAAAGAAAGAAAAAAAATGTACTGACCCCAAACTTTGAACGGTAGTGAATATTGTTACAAAATATTTCTATTTGAAATAAATGCTGTTCTTTTTAACGTTTAATTTATCAAAGAATCTTCAAAAAATATCACAGGTTCCAAAATGAAAATAAAATAAAATTAAATTAAATTAAAAAATTAAATAAGCAGCCCAATTGTCTCCAACACTAATAATAAATCAGCATATTAGAAGGATTTTTGAAGGATCATGTGACACTGAAGACTGGAGTGATGATGCTGAAAATTCAGCTTTGCGTCACAGGAAAAAATTCTATTTTAAAGTATATTAAAATAGAAAACCACTATTTCAAATTGCAATAATATTTCACAATTTTTCTGTATTTTTTTTATCGAACAAATGCAGCCGTTTAAAAAACTTGTTTACATTTTTTTTACTGATCCCAGACTTTTGAATGACAGTGTGTGTATATTTATATTCACAGTAAATAAAGTACTATGGTATGGCACTTTTCTGTGACTGTATTGTTTAGTTTTACATTTATTGGTGAGCTTATCATATAATCAGCAGTTTGTGGAAACACTGATGCAATGTTGCAAGCGCAGCGCAGCGACACTTCAGTTTCCCGCCCGTTTGACCTTTGACCCCATCGTCTCCTGGAGTGCCGCTTCTCCTCGTTCGTTGCATAAGAAACAGAACAGAAATAACATGAGGTCAGCAGACGGCGGCAGACACGCTCAGATCCTTCAGCGTGTCTCAGACGTCGAGCCTCTGTTAAGAAAACACGGCAGGCTTCAGCGGTTCAGAAGAACCAGACGTTCGTCGTGATGCACCATTAAGTGCAGAGAACAGACGAACGAAGTTGCATTCGATGATTTTCTGCAGGCAAAGCACTTCGTGCCGCTCATGTTCAGGTGTTTTGATGTCTTCAGAGCGACGAGTGTTTTCTCACATGACTCAAACGCAAACTCTCATGGTCCGTGTGAGAGCGTGTCTGTGTGTGTAGTAGTTATGATAAGTCAGAGATTGTGTAATGTGAGTGTGAGGTGCTGCTGTAATGACACTGATTATCAGTAAATAACACTCATAGAGAGGAGATAACGCTCAAGCGCTCGTACATCTTCATTTCTCTTTTTCTCTGGCGTTTCTTACGAGCGCGTACACGGCGCGACACGTGTTTTCTCGGCTCCTGTGATTAGAATCTCTTGTCGCTGGACCGGCCCTCTTCTCCTCAGCTGAAATCCCCTCAGTGCGTCCTTCAGTCGCTGTGTGAAAACAACATCTACATTTTATCTTCACGCCAGTGATTACACATACTCAACTTCCCTAAAGCACACACACACACGGCTCTTCATCAGCCCTTCTCCTTTTACATGTGATCTTCTATTGAAGTCAGCCAATGAAAATGGACTTTCTGCAATATTTTTCATTTGCCGCAGGTGACTTTGAAACAGCGTCCGCTGTGAAAAGTGCTA
Source organism: Labeo catla (assembly GCA_012976165.1). Taxonomy (NCBI): domain Eukaryota; kingdom Metazoa; phylum Chordata; class Actinopteri; order Cypriniformes; family Cyprinidae; genus Labeo; species Labeo catla. The sequence goes on along the minus strand of VONZ01001171.1, from coordinate 124,061 downwards.
GTTCAACTACTCATTTTGAAGTCTATTTTTAGTTATTTTAAGAAAAAAAAAAAAAAGTAATTTAAAGATTAAAAATTTACATTTTAGCTTATAAAGTCAAATAAAATCATTTTATTGTAACTTAAATTTTATCTATCTATATATATATAAATATTTATTATATATATTTTATGCATATTATATATATATATATATATATATATATATATATATTCTATGTCATTTTTTGTTGAATATATATTTTTATATATTAAACTTTAAAAATGTAAATTTTAGCTTATAAAGTTAAAATCATAAAATAATTTTAGTTTATTCTAACTCTAATTATATATATATATATATATATATTAGGTATATATATATATATATATATATATATATAGGTTATATATGTCTTTTTTTAATTTAGATTTTTATATATTAAACATTACAAGTGTAAATTTTAGCTTATAAAGTTAAATAAAATCATAAAATCATCATCAGTTTATTCTAACTCTAATTTTATACATATATATATATATATATATATTAGGCACACATATATATATATATATATATATATATATATATATAGGTTATATATGTCTTTTTTTAATTGATATTTTTATATATTAAAAATTAAAAAAGTAAATTTTAGCTTATAAAGTTAAATAAAATCATAAAATCATTTTAGTTTATTCTAACTCTAATTATATATAGAGAGAGAGATAGAGAGAGATTCTAGATGTTATTTATTGTTTAATATATATTTAAATATATATTTAACTAAAAAATCAAGCTAAAAATAAGTTCACTAAATTATTTTAAAAATTAGTTACAAAGTTAACTATATATGTCATATATATACACTACCGTTCAAAAGTTTGGGGTCAGTACATTTTTATTGTTTCTTTTTTTTTTTTTTTTTAAGAAATTAATACTTTTATTCACCAAGGATGTATTAAGTTAATAATTAAAAGTTTATGAAAAGTTAATAATAAATAATTTACATTGTTATAAAATATTTCTATTTTGAATAAACACTGTACTTTTTAAACTTGTTGTTCATGAAAGAATCCTGAAAAAAAAAATCACAGGTTCCAAAAAATATTTGGCAGCACAACTGTTGATATTATCCAACATTGATCATTCTAATAATAAATCCGCATATTAGAATGATTTCTGAAGGATCATGTGACACTTAAGACTGGAGTAACAGCTGATGAAAATTCAGCTTTTCATCACAGGAATAAATTCTATTTTAAAGTATGTTAAAATAAAAAACATTATTTTATATTGTAAAACATTTTGCAATATTACTGTTTTTTTTTCTATATTTTTAATCAAATAAATGCAGCCTTGATGAGCATAAGAGACTTCTTTAAAGACTATTACAAGTCTTACTGACCCCAAACTTTTGAAAGGTAGTGTATATATATAGATTATAAATGTTATTTATTGTTTAATATATATTTTAATATATATTTAACTAAAACAAAATCAAGCTAAAAAACTAAGTTCACTAAATTATTTTAAAAAATATTTAAAAAGTTAACTATATATATATATATATATATATGTTATTTATTGTTTAATATATATTTTATTATATATTTAACTAAAACAAATGAAAAAAAAATGTAACAAACATAAATATATTTATAATTTATTTACATTTATTTTAACCAAATATTCAAAAATCAAATCAAATTGAAGAAAAAAGATAAATAAAAGTATTAATTATTATTACACACATAAATGTCTCTCTCTCTAATATATAAATGTAAACTTATTTTTTTATTTTAATTTAGATTTAATAAATCATTAAGTTAATGAATTAAATTAATTTGAATGTATTTTAACTAAACTGTTACATAAAATTAATTTAACTGACACATATTTTCTTGTTTAACAAGTTAATGTATTTTCAAATCCAAAATGTCTCTCTCACTAATATATAAATTTGAACTGAATTTTTCATTTTAATTTAAATGTATTACATAATTTAATTAATGAATTAAATTCATTTCAATTTATTTTAACTAAAAAGTGAAGTCAAGCTGGAAGAAAAAAGTTTAAAAAAAAAGTTATAAAATTATTAATTGAACTGACACATATTTTCTTGTTTAAAATCATGTATATACAGCATGCAGCAGAAGTGAAATGGGTTGGGAATGCTGTTTTGATCAAACTAGTTCTAGTTTTCGAACGCGTTCCAAACAGTTCTGTGTTCTGCCTCCAGGGGCGCACGAATCACACCTTTTTAACTCCATGTTTTCCACCTGTTTAATATTAATATCTCGTAACCGCAGCATCACTCCACTTCTGTCATTCAGAAATGAGCTCAAGTCATAAAAGTCTTATTATGCTGTACAAATGAAGGCTTTACGTCCAGGCTGAACGCGATGAGACGAGCGTCCGTCCTGAGCTCCAGCGACTCCGTCCAGATGAATGTGCTGGCGAGCGGCGGCCGGCGCTCCTCGGCCCTAATTTAAGAGCGTTTCCTCACATTCTCATCTGTGTTTTCACAGCCCGCCGCGGGCCAAAGGGGAAGCAAAACAAATTAGCCACCATTGTTCGTAGCCCTGAGCTCTCCCAATAACAGTATTTGTGGAAACATACATGCAGGAATAACTTCCTGAGGCACACAGATTAATCGCCTATGGGCCGGGAAATCAACCACTTACTAGCAGCCTTACAAGGGCCTTGAAGTCCAGACTCTCTCCCGCTCTGTCATCACCGCTGTCGGCCACATCCCATCTGCACTGAGGAAACGGCCCGACTCTCTGTGTGTGTGTGTGTGTGTGTGTGAGTGACAGTGCAGAATGCTGAAAACAGGATACAAGCTCTCGGTGAATAAAGGTTGTGTTCAGAAACTCAAGTGCGGTGATATCAGCCTCTCATTCTCACTGTTCAAATGGAGAAGCTCCTGCTGACACATTTCTGTGACTGAATCAAACAGAAAACACTAATGAGCTCCTGACTAACACTGAACGTCCTCAGAGCGTTCTCTCAGAGTTATGAATAAACGTTCTTCCCGTAACATTAAAAGAACATTCGTTCAACGTTCTCAAAATGACAGCACAAAAACATCATTTAAACATCATTCATGAAATGTTACTGTTGTTTCAGAACGTTCTGAGAACATTTGAAAGTAACATTCCCATGTTTGCAAAATCATCAAATCGACTAAAATTTACATTTGCATAATCAAGAAAAAAAAGTTTTTTAAAAAATTGACATTTTATATGTTCGGAGAACATCATATATTTCAATATGAATCTTTTGGTCTCCTTTTTTTAATTGTTTATTTTTTTTCTCTCTGCTCTAGACATAACAACACAACACAATAATATTAAAGTTTATTATTATTAATATACTTGTGCCTTCCTGTGGACCTCTTATTATTTTATTTTATTTTATTATTTATTTATTTATTTTTTTATTTTAATTTAATTTATTATTGTACCTTTATTTGGACATCTTATCCTCTTTTTAATGTACCTTTAAATGTCATTTTCATTTATCCATTTTAATATGGATCTGTTGATCAGCACTGAATTTTATTTATGTATTTATTTTTTATTATTATTTATTTATTTATTATTATTATTTATGTTTGTCTGCCCTAGACACAATGTCTGTGAGTTTTAAAGGAGTTTTTTTTGTTTTATTTTATTTTATTTTATTTTATTTTATTTTATTTATTCTTGTGCCTCTATTTGGAGCTTTTATCCTCCTGTTAATGTACCTTAAATGTAATTTTCATTTATCCTTTATTTTAATATGGATCTGTTGATCTGTATTGAATTTTATTTTTTTATTTATTTATGTTTGTCTGTCCTAGACACAATGTTTGGGAGTATGAAAGGAGTCTATTTTATTTTATTTTATTTTATTTTATTTTATTTTATTTTATTTTATTTTATTTTATTTTATTTTATTTTATTTTATTTTATTTTATTTTATTTTATTTTATTTTATTTTATTTTATTTTATTTTATTTCTTCTTGTGCCTTTATTTGGAGCTTGTATCCTCCTTTTAATGTACCCTAAATGTAATTTTCATTTATCATTTATTGTAATATGGATCTGGTGATCTGCTTTGAATGTTATCTGTTTATGTGTTTGTTTGTTTCTTTATTTATTTATTTATGCCCTAGACACATTGTTTGGGATTATTAAAGGATTTTATTTTATTTTATTTTATTTTATTTTATTTTATTTTATTTTATTTTATTTATTTTTGTGCTTTTATTTGGAGCTTTTATCCTCCTTTAAATGTACCTTAAATGTCATTTTCATTTATCCTTTATTTTAATATGAATCTGTTGATTTGCTTTTATTTTTTTATTATATATATTTTTTGTCTGTCCTAGACAGAGTGTTTGGGAGTATTAAAGTTACTTTATTTTATTTTATTTTATTTTTTTATTATTTATTTATTTATTTATTTATATTTTGTTTTATTTTATTAGTTTTTGTTTGTTTGTTTGTTTATTCTTGTACTCTTCTGTGTGCTTCTTGTCCTCATCTTATCCTTCTTTATTTAATATTAATTAATTCATAACTTAATGGGAATTGTATTTATTTGTGAGTGTGTGTTTTTATTAATACTTCTCAGATTTGAATAAATATGAAGCAGAATGGAGAGATTATACAGTATATGCCATAATAAACACAAAAACATACAGTACATATTAATTTAGTAAAATACTGCATCTTCAATACATTTACAATTTAAATGAAACAGAATTGCACTTGTAATCATTTTCATCACAGCTTTTGTCGTGTGATGTTGCTCTGATGCATCTTTACATCACGAGTTCATCTGTGAGCCCTTAAAATACAGTCTAGTTAGGCAGCACACAGAATGCTTTCTGTATTTGTGTCTCTTTAGCGCTGTTGACTCTGTCCGTAAAGCAAACAGATGGTGTTCCTGGACACACACGGCCGTGTTCTGAATCTGCTGTTCGGACAGGTTGCTTTTACAGTGCTGTGTGTTTACTGAGCTCATCATGACAAACACCACGTCTGTCATAAAACTCCCCTGATCAATACGGCCTGATCTGCTCATGTTTTCATCCGTATGCCGACACACGCCTGAGATAAGAGTCAAGCTGCCACCGCGTTCCATCAGCGGCTCTCTTACAGTGTGTGTGTGTGTGTGAAAGGAGACGTTTATGACAGATATGGGTTTGTCTGCTTCCTGTTCACATCACACACACACACACACTCTCTCTCTCTCTTGTCCTGGTCATTCATTACTCTGTATTTCATCATATTAACTGATATCCACTACAACACTTTCGAGTGCATGTGAATTTTACTAGATTGTAGAGAAACACTGATCTGCCTTTTAGATTTTTTTCTGCCTTAGACAAAATGTTTGAGAATATTAAAGGAGACATATTATTTTTATTTTTATTTGATGCTTTTTGCACTTTAATGTAGACGCCTTCGTTTAATATATCAGTTTAATAATATTTTAAAAAAATGCTTTTTATATTTTTATTTTTCTTCCCTAGAAACAACGTTTAGGAATATTAAATGAGTCATTCTTTTTAATTAAGTTGGTATGTTTTTTTTATTTATTTTATTTTTAATGTGCTTTAATGTGGGCCTCTTACCCTCCTGTTAATGTACCTTAAATTTTACTGTAATTTATTTCATCTCATTTTATCAGTTTATCAGTTTAGAAATATGGACCTGTTGTTCTGCTTTTCTTATTTTTTCTCTGCCCTAGACACAACATTTAGGAATTGTTTATTTTATTTTATTTTATTTTATTATTTAATTTAATTTAATTTAATTTAATTTAATTTAATTTAATTTTTATTGCTTTTATGCATGCTACTTATCCTCTTTTTAATACCTTTATTTCATTTTAGATACTTTTTTAATGCTTTTTTAAAAATATTTATTTTATATTTATTTATTTGTTACTTTTTATGATTTGTATAAAGCACTTTGCCCTCCATATACAATTGTGTACGAAAATGAAATAATAAATGTAATAATAAATATAATAAATTTGCCATTTTATTTAATTTTTTAATGTAATTTAATTTAATTTATTTAATTTTTATTTATTTTTATTCTTCTTGTGCTTTTATGCATGCCACTTATCCTCTATTTAATGTATACCTTTATTTCATTTTAGTTACTTTACTAATTTCTTACATCCATATTTCTTTTAGTGTTTTTATCCTATAATATTTAAGTTTTATTTATCATTTTTTTATTATTTATTTTATATTTATTTATTACTTTTTTGTGATTTTGTGTAAAGCACTTTGCATTACAACTGTGTATGAAAATGAAATATATAAATAAATTTGCCTTTGTTATTTATTATTTTTTATTATTATTTAATTACATTTTATTTTACTACGTTTTATTTTTTTATTGCATTTGATTTGATTGCAAAACAGTCATAATTTGGTTTCCATGTTCATTTCCAGTCTCCCTCTGACCCTTTGAATGAATGCCCTGTTTGAGATGTCGCCCTCGCTGTCCTCTTCCTAGTAAAGCTGTGCTGATGTAATGCTGTAGTTCACAGTGAAACACACACACACACACACACACACACACACACATATCGCTGCATGACTGGCAGAAATGTGTCATTTGAGATGAGACCTTAAACAGGGTGTTTTCAGCTGCTTTTGCAAAATAAAACAAAAAGATGTCACAAGCACCATCGATTTTAACTTCTGAAACCCAAACGGCCTCATAAGTTGAAGTATGAAGTTTAACCCGGTGACTGAGGAATGTGTGTGTGTTTGTGAACACGTGTGTGACGCTCGACCTTGAGCGCATGGACAGCATTTATCTGGGCTGATAAATTAATGAGCGGTCTGTGTTTGCACTGAGCAGACGAGCGCAGACGACTGCAGGACTCTTCACACGCCGACACTGTAAACACCAACAACTCAAACCACAGCACTGAACTATACATTACCCAAACACAGAAAGGAAAAAACGAGGATGACAAGAAAGCAAAGTGCTCTGAGAGTGTGATGTGATTTAACACACACACACACACACACACACACACACAGAGAGAGAGAGAGAGACATGTTTACTCAGCTATTGAAACAAACACTCATTGAAGACCTGCTTGTTTATTTAATGAACACTGACTTACCCAAACCTTACCTCTATGACATTGCATTTTTTTTTTAATGAATTAAATAAAATCTAACTTTTTTAATTTAAATTATAGGTATCATTCTGTGCATATACTGCTATAATTACCAACTTGGCAGCTTTTAGAAATATCTTTAAAAAACGTATCTAAAACATGATTTCTGAATGGTCAAAACGTCCAGTTTTTAAAATGTTTTCTCATTCATGCAAACATTAATGAAAGATTCAGTTTTATAATTCACAAACATCATGTGAATGTTGCTTTTCTGTGTTCTGAAAAAAAGTATTGACATTTTAAAAATGTTCGATGTATGTTAAATATGTTGTAAACAGTGAAGTTAAATAAAATATATTTTTCAAATAAAAAATGTATGTAGTTTCACCCTTCATATATCAAAATGTATGTCAAAACTAGATTTTTTTAACCATTTATAAATGTTTAAATTTTTGTAATAAAATTTTTCATGTTCACATGACAAATTAAACAATGCAAATGCAGTTTCTTGGATTGCAAATATATGCGGGACATAAACAACTGTTAAATGCTCTTAAAAAAAAAAAAATATATATATATATATATATATATATTTAAGAATTATTTAAAAATTATTTTAAAAAAGCAAAAAAAAGCTAAAATAAATATATATATACAAATAAAATATAATATATATATATATATATATATATATATATATATAGTTAGAAAAATATCTTGCCGTTTTTACCATTTTTATATATATTTTTACGTATTTAAAAAAATAATATATATATATATATATATATATAAATATTCCATTATTTTCAAAAAATGCAAAACAAAAATGTAAAAAAAGCAAAAAAAAAAACTATATATATAGTTAGTTAGAAAAAAAATATTTTGCCATTTTTGCCATTTTTATATAGATTTTTAAGTATATTTAAAATATGTTTTAGAAGATATAAAGACTTTATTTGCAAAAAATATGTTTTTTCCAAAATTATGTTTTAATTGTGATTTATTGTGTATTTTTTAGCTATTTTATACCTAATCAAAATAACCCAACTGCAGTTTGATTGAGATTAATTGAAATGCACAATGAAAAAATTTTGATTTTTTTCAGATGTTTATGCTGTTTTTTTTCACTGTGTGGGACTAAAATCTTTCAGAAATTACATTCCATAAATAATGTTATTTATTTATTTATTTATTTATTTATTTATTTAGCATGTTTAGAATGTGACCAAAGATCAGATCGACCTGAACCAACATTCTATTGACCTTACTAGAAGAACGTTTGTTCATAATGTTGAAAGAACCTTCCCACAACGTTCTGAGAATGTTCTCTGATAGCTGGATTGACAGTGAGCGTCTAGATAGCGAAAATACATGTCCTGGCTGATCTTTTGGGTCTGCTAAACCATGTCAAAATTCAATATCATGCTTGCGTTTACAGACTCATTTCATCGCCCAGTCCCGCATTGAGATGACGATGCAGTGCGTCTTCGTTACGGTCCATACTGGAGTTGATTAAAAGCAGAACAGCCGAATGTTTCCTTCTAGTAAACTCTCACTCACTGTTATGTCTTCAAACGCTGGGAGAAAGAGGCTAATTGCTTTGGAAAGGCCTAATCGCTGCATCCATAATCTTTAATGGAAGCCTTGTTATCACGTATCATTAGGTCACAGGATGAATAAATCAGGCCGCGTCTCACGAGCTCGTTCACGGCCGCACATAAAAGCAATCTGCGGGTCTGGCCGAGCAAAAAGGAACAAACAAGCCATTAAGAGGCCAGAATCTCTGCCATCATGGAAAAGACTGATTGGAGTTTTAAACACACACACACACGGCAGCGGCGTAGCGAGGGCCGACGGGCCCCAAAGAGCCGAGCTAATTGATCTGATGAAGCAAGAGTTGTTGTCAATTAAACTATCAGAGCCACTGGACGTCCTGCGGCCGTATCTCAGGCTGACGGGTCAATATTTGACCAGTTGTCGTCAAAGAGACGCTCGGGCCGCGTGACGAGCGCCGCTGGCGGCCTTCGGGACGGACGTGTCAGGTGAGGGAAAGGCAGGGCAGATTCCTCCGGCAGCCCAGGAAAATATCACTCAGGGCTCATTGTTCACTCAAGTGTGCTGTTTGCTTTTCAATTAGGCCTAATTCAGCTGGAGATGGAGCTTTTATATCGCCGTCAGCCGCTCGTCTGCGTGAGCACACGCTTTCTGCTTCACCGTCTGGGCTGTAAAATAATGACTTATGTAAACCTGAGCGCAGGACCGCGTCGTAAATACTCCGTCAGGGGGGCTCGTGAGGATCTTTTTGGTCAACAGAACTAGTTTGGAAGTGAGCCGTATATTGCCGTCGATCCATTGAACGTTGTCAGAGCGTTCCGGGAAGGTTCTCTTAACGTTATGAACAGTAATGTCAACGCAGCGTTATCTGTTCTTAAAACACTAGAACAAAAACATTGTATCATTCATGGATCGTTTGGTTAGTTTGACTTTCATCTAATGTAACAATTTTAAATGTTGCTACTTTGCATCAGAGAACATTCAAATGTAACATTCTCATAATGTTACATTTGAAAAAAAAACTTTTTTTAAATGGATGTTACAAAGAACATTTAGAAATAATGTTTTCATAATTTAATGTTAGCAAAATGTTTTTGTTAACATTTGATTCAGTGGAGATATCACTTTTGTTTCACTGAACTGTAACTTTTATTCATGATTTTTCTTCTAAAATTACAAGAAAAGTCTTCTATTAGCAAGAAAAGCTTTTATGCTGTGCTGACAATCTTTTACCCTTTATGTAATTTAGTGTTCCTGCTCTCATAAATCTCTTGTTATGCTCTATTATCACCAGATCTTGAATGTAGTCTTTTTTTGACTCTTGTTTTCTTTTAATTATCACAGGTTTTGTGGTTCTTTTTAGACCTGAATAATTCTAGGCCTCATTGATCTGAGCTCATGCAGCAGTTTTTGAGTGAAAAACACATATTTGTATATAATTTTGACAATATTCACTCTAAAACTAATGTATGAGCTCCAATCAGTGAAGCCTACATTCAATCAGCTCCAAAAAGAAACACAAAACCTGTGCTAATTCAAAGAAAACAAGCCGTATAAAAGACTGATTCCAGTATTTGATGATAATATAGCATAAAGAGAGATTTGCAAACATTTTTGTTTTGTAGGCTGGTCATTTTGTTACATCACAAGTGTAACTAGGTGGGAAAAAAAATCTACATAAAAGTACAACAATTATTATTTTATTTCAGGTTTTAGTTATGTGATAACATTTATAGCATTTTTGGGTAAAAAGAAAAATGAACACAACACGAGGATAAAGAAAATATAACAAATACAAAAGAATGAATCTAAAGTTTCTAAAAGAATCTAAAAAAATGAGACTTTTTAAAGAGGGTTTTTGCGTGCACTCTTAAAAATAAAGATTCCAAAAGCGTGTTTTGCAGAAATGCCATCAAAGAAGTGTTTTTAGTTCCTCAAAGAACTTCAGCTCTTAAAATAATCATTAGTGTGAAGAACATTTAAATCACTGGTCTACAAAAAAAAAAAGAAAAGCTTATTATGCTTTATTTTCACCAAATCTCAAATTCAGTCTTTTTATCAGCTCATTTTTCTTTCAGTTATCACAGGTCTTGTGTTTAGAGCTGATTGATCATGATCTGAGCTTATGTACCGGTTTTTGAGTGAAAAAAACATTATTTCTGGATCATTTTGACAATATTCGCTCTAAATCTGAACTCAGATCATGGAGGCTTACGATCAATCAGCTCCAAAAAGAAACACAAGACCTGTGATAACTGAAAGAAAATGAGCTGATAAAAAGATTTGGTGATAATAAAGCATATTGCAAGCAATTTTTTGTAGTCTGGTCATTTTTGACCAGGAACACCACAAGTGTAACAAGGAGGGGGGAAAATCTCAAAAAGGTACAAAAATGATGATTTATTTCAGGTTTTAGTCCAATGCAGTAACATTTATAGCATTTTTTCAGGGACAAATGAAATGAATCTAAAGTTTTGTTGGCAAAAAAAAAAAAAAAACACTTTTAGGAGGGTTTCTTTGCATGCACTCTTAAAAATAGATTCCAAAAGTGTGTTTTGCAGCAAAGAACCTCAGCTCTTAAAATAATCATTAGTGTGAAGAACATTTAAGTCACTGGTCTACAAAAAAAAAATAGCTGATTATGCTTTATTGTCACCAAATCTCACATTCAGTCTTTTTATCAGCTCATTTTCCTTCAGTTATTACAGGTCTTGTGTTTAGAGCTGATTGATCATGATCTGAGCTTATGCAGTGGTTTTTGAGTAAAAAAAAAACATTATTTTTGGATCATTTTGACAATATTCGCTCTAAATCTGAACTCAGATCATGGAGGCTTACGATCAATCAGCTCCAAAAAGAAACAAGACCTGTGATAACTGAAAGAAAATGAGCTGATAAAAAGATCAATTCTACGATTTGGTGATAATACAGCATAAAGAGAGATTTACAAGCAATTTTTGTAGGTTGGCCATTTTTGACCAGGAAACACCCCAAATGTAACAAGAAGGGGGAAAAATCTCTATTAATCTTTATTTCAGGTTTTAGTCCAGTAACATTTATAGCATTTTCAGGGACAAAAGAACGAATCTAAACTGTTGATGGCAAAAAAAAACAGATATTTTTAGGAGGGTTTTTGCATGCACTCTTAAACATAAAGACTTCAAAAGTGTGTTTTGCAAGAAGTGTTTTTGGTTCCTCAAAGAACCTCGGCTCTTAAAATAATCATTAGTGTGAAGAACATTTAAATACTCTAGAGAAACTTTCAAAGGATCTTCACGGACCCTTCAAAGACACGCTCAGGACAGATTTGTGATGTTTTGGGCCTGCGGTCAGAGTTTGGGTTCACATGCTGTTTTTTCAGGATCACGATTTGTGAAGCATTTCTCAATTCAGGCCGAATCGATGCTCATGGTGTTGGTTTTGGAGCAAACTCTCACCGCTGCGGGGCTGTTGAACTCTCTGAGATGCACAGAACGCTGTGATTCATCGCCCAGGATCCTCGTACTGTCCAATCATTAACTACACCATTAGCACAAACTCAGGCCTGTTTGTCTTGTTGGAAGCGATAACCTGAAGCTGAAACCGCCGACGATCTGTTGTGCCGATCGCTGAGCTCCACAGCTCAAACTGTGCTGTTGTTTCATGCAGGAAGTGATAGAGTTGAATTGATTTTAATGACTAACAGATCATCTGCTGCGATGAGAGGATTGTGAATCAACAGATAAAGGACTAATAACACTGATAAAACTAATAACACAAATGCTCATTCATCACAGCTCTATTGTTCTCACATCAGATGAAAGGAAACAACACCTGCCATATTAACAGATCAAACCATTCTCATTTAAATATGGAAATAATACAACCTTCAGGCAGAATTGGACATTAGAAAAAGCAAAGCAGACAAACATGTTATCCCCAAAATATTGTTTATTGACTAACACAAACTATTTACACCGTTTCAGACACTTACCAGACACCAGATACAGGTTTGGATTGAAATCTACAGATCCATTAAGTTAATTGTGCTACTAAATGTACAGTATGATACAGTATGTACAGTGCTGCAGATGGACTCATAGCTGAGGGTTTATGGAGAACTGTGGATCCTCCTCGATGTCCAGCTCCTGCTCAGAATCATCGGACTCGTCAGACTCGCGCATCACGTCCGGACTCGATCTGTCGGAGTTTCTCTGCTCGCCCGAGTCCTCCACATCTCTCTTACCGCTCGGAGGATTCTCCTGTGTCGACATCGATATCACACGATTATGTCAATATCACATGCTGTTTGCAGCTTTTATATACAGTGGCGGTATGTATGGATTTATTTATTTATTTATTTATTTTAGCCGTACACCGGCGTGAATTTCATTTTCTATTTTTTTTTCTTTTTCATTCTTTTTTTTTTTTTTTAAATAGAGATTATACATATTATAGACAGTTTTTAACATTTTAAATATAAACGAACATAATTTATACATTTATAAAAATATTTAAACCTAAATTATAAAATATTTAAATATAACATTTTAGCCGAACACCGGCGTGAATTTTATTTTCTATTTTCTTTTTCTTTTTTAAAATAGAGATTATACATATTCTAGAATATTACAGAGTTTTGTTTTTGTTACAAATTATAAATATAAACATAAATATAATTTATGCATTTATAAAATACATAAATATAAATGATAAAATATTCAAATATAACATTTTAGCGGAACACTGGCGTGAATTTTATTTTTGTTTATTTTTTAAATAGAGATTATACATATTCTAGAATATTATAAATATAAACAAATATAATTTATACATTTATAAAAATATATAAATATAAATGATAAAATATTTAAATATAACATTTTTCTTTTAAAATGACAAGTAGTTTAAGAGGATAAAAACGTGACTCCTATCTCGTACAATCATTTGAACGCATTAAAAACATTTTGTTTAATTTTTAACTTCGTATTTGCATTTCGTTTTATTTATTTATTTTTCGTTGTTATAAAGCTCTGCGCAAGCGATCGAAAACGATCAAAACGAATGAATAGAAAAATAAAATAAAATAATAGTAATAATAATCACAGTACACTGAAAAAAATAGGTGTAGAAACAATTTTCTAAAGTAAATTTCAGCAACAGCAAACTAAATAATAAACAGCAACACTAAATTAAGCATGTTTTTTTTTTTTTTTTTTGAAGTAGAAAGACCGAAATTGTTTTCTTGTAAAAACACACTGCAATCTTTATTATTATTATTATTATTATTACTATTTATTTATTTATTGCAACTTAATAAAGTTGTAAATAAAGTAAATAAAGTAAAATATTACAACAATAAAACAGTATTTTTCTTAAAATTACATGTATTTTAAAAGTGGAAAACCTTGATATTTAAATTCAAACCGCTTTTTTTCGTTTATGATTGGTATTTTGGTTGTTTTTGGTTGCTATGAAGATTTAAACGAAACGTCGGAAGTTCTGATTAGAATTAAGGACAATTATTCTAACACATAAAACTTGGTATAATCATCACAATAATAAAATAAACTCTTTGACGGGTGTTTAAAGAGCAGAAATGGAAAAATGGTCCGATTCTCACCTGTTTCAGTCGCCTCCATTTCGCCCGACGGTTCTGGAACCACGTTTTCACCTGCAGAAGATAAAATAAATAAATAAAAATCATGTTTGATTGTTTTGACTGTTGAATAAAGGAGCGATTGTCGGGTTTCACTCGCCTGTCTCTCGCTGAGCTGCAGCATCTTGGCGAGTCTCTTTCTCTCGGGAGGAGACAGATATTTCTGCGTCTCAAACTTCTTCTCCAGCTCGATGGTCTGGTCGTTGGAGAAGCGAACCTGTCCGCCTTTCCTCTTGTGCAGCGGCCGCTGGATGAACGGCGTCCACAGCAGAGGTTTACCTGAAAAAAACAACACACAAGAGCATTAGAGGGTGAGTTTGACTCCTGCAGATCTGTAGAATGGTGGTGAACGTGTTTGGTTTGTCGGAATCTGTCTGTCTGTCTGTCAGCTCGAACATCCGCTGAAAGTCGGAGTTTATGAGCAGAAGGACTATGGCAAAATTTCCGTCAATGTGTTTCCTGTTGGTTAATCTGGTGAATGGGGTGAACATCCGTCCAATCCCCTCACAAACACATAGGAAACTAAGATTCATTCCATCTGAAAACCCGATTAATCACGGTCAGACAAGTGCGGAAAACTTTACACACAAAATATTTCCTAACGTGTGTACGTAGCAAAATGAAGATAATCTTTTTTAATCTGTAAAAAAAATTGAATGTAATATTCAGGAAATAATATAACATATAACAAAAATATTATGCAATCCTCTGCCGAAGAAGTATTTCACAGCATAAGTAACAATTTAACAATACATTTTGTTTTAATAATAAAACAAATGTTATTTTTATGTCGTTTTTGCGCTGTTCATACATATGCTGTTTATTTATAAATGCATTTTCTTCCCATTTATTTTTCAAAAAATATATTTTAAAAATATAATTCTATTAAAAAAGAATATAATTTTGTCCTCCATATAATTCAATCCAAGAAAATACATTCACGTGTCACATTTATAGAAAAACAACACAAAATGTAACAGATTGCCAAACAGCCTTGAAATTCATAAAATAAAATGAATAAAATTCAAATGTTGTAATACACTTTGCAGCATTGTGAGCTGATTCAATTAAAGATATGAGTGTGTTGAGTATTTATTTATTCAGACGACATTTCATCTGTTTGGTGTAGCCTATATTGATGCAAATTTAAAAAAAAGCATTAAAAAAAACGTTTGAGCGTGCGTAAAGTCGTTATTCAGTTCCGTGAGGTGTGCTGAGTTGTTTTAGCAGTTAAAAAGGTTCAGCCCAATGAAAGGAAACGAACAATCTGTAAAAAAACGGATCCCGGCTATCAGAAGTCGAGTGTTTCCTGAATATGTGTGTATTGAGGATGTGGATAAAATAATCAGCAGCGTGCACGAGTCCTGCTCCAGGAAAACATCTCACAGCTTCTGAAAGCACATTTACTCCTATCGAGAGCTCAAGATTTCCGGAATGAACGGAAAGGGTCAGGGCTTGCTGAGCACAGGCAGTTTGAACCTCAAACATGCGAGGAAGATCAGCGGAGTCTTCCTCAGCCAGCACACTTCCTGAGAGCCCAACAGCTGGACTGTGATCCGAATTCGGGCGTTCATAGCAGCACGCGGGGTCACACTAATGCGCTTTGAACTGCAGTTTCGAAATCAAGAACAGCTTCCTCTTCAGGTCAGTCTGGTTGATATTATTAACCACATGAGCTGTTGGTAAACAGACCTCATGAAGCTTAGCTTTCTATGGCCAAATCACACGGACCCTTAGGCACAGTTGCACAAATTCGCCCTGGAAACGTCGGCTTTCATTTTTACGCACACTGATTTCTGTCTGATCTAAACAATACAAATGAGTTTTGTGCGTGCAGATGAATGCATTCAGGCTGGCTCGGTGATATAAAATATCCCTGACTTGAATACAACCAGAGTTTTGACCAGAATCAGTTGATGTGGAGTTTATTCCAACACAGGTGTCACAGAGAAAAAGGTACAGAATATCTCACTAGGTCAGTATTCTGAAAAGCCGCTAGCATTTAGACACGTTTTAGGTCGTTATATGTAGGTTTAAGCTACCAGTAACCTGCCTTTAGAGGTGAACGGTTACAAAATGCTACAAAAGTTACAAAAGTGTAACTTTTCTAAAGGCGCCGCCGCAGCGGCAGAGCTTTTGTATCTTTTTCTCTGAGAGCGCGTCATTAGCCAGTAATTTAACAACAAAGTGTTGGAGTTCAGCTTTAGATTGAAGCATGACAGAAATGAGTCGAGTCTCACCCAGCGGGTCGTGGCGGATCAACGCGTGCGTAAAGTCTCGCTGGAACGGGTAGATGGACGCGTAGGTGGCCGCGAGCGCGTGCTGGGACAGGACCGGGTGGATCGGCGTTGGCTCGTAGATCGGGGTCCGGAAAGACGGGATCAGGCTGGTGAAAGACGAGTTCGGAGACGGCAGGGTCGGCGTAGGCGCCACCGGGCCGGACACGGACGTGTTTCTGCCCAGAATGTCCTCGATGTAGAAGGGCGTCGGGTGGACGGGCGGCGCGGGCGTCGGTGCGTAGAGAGGCGCGTGCGAGTGCTGGAACTGCATGGCTGGAGGAGACCGTCTGATGTCAGCGCTCATGGACTTCTGCTTCCATGCAGTTTGTCAGGTTGCGATGAGCGAAAGCGGGAGGTCACTAGTAGTGAGGGAGCTGATGATGTTTTATGAGGGAGGAGAATAACGGGTCAAACTTCCTGCAGGTACGCGAGCGCTGATTGGCTCTCGGAGAAGAATGAGATGAAGAAGAAGAAAGAAAGAAAGAAAGAAAGAAAGAAAGAAGAAACCTGAGGAGGAAAGTCAGGATGCACCTGGATTAAACACACGGGTATGAAGATGCATGAAGAAAGAGTCAATCTCAGAACGTTTGAGTCGCATACAGCAAAAGCCTAGTTTTATAGCATTTACATTAAATTCATTGTTCAAATAATAATAAACCCATTAGGATCAAAAACTGAACTTGGGTTGTTTACATTTTAAGTATAATTAAATTACTTAACTCATTAACTCTAAATTCATGAATAAATTCTCAACTATTAATCGAGCTGAATTTTATAAATTAATAGTCTCATTCTAGAAGTTAATAACATTTAAATAAAAATAGAAATTAAATGGATAATAACAAAGATGTTATGGCTTAAATTATTTTATTCTAATTGTATTCGGTTATTCGTCTATGTAAGAAATAATTTTTAGTGAATTTGTTTTTATGCTATTTTGTGCAAAGAATTAATAAAAATAATATTAACGAGCAGTAACAAAATAGAACTAATATTTACAATACAGTAATCGTGATTAATCATATTTTAAATAAAATGTGTTTCACTGCACGTTAAAAAATTAATATGGTTTTTTAAAGGTAATATAATGATTGTAAAATGTACTGTGGCTTTGATTTTAAAGATAATACTTTTACCAAAAACAAATTAGTAATAATAAAAATAATACAAAAAATAAGTAGAATATAATCTTGTATTTAATTAATATTCGTTTGGCAATAGTAAATATTTAATAGCTTTTAGACAAAAGTTTAAAGTTTGTTTGCATAAAATGACTTTAAAAATAAAGACATTTACTGGCAATCTTCACCATATCAAATAATTCCGATATGAAAATTCATAGGAAAATAATTGGGTACATTTTCGCACCTTCTATTCCCATTCAGCAAAAATATATATATTTGCAAGTATATTTTTAAAATATATTTCAAAATCTAAAAAATATACATTTGCTAGATGTGTTTGAAGATATATTTTCAAAAATATTAATTTCTACAAATATATTTTTGTATTCTTTAATATATTTTTAAAAATATATTTTAAAAATATAAATATATTTTTCAAGCATTTGAAAATATATTTTGCCCCTGCATATTTAAATAAAAAATATCTATAGGGCCTACATATGTCGCCTTTGATGGCTTCTTTTTTTATATAATAATAATAATGAAATACATTTCGAAATGTTGGTATGTGAAAGTCGAAACCAAATATATTTTCTGTTATTTAACTGAACTTCATTGTTTAAAAACACATTTTTAGCATATTTTGGCCAGAAAAAATATATGTTTTGCCTTACGGGTTAACCAGAACATTTAGATACAGACATTCAGATAAATTAATTTCAGGTCAATTCTAATCAGCCGCACACAATGGCAATAAAAGCACGCAAATGTGTGTTGAAGTGAAGCTGTATTGTAATGAATGGAACAGTCATTGGCTCATCAGGAGCGCATTGATCTACTCACAGTGTGATTGAAGCTCTTTACACATAAATCCGACTAATATCACCTGTGCGTTTATCAGCAGATGAAACCATTTCATACATGAAAGGCTGATCTGGGAACAGCTAATATTTGCGCTTCGCCAATCATTGCTGTTAATTGATCTGCTGTCACAGTCGTGGCGCCTCGTGTCGAGATCATTCTGGACAAACTCCATCACATTCACACTGTATATGGAGAAAAGAATGACCTTGAGAAGCGTCGATGCGTTCATGACACGGAATTCTTCGTCTGTTTGATGAAATGACCAGCTGTTATCTTTTCCTCATTACTCACAGAACAGAAATGCGATTATTGAGCTCGGTTCTTTTTTTTTTTTTACCAGTAGCACTTACTATAATTTCGTCATTTACAGTCTTTTGATAAGGAAAGTCCAATCTGATCACTTCTTATCAAAGTCGTTAGGCGCTATTGATCACGGTTATTTTCAATTAGCAGCTGATTAGAGTCAAATCCAGCTGACTTCCAGTGACATGAAAAAACCTGTGATCAGTCAAACCAGTAGGAAACAGATAATGATGTGTGATTGTGACAGGAACACTGATGCTGCTGCTTTACCCGTCATTCACAGCGTTTCAAACCGCTGACAAAAACCTAACAAACACAAACACAAACACAGACACAGACACAGACACAGACACAGTAATGAACTGAGCAGAAGCTGCAGGCCTTCAGACTGGATTTGGGCCTCTTTTGGGCTATAGAATTGTGATTTCATAATAAAATTAGTAAAACATGAACATTACAGCACATCTAGGCCTACAATGATTGAGGAATCTTTCCAGCTCACAAAATTGTCTTCTAACTAACGTTTTGCTAACTTAAAAACGTTTAAACTTTTTTTTTCTTGGTTATGCGAACGTTAAGTGAACATTCCATTGTATCATGTTGCAAAAATGTTACATTTGAATGTTCTCTGAAGGTTCTCAAACAAGTGTAACATTTTTAAAAAATCATGAGCGATGTGCTGACGTTTTGAGAACATTATTAAAGACCAGATAACTCATCAAAATATTTTTCTTCTCTAAAAGCGTTTGTTCTTTCTGTGCGTCTCAAAGCTTCGGATTCTGAATTTCATTTGTTGTATTTTGTCTCCATCTGGTGGATGCGGTGTGTAAATGTAGAAATAACTATAATTTCATTTATAACACGTAATAACATAATAAAATGATAATAATAAAATTATTATTATGAATTAATTAATAATTATTAATAATAATATAATGTAAAATAATGTATAATATTTGAAGAGTTTATTTGCAAAAACAAATAACTACTTTTTCTTTTCTTTTTTTTAAATTCTGCATTCCAAGAACCAATCAAACTGCAGTTGGGTTGTTTTGATGAAATAATAATAACAAATAACAAAAAACAAAACAAAACTAACACAATAAAAAACTATAAAAACATGATTAAAAAAAACAAACAAACATGATTTATTAATGATTTAATAAAAACAAATGAACTCTTAATTTATAAAATAAATATTTTTGAACTAATAATAATAATAATAATAGAAACATACAGAGCAGTGAAGTGCTTCAATAATAATCAATTTAACTCTCAATTTTGGTAGACTATAATTACTATGTTTTGTCTTTGATGGGTATAAAAAAACAAAAAAAATCTTTGAAGTCAAAAATTGTGAAAATTATTAAATTAAATTTCATGTAAGTCATCTGGCATGAATTAAAAAAAAAATAATTTAATAATAATAATAATAATAACATAATGTAAAATAATGTATAATATTTGAAGAGTTCATTTGCAAAAAGCGAAAACTAAATTTTTCAAAAATCATTTTTTTTATTGATTTTTTTTTTTAAATTCTGCATTCCAGTTATCAACCCAACAGCAGTTGGATTGTTTTGATTAAATAATAATAACTCAAAAAATACAGCTAACTAACACAATAAAACAATAAAAACATGATAACACAATAAAAACAATTTATGAAAATTAATAAAAAGTTATCTGTTTTTGCAGATGATCTCTTTATTTATAAAATAATTATTTTGGACAATTATCTTCACAATAATAATAAATACGGAGCAATAATAATCAATAATAATCAATTTAACAGTCAATTTTGCTAGACTATAATTACAATGTTTTGTCTTTGATGGGCATTAAAAAAAACTCTTTAAACAATCAAAAATCACAAAAACTACAAAATTAAATTTCATGCAAGTCGTTTGGCATGAACTAAAAAAAGAATTAATTTAATAATAATTTAATAATAATAAAATAACAATATGATAAAATAATAATATAATGTAAAAATTATCATATTTGAAGAGTTCATTTGCAAAAACAGATCATTACAATTTTTAAAAAGCATGTTTTCTCATATGAGTCAGCTGCAGTTGGGTTGTTTTGATTAATTAATAACTCAAAAAAAATACAGCTAACTAACACGATAAAACAATAAAAACATGATTTATGAAAACTGATAAAAAATGGAGTTATCTGTTATTGCAAATGAACTCGTCATTTATAAAATAAATATTTTGAACAATCTTCGTAATAATAATAATAATAGAATTTTGTTGTTTTGTCTTTGATGAGCATAAAAAGCCAAAAATCTTTGAACAGACAAAAATCACGAACATTACCCATTAAATTTTATGTACGTCGTTTGCCATTAATTGAAAAATAAAAATAATCCATTTAAATGTGTGTGCAAACATCGATCAGGGGGCGCGCGGTGGCTCAAAAAACGAAATTCCCCCTTTACCCGCTTTATAATCTCAGTTTGATTTTAGTTTTATTAGAGACATTTGTTCACTATAAAGTATAATCGGCTCGGTCTATTAATGTCAGCGATCAGCACAGAAATCTAGCACAGCAGTCTCTATCAAATCATTATATAAACACAGCAGCCAGTATTATCAACAGTCGGCTGTGATTGGTCCATCCTGAAAAGCGCTGAGAAAAGTAACAGCTGCGCTTCCGCTCCAGAACGCCACATCTTAAGTCTTTTAGCGCCAAATGATAAACAGTTATTTTGATCCATCACATCTGACAAATTAGAGACAAAATGCGGGTTATTATTTGTTTTAATTTGAAATCTAACTCCACGCGTGTCGCCGGTAATTGTGTCCCTCCTGTAACAACGGCCGTGTTGTGTTTCACTAATAAGTGTCCGCCCCCCGATTCTCGTCTCTGGTTGGTGAGCAACTAGTTCCGCCCCCAGTCGCCATGTATCGCTCCGCACGGAACTTGCAGCGCTTCAGCGCGAGTCTGTCAAACCTGCGAGCCGCGCAGAGATCCATCACCGTCCGGAACATCTGCCCGCCGCCGGGAGTCCTGCACAGCCCGCTCAGAATGGTAAAATCGCGCGTTTTTTGCGGTGTTTAGTGAGCTGTGAGGCGAACTGAAGGGCCGGGGAATGACCTTCATGTTTAACGCGCTTCTGAAGCCTCACAAATCACACGCGTCTGGATTATTACTATTTAGAAATGTGTTTCATAACGTTATAAATGTGTATTTGCGCTCAAATAGAGCTTGATTGTTTTTTTCTGAGGGCTGATCGTGTGATTTACAGTGACTGAGAAACATCAGTATTAGTTTATGATCAGTTTTAATGGTGAGAATCATCATCAAATATGAACTGATGATGTTGTTGTCGTTTGTTTTGTCGTTTCAGGCCAGTTCAGAGTCGTTCAGGATCGAGAGGGACACGTTTGGAGAGCTCAAAGTCCCTTCTGATAAATATTATGGAGCTCAAACTGTCAGATCAACCATGAACTTCAAGATCGGAGGAGTCACAGAGAGAATGCCAGTGAGAAATACACACATATAATAATAATAATAATGTCACCCTGGACCACAAAACCAGCCATAATGGTCCATTTCTTTTCTGAAAGCTGAATAAATAAGCTTTCCACTGATGTATGGTTTGTTAGGATGGGACAATATTTGGCCGAGATACAAATTTGGAATCAGAGGGTGCAAAAAAATCAAAATATTGAGAAAATCACCTTTAAAGTTGTCCAAATGAAGTTCTTAGCAATGCATATTACTAATCAAAAATTAAGTTTTGATATATTTACGGTAGGAAATTTACAAAATATCTTGATGGAACATGATCTTTACTTAACATCCTAATGATTTTTGGCGTAAAAGAAAAATCGATCATTTTGACCCATACAATGTATTTTTGCCTATTGCTACAAATATACCAGTGATACTTAAGACTGGTTTTGTGCTCCAGGGTCACAAATTACTCCTATTAATGTGTGTTTATGATATGTATCAGTGTAATCAGTGCATAATGGTGTGAATATTTGTTCTTCCTGTAGATTCAGGTGATCAAAGCCTTTGGTATTCTGAAGAAAGCTGCTGCAGAAGTGAATAAAGATTATGGTTTGGACCCAAAGATCGCAGACGCCATCGTAAAAGCTGCTGATGAGGTGATTTCATCTCTTCTAGCATTAATACAGACACTTATACTGTATAAACACTAACAGCTGTTATACATATTGTGGACGCTCAGCTGTTACTGGTGTCATGACATTTTTTTTTTGTAAGGTATTAATACTTATTTAACAGGAAAATAATTATAAATCATGGTAATCATTTTGTACTGACTTTTATATGCTGATTTTAATTGTTAAAAAATATATTTCCTATTTTCTATTGCCTAAACTAAAACGAAATCCATACAAATATTTTCATTGCTTGAAATAAAAATGTTAAATTTAAATAAAATATTTTTAAAAATCTAATTTTCATTTAGTTTAATTATACACTAAGTGTATAATTAAGTAAGTAAGTAAATAACAAAATAACTAAAATTTTAACTCAAATTAAAATTAAAACAAATAAAAATTACAAATAAAAAGTACACATTACAGTCTGGTCATACGAGTCACACATCAATCATTTCATTACAGAATGACACGGATCATATTTTCACTTGATTTCAGTGAGATGACGTGGAGCTGTGATCTGTCTCTGACTCCAGTGTGTGTGTTTTTGTTCCCAGGTGGCTGCTGGGAAGCTGGATGATCATTTCCCGCTAGTGGTTTGGCAAACAGGATCCGGAACGCAGACTAACATGAACGTCAACGAGGTGATCAGTAACCGAGCCATCGAGATCCTCGGAGGAAAACTGGGCAGCAAAGACCCCGTTCATCCCAACGACCACGTCAACAAGAGCCAGGTTACACAACACACACACACACTAAACCACAGATCCTTATGGTTCATATGAGTCAAAATCTTAAATCTTGCTTTGAGTAAATGTAAAGTTTGAAATTAAAAAAATGAAGACATGTACTTACTCCATGATGTATATGTATAGTTATTTTTTGTATGTATGTGGGTCAGAGATGTCCATGAAATTTACAAAAGTGAATTTATGTCCATAGAAAGCACATTAAATGTGAGTAAAGTGTCTACTTTTAAGGTTTCAAAATACGTTTTTGGACAATAAAATGTCAAAATGATGTTACGTTGTCATTCAGTGTAACACAGTATTTATGTAAAAATTTAAACAACATGCTTAATCTGACTTGAACATTAAAATATTTTAAAGAATAAGAGAGCCGATTAAATTTTATTGTGTTTTAAATAAATATAAGAAAATTAAAACAAATTCTGACAAATGGGCAAAACCTAGGATAGTGGCCAATTTTAGGGTCAAAATTTTGTCTTAATATGTCATACATTGATTTTTGTTGTAAATATGCGTGACAAGATTGTTACACCGAATGACATTTTAGTAAGTGTCTTCTGTAAATTAGGGAAAAGTGCATGATATTTATTTTTTGCTCAGAAAAACAGAAACAAAAATGCAATTAAATTAAACAGAAAACTTTTTAATATGTATGTATGTATATATATATATATATATATGTGTGTGTGTGTGTGTATATATATGTATATATTTTAAATAACAACAATTTAAAACAGTATTGCACTTACTGTTTTTATGCTTAAACCCTTTTTCATCTTTGGCCCATTTATTTATATTACTTTATTTGTTGATATTTTTATGGTTTTTTTTGGTTTGTATCTTTTATTTATACTTGTATTTATTTTTACCTTTTTTATTTCTATCTTATTTTAATTTAATTAATTAATTAATGTATTTATGGATTTATTTTTTAAATATTTAAATAATTTTAAAAAGTGAATCTTTGTTTTATGTATTTTATAATCTCACAAGTAGTTATTTTTGATTAAAATTGAAATTATAATATATTATCTTCATTTTTAATGTTTTTATTTTTGGAATGTTGAAATATTTATTTTTAATTAAAAATATTATTTATATATTTATTTTTAATAATCTCACAAGTAGTTATTTTTGATGCATATTGAAGTAATACATTTTTGTATAGATCAGTGCATATAGACTAAATCAACCTGCTACATAGGTAATATCTGCATAAATCATATAAACTCAGCAGTTAGGTTATGCACATCTAATGTTTGTGTGTTGTATGTGTGTTTCAGAGCTCCAATGACACGTTCCCCACCGCCATGCACATCGCTGCTGCTACGGAGGTCCACGAGGTTCTTCTGCCGGGTCTTCAGAAGCTGCATGACGCTCTCGCTGCCAAAGCTGAACAGTTCAAAGACATCATTAAGATCGGCCGCACGCACACGCAGGACGCCGTACCGCTCTCTCTCGGACAGGTGCAGCAACACACTAAACAGAGTGTCGAGTCATCAAACCATACATCAATGGAAGCCTTATTTATTCATATGTGATGTATAAATCTCAGTAGTTTTGCATCATATTCTGAGTTTCCATTTCACTGTTTTTATTAATTTTAAGGAATACTGAATCTGTTAATGCACAATAATTACTCCTGAATTCCCGACAGGAGACTTGTGAGTCAATAAATGGTTAAAAAAAATAAAATTGAAAAAAGTAACTTAAAAATCTTCTTAATTCCGTACGTAACTCACGTTACTTGTAATGCATTAAATGACACTTAAACTTGTGATTAACCAGTCAGTTTGCTGATTGAAGTGCATTGATTATAAATAATGTGTTTGTGCAGGAGTTTGGCGGATACGTCCAGCAGGTGAAGTACAGCATTGAGCGGGTGAAAGCGGCCATGCCTCGTGTGTATGAGCTGGCAGCGGGTGGAACTGCGGTCGGCACCGGACTCAACACACGCATCGGCTTCGCTGAGAAAGTGGCAGATAAAGTGGCTGTGCTCACAGGTAAAACGCACACACACACACACACACACACAGTGTGCAACAATGTATCACACGTCCAACTCTTATATACTTGTTAAGCTTTTAAATATTTTTGAAAAATATTTAAATATTTGAATATTAAGAGAAAAATCTCTTTTGCTCACCAAGGCTGCATTTATTTGCTCATAGATACTTTAAAAATAGTGAAATATTATTAACATTAAAAACATCTGTTTTCTATGTGCATATCTGTTATGCTGTAATTGATTGCTGTGATCAAAGCTGAATTTTCAGCTTCGTTACCTTCAGAAATCATTCCTTCCTCTTCTGCCTCCTCATCTACAGGTCTTCCGTTCATCACGGCGGCTAATAAGTTCGAGGCTCTGGCGGCCCACGACGCACTGGTGGAGCTGAGCGGCGCTCTGAACACCGTCGCCGTCAGCATGATGAAGATCGCCAACGACATCCGCTTCCTGGGATCCGGTCCTCGCTCGGGTCTGGGTGAGCTGATCCTGCCTGAGAATGAGCCCGGCTCCAGCATCATGCCAGGTGAGTGACGCGTCCGCCGGCCAATCAGAGCCTGAGGTTTGCAGGAAGTTGTTGTGGGTGGTGCTCGTATCTGTGAAGTGAATGTAGATTATTTGTAATTACAGTAATGATTATGTGATGCACACACAATACACATAGAGAGATGTGCTGCAGGCTTCACCTCTGACCTTTAGCTCTGGGCTTGTGTTTCTGGTCTATTTTTGGGGGCTCTGATGTCCTCGACCTCTGAAAAATGCAACACACACACACACACACACACACACAACATTAAAGATCTACTCAGTGCTTTAGAATGACAGCAGAGTGTGTTTACTGCTGTGCTTTATTCTCAGATGCTGAAGTCACACACTAATCTGTTTGTGTTTGTGTCTCAGGTAAGGTGAACCCCACACAGTGTGAGGCCATGACGATGGTAGCAGCTCAGGTGATGGGAAACCATGTGGCTGTTACTGTAGGAGGAAGTAACGGACACTTTGAGCTCAACGTGTTCAAACCGATGATTGTGAGTCGCTTTTCCAACTTACCATCTTGTGCAAAGCAAATTGCATTGATTTGAACATACACAAACAATCAGTTCATGCATTCCCTGGAAAAACAAGCATCAGAATGTTTAATTAAATTTTTTTTTTTTTTTGCATAGATTTCCAGAAAGACTTTTGAGCGATGAGATCAAAAGTTTGGAATCATTAGGATTTTTTCCCCATGATTTTCTGAAAGAAGTCTTTTCTGCTCACCAAGGCTGCGTTTATTTGATCAAAAATACTGTAAAAATAGTGAAATATTATTAGAATGTAAAACAGCTGTTTTCTATGTGAATATGTGTTAAAGTGTAATTTATTTCTGTGATGCGCAGCTGAATTTTCAGCATCATTACTCCAGTCTTCAGTGTCACATGATCCTTCAGAAATCATTCTAATATGCTGATTTGCTGCTCAACAAACATTTATGATTATTATCAGTGTTGAAAACGTTGAAAATTGGTCAAAAATGACTCTGAAGTCGTTAATAAGTGGAGTAATGATGCTGAAAATTCAGCTTTGCATCACAGGAATAAATTATATTGTAAAATGTCTTGCAGTAGAAAACAGTAAATTTAAATAATATCACTGTATTTTTTTTAAATAAGAATAATTAAAAAAGCAAACAAATGCAGGCTTGGTGAGCAGAAGAGACTCAAAAACTAAACAAAACAAAAATATTCTTTTCCAGACTTCTTCTGACCAGTAGTATAAAGGTATAGTTTACTGTTATTTTTAATAAATTTAATGTGTTCCTGCTGAACAAAACTATTAATTTTTTTTTTTTTTTTTAAATCTCACTGACTCCAAACTGTAATGTGTGCCAGATTCTTTTAAATGGAACATTTGAACTGATTCAGAAAATTAATGAAACATTACAACTTTCCAGGTTTGTTGAAGTTTAAATCAGAGATGTGACTAAAACATCGGCCTCATTCTCACCAGTCAAAACAAGGAAGAATGGTGAAACTATCATGAAATACAGTGTTCACAATGTTGCTTAATCTGATATCACAAGCAAAATCATTGCAAACTTGATGGAAACACTGTATGTTATATACACTACCAGTCAAAAGTTTTTGAACAGTAAGATTTTTTATTTTTTTTTAAATACATTTCCTCTGCTCACCAAGCCAGCATTTTTTTTTTATACGAAGTACAGCAAAAACAGTTAAATTTTGAAATATTTTTACTGTTTAATAAAGCTGTTTTCTATGTGAATATATTTAAAAATATAATTTATTTCTGATTTTTTTTATTTTGTATTATTTTAGCATCATTACTCCAGTCACATGATCCTTCAGAAATCATTCTAATATTCTGATTTGTTACTCAAAAAACATTTATTTATTTATTATTATTATTATTATGCTGAAAACAGCTGAGTAGAATTTTATTTGATGAATAGAAAGTTCAGAAGAATCAAGAAGCATTAATCTGAAACAGAAATCTTTTGTAATATTATAAATGTTATTATAAAAAGTTTTATTTATTTATATATATATAATAAAAGTTTTGATAAATGTAAAGCATCCTTGCTAAATAAAAGTACTAATTTCTATAATTTATTTTACAAAAAAAAAATACTGACTCCAAGCGTTTGAATGGTATAGTGTATAATGTTACAGAAGCTTTTTGTTTCAGATAAATGCTGATCTTTGGATCTTTTTATTAATCAAAAAATTGTGGAAAAAAAGTACTCAACTGTTTTAAATATTGATAATAATAATAATTATTATTAGAGATGTTTGTTGAGCAGCAAATCAGCATATTAGAATGATTTCTGAAGGATCATGTGACACTGAAGACTGGAGTAATGATGCTGAAAATTCAGCAGCGCATCACAGAAATAAATTACAGTTTAACAGATATTCACATAGAAAACAGCTGTTTGAAATTAGAATAATATATCACATTTTTTACTGTATTTTTGGTCAAATAAATGCAGCCTTGGTGAGCAGAAGAGACTTTTAAAAAAGTGTTCAAAAACGTTTGCCTGTAATGTAAGTTGCATGAAAATCCGCACCAAACACACACACACACACACACACACACACTCAGATGAGTCGTTGTCAGGATTTTAATGTTTAATTTCTGTGTTCCAGATTAAGAACGTGCTGAACTCTGCCCGGCTGCTGGGCGACGCTTCGGTTTCATTCACCGATAACTGTGTGGTCGGAATCGAGGCCAATACCGAGAGAATCAACAAACTGATGAACGAGTCTCTGATGCTGGTCACGGCGCTCAACCCTCACATAGGTAACGGACAGCAGAGGGCGCCACAAACGCTTTCGTCCTGTTTCCAAATGAAGATTTGAACAAATCAGAGCTGCTTTGGCTTTC
This sequence comes from Labeo catla, assembly GCA_012976165.1. NCBI lineage: Eukaryota > Metazoa > Chordata > Actinopteri > Cypriniformes > Cyprinidae > Labeo > Labeo catla. The sequence continues at coordinate 94,887 of VONZ01001171.1, read as the reverse complement.
AGCCCAGCTCCGTTTATTTCTGTTCAGTAATTAACAGAGCTGCTGCAATATAAGCAATCCACTCACTACAGAATTGTGATTTTTGACATTGGCTCTTTTTCAGGTTACGATAAAGCCGCCGCTATTGCGAAGACGGCGCACAAAGAGGGATCGACTCTGAAAGCCACGGCCGTCAAGCTGGGCTTCCTGACGGAGGAGCAGTTTGAGCAGTGGGTGCGGCCGCAGGACATGCTGGGACCCAAATAGATCAGAACCGCGGGACGACCGGATAAAGGTCACGGGAACGCTGGCTTTGTATAATAAAACACCTGTTTGGTTCAAATGCATTGATCCTGCCAAATGAAGCTGAGAATGTAAGATGTCAAATGGTGTTTCTCTCAATCGCTGCACACTTTCAGACACCGGCTGAGCTCTTAAATCTGTCGTGACGGACATTAAAGTTCATGTGTAACACGAGATCATCCGTAACATCTGCTGATGTGTGCGCTTGCATTTATTCATGTGACAGACGCGATTCACGGTGCGTTCTGGGTTTAATGTTTGGTCAAGGTTTGTGTTTGCTGTTGACGCCTCGGGAAATCTCACAGAAAAATATTTATCATAAAAAGTATAAATAATGGGAAAAAGGCATACTTTAATAGTTTTACTATTTGTTGTGTGAGTGTAATTGTAGTTTTCTTTTCCAAATGTCCTCAAAATAATCCGGGTATTAAACTATATTATATTGAAGCAAAGCAAAATTCAGAGTGATTTACAGGAAAAAGAGCTGATTAGTCGTGATTCAAAATAAAAGTTTATGTTTACATATGTGTGTGTGTACTGTGCGTATTTATTATGTATATATAAATACACACATACATGTATATATTTAGGAAAAATATTTATATTTTTATATAATATAAATTAAATACAAATGTTTACATACAAATATTTTTTAAAATATATACGTGTGTGTGTTTATATGTACGTATTAAATCTACACAGTACACACACATACACTGTAAAAAAAAAAAAAACAATTTGTTGAGTCAACTTAAATAACTTTAGTCAACTTGAAATATTAAGTTGTACTAAGAGTTGACTAAACTAAAAATTTGGTTTGTTAATCTTAAAAGCTGGGCTTGTTACCAGCTGCCTTAAAATTTTAAGTTGAATCAATTCAAATTTATAAGTTCACTTAGTGAAACAACATTTTAAGTTGACAACTTTTTTGAGTCGATTGAACTTAAAATTTTAAAGACAGCGAGATAAATTATTTTAAGTTTATACAACAAATTGTTTTTTACAGTGTATTATATGTAAGCATAAACTTTTATTTTGAATCTTTCTGCAGCTCTAACAAAATAAAATATTCAAAAAAATCATTAAAAAGTTAATAATAATCAAGAAAGTAACAACACACACATATGTTTCTACATATATAGAAAAAATATATATTATAAAATATAATATATATACAAATTAAATATTATTATTATATAGATACTATTATTTTTAATTCAAATTTCAAAATTAGTTTTAATGTTTATATTTGCATTTTAATTTTAGTATTTTTGTTGTGTGTTTTTGTCATTATTACTATTTTATGCCTTTATTAATTTTATTTCAGCTTTAGTACATTAAGTTAAAACTGTGGCACATAACTATAAGTTGAGGTTTTAATGTTTAATTTCAGTAAACATTTATTAAGTTTTAATTTTAGTTTCACTTAGCCCTGTTTATGTCACAGTGCATATATGTGACCTTGGACCACAAAACCAATCATAAGGGTCATTTTTTTAGATTTATACATCATCTGAAAGCTGAATATATAAGCCGAGATACAACTATTTGAAAATCTGGAATCTGAGGGTGCAAAAAAAATGTAAATATTGAGAAAATCACCCTTAAAGTTGTTCAAATGAAGTTGTTAGCAATGTATATTACTAATCAAAAAGTAAGTTTTGATATATTTACGGTAGAAAATTTACAAAACATCTTCATGGAACATGATCTTTACTTAATATCCTAATGATTCTCGGCATAAAAGAAAAACATATAATTTTGACCCATACACTGTATTGTTGGCTAATATCCTTGTGCTACTTAAGACTGGTTTTGTGCTCCAGGGTCACAAATGTTGTTAGAAACAGGCTTGACGATTGTGTGATGTGGGTGTGATGATGATGATGATGATGATGATCCTCACAGAAGGAAGGTCACCAGCGGATCTTCCTGAACTCATCTCTGGCATTTCACCTGCTCTGCTGCTTCCTGACTCGCATGTTAATATCTGTGTGAGTTCATTCCCAGCATGCCGCGGGGCTCCGGTCGCATCGATCGGCGCAGGAGCGGCAGGGGTCAGAGCGGCATATGGTCACGACAGGAGAGGAGCTCCTTCAGGAGACGCGGGAGACGCGTGTTACCTAGAGACGCGGGAGAGAGGCGAGTGTGACATGTGGCGGCTCTGCAGGCTCCAGATCAGTGTGTGTTTGGCTTCGTATCAGCGTGTAATGAGGCACAACTGCTCGTCTGACCACACTCAGGCCGGGGCTAGTTGTCACAGATCTCAAACTCACTAAATCCAGTTACACAAACACTTGTTTTTTCTCCAACAGTGCTTTAGAGCTCTGTCTTATGTTACACTCTCAGAAAAAAAGGTACAAAAGCTGTCACCAGGACAGGACATTTTCAAGAAACACTACTGTACCTTTTAGGTACCAGTATGTACACTTTTGGTATAAAGGTGTAGCTTTGACAAGGTCACAGTGACAGCTTTTGTACCTTTTTGTCTGAGGATATTTTATGTATTCTATCCTCCAAACCAATATCATCATATTTGATTTATTTACTTTTTCACATATTTATTTATTTATTCATATATATTTTTGTGAGTTTCAGGCACTGTTATTGCTAACTGTTAACTAAAATATTTTAAATGATTTTCAGTAATTGAAGTAAAGCTGAAATAAAATCAAAAATATTAATATTACATGAAAAACAATTTTTTTCATTTGAAATAAAAACTGAAAAAAGTATATAGAAATGTTCGTAAAAAACAAAAAAATATATAAATGATAAACACATTACAACATTATTAAAACTTAAGCTAAAATAAAAAAAATATATAAATAAAATATAATATAAAAAGTAATAGATGGTTCCAAATAAATAGTTTTTTTAAGGTGTAAATTATTGAAAATAAAGTAATTGGAGTAAGTTTTACAAAAAAGAATAACTGGACTAACAGTCCAGCTTCATCATATTTAATTTGATTATTATTTATTTTATTTTGATTTATTTGATATTTGATTTTTGTGAGTTTGAGACACTGTTATTGCTAACTAAAAGTATTTTAAATCATTTTTAGTAATTGCAGTGAAGCTGAAATAAAATCAAAATATAAATAATCTAAATAAAGATAATATAAATATAAATAAAATATAAATATTACATAAAAAAAGAAATGCTGCCTTGGCTAATGATTGAAATTATTATTTTTATTATTTTTATTACTTAAGTTGAAATAGAAACTGGAAAAAAAAATTACAAATATATGAAAATATTTGTTTTAAAAAACTAGAAACCACAAGTACATTACAAAATGACTAAAACTTAAACTGAAACTAAAATAGAAATATAATACAAATAAAAGATGGTTGAAAATATTAATAAATACTATACATTAAATTTGTTGCAAATTACTGAAAAAATCATTGCAGTAAGTTCTACAAAAAATATACAATTTCAGTGTTTCTACTTGAACATTTAAATAAATAAATACAAATATTTGTAAAAAATAAAATAAAAACAAGCACATTAAAAAATTGCAAAAATTTAAACTAAATTAAAAATGAAAATATAATATAAAAAAATAAAGTTGTAAATTACTGAAAAAATTATTTAAGTAAGTTCAAATATATATATGTGTATATATATATATATATATATATATATATATACAATTTAAGTTTTTCTACTTAAAAATGCAATGTTTAATTTATTGTGGCACTTGCCGTTTCTTTGTAATTGAGAAATTTACTAGCAATTTCTGAGTGAAAATGGTTTCTACACCATTTTATTGTGTGCATAATAGTATATAAATAATACTAAAATAACACTGGTTTGAAATCGTGAGTAAAGAAGGAAACACAATAAATGATCTCCCTGAGAAATATTCAGTGACAACTTGCCCCGGTGTCTCTCCCCTATACATTTAATGATAACTACCGTAAATCATCTGCTATTGATTTTTCTCTAATAGAATTACATTTTGTAAGCGATGTCTCTCCAGACTGCAGCCGCTGATGAGCAGCGTTTGAATACACAGACGCCACAGGCGCATATCGACTGACTTCTGCTAATGAGATTCAATCATCTCTCGCAGAAAACTAACGAACGTTACCTGAGACGAGCAAATGTCAGAGCAGCTGAACGTCGCCCTGCGGTTCGGGAGTGAAGCTCAACGCTGACTTACGCTTTCCATCCCGTGACATAAATCAACAATTATACCTACAGACGGCCTGTTAAAGTTTATTTCTGGAACAGAATCAATCTGCATGTCGTCTCTTAGTGTCCATTTCACATTAGACAGACCATGCTGTAACACTCTTTTGGCTTAAGTATGTTTTAAGGTTTGACGGAAGCCGGATGAGTAGCTATTAAATAAATAAAACTTTACTTACATCACATTTACAAGTGAGGCTGGATTTCGGAGATGATGTGGATTATAACCTTTGAGTCTGAAGCATTTACACTAAATTGAACAGTTAAAACAATAGTTGAACCAAAACTGAACATTTTCCTGATAATGTGCACAACCTCAGTGAATGGGTGCCGTCAGAATGAGAGTCCAAACAGCTGATAAAAACATCACAATAATCCACAATAATCCACACCACTCCAGTCCAACAGTTCACATCTTGAGAAGACAAAATCCATCATTAAGATGTTTTTTAATTAAAATACATTGAGTCCATAATCCATAATAAAAAAGTCCATCTCCTGTTGTCTCTCACATCTCACATTAAAGCTGTTTTGGCTTGTAAACGCTGCTTGATCAGCGCAGATTTCTCTCCTGATTCAGACCAGACCACTTTTTCACTGGAGAAAGTGTTATTATTATTATTGTGATGTTTTTATCAGCTGTTTGGACGCTCATTCTGACGGCACCCATTCACATCCATTGGTGGGCAAGTGATGGAATGACACATTTCTTTTGCTATTAAATATCTTTTCAGATCATTAGTGATACAAGATTAGGATGAGTTTGTTTGTTCATCAGATTTGTAGAAATGTGTCATTCAGTCACTTGCTTATCAATGGATGTGAATGGGTGCCGTCAGAATGAGAGTCCAAACATCTGATAAAAACATCACAATAATCCACAATAATCCACACCACTCCAGTCCATCAGTTCACATCTTGAGAAGAGACAAAAGCTGAAACAAATCCATCATTAAGACATTTTAAACTAAAATATCAGTCCATAACCCATAACAACGCCTCCTCTAGTGTTTTCTCAAGATGTGAACTGATGGACTGGAGTGGTGTGGATTACTTGTGTATTATTGTGATGTTTTTATCAGCTGTTTGGACTCTCATTCTGACGGCACCCATTCACTGCAGAGGAACGTTTCAGTCATTCGATGAAAACGGCAGACATTAGTGTACTAGTGTGTTTCTCTGTGTGCTGTAAACATGTTGCATGTAATGAGCAGCTCAGTAAAGAGCAGTAACCTTCTCTTCTCAAACCCCGCGGGTGTTCATTATCCGCTGCAGTTTTCCTGCCCTTTTATTGCAATAAACAGTCTGATTAGACGCGCTTCTCCTAATATATGAAATTAGAGGATTGCTGTGTTTTGTTACATTATGTGAGTGTGTTATATAATACTAAACAATTTATTCAGCAGGTTTTCAAAACAAAGTGCTTTATTATAATACATGTGAGTCAAGGTCTGTGTTTTGAGTTATGAATGCTTTATTTTCTATCTGTGGTTTTGTTTACTACATCAAACTTTTAGACTTTCTACAACGATGTTTGTGAATTCTATCCTAAACTAAAACCCAACATGATCAGTTTTTTTTTTTGCAGACTGAGATGCGTTATAAGAATAGTCACTATAAAAGGTAGATTAAATAAAGCTGAACTGTGTTTTCCATAAGTGTAAAGTCGGGGTAAGTTGTCACATGTGTTTTAAATGTTAAAGGGAAACACTGCAGGCACCTGTCAAGTCTGACATTTTGGGCTTTTTTTCAGACTAGTGGAAAGAAAACATCCAAAATACACTGGTAGGTGTTTCTTTTATACCACTTTATCTATTTGTGTCAATAGATTTCAATCACAATACATATTTTTAAAAGCCGTTTTCTCAAAATTAGTTTTTTTCTCCTACACTGAGCCGTAAATCTGCACTTCAGCAGCACCTACACACACCAAACTTCACATTTTTATTCCTGTCTATATCCTGAAGGTTTTTACAGAGGGATTTGTTCATATATAATTTGCTTGATTATATACATTGTAAAAATATATTGTTTTCTGTCTGTTTATTTTCTGAATTATGGAGACAAAAGTGAGATCCCAACTCAAAAACCCAAAGAACTAGAAATGTATGCAAATTAGCACATATTTCATTAAATAATGTCTCATTTGCATATTTAAACCTAACATTTTAGAAAACTTGTAATACAAAAAATGTATTTACCTGCATTGTCTTGCCTTAAATGAATTAATTACATCCCCTGTTAGCCAAAACAATGTTATTTGTTACCATTTAGATTATATTTCTCTACTTCATAAATTCTTTTTGAGTTTTGTGATTATTAAGCCCCAAAATTTGACTAAATTTAACATGGTTTAGTAAAGAAAAAAAAAAGATAAAAATATATGAACATCAACTTTTAAATCATTTAAGAACATAAAAATCAATACAAGAAAACAAAACAAAAATAAAATTCTTTACAGAAACAGGCAATTAAAATTGAAATAATGCAGTTCAATATAGTTGTGCACTTTCACTGTAAGATTTTTTTTTTCATAGTAGTAAATAAAACAGATTTTTGCAGTACATTTTACAAGAAAATACCATTTTGGTTTTTGTACTTCAAAATGTCACGTTTAATTCACTGTTATTTGCTCTATATTTGTAATTTTAAGCAATTTGTGTATATAGATATGTGTACATGTAGATCAAACACATTTATTTAAATTTCTTTATTTTACTTTTGTTAACTTTAATGTCCAGCTATAATATTTCAATTTGAATATGGTTCATATAAAGTGTTATTTGCATGGTATATACCAATAAACATTTTTAGATCACGCACTCCAAAAAAAAAAAATAAATAAAAAAAAAAAAAATACACAGAATCTTTAAAACACTTATCCAAATTAAAACACTCATCCAAAGATAATCAACCCCTTGGTGAATTGTATAAAACCATGTCTCTTTTCTTTTAAAAATGGTAACAATTTGTGGATTTATTTATTTATTTTCCTTGCAACCCCCTAAATGTTTGATATATACATATATATATATATATATCAGACCAACATACTGAATTATAGAATCTATCGCAGAATGATAACTGTAAATGATCATATTGTAATGAAATGTGTGACACGGGCGCGTGGACAGCATGAGCGCGCGTATGATTGGCCGCGGAGCCTGCGCGTTCACGCTCTAGTTGTGAGATTTGCGCGCCGCCGCTCGCTGGAGGAGAGGAAAGCGATAGTTGTCACACAGAGGGGCAAATAACTCACGGTTTCCAATGAATAACTACCCCTTCCGCTCGAGCGCCAGCTGACGGACTGCCCTGCGCGAACACACGCGGACGGAGGAACGACGCGCGCGCGATCGTGTGAGGTAAATGTGTGTTTATTCGACGCGGGATCGCTCAAACACCTTCCTTGCTTCTTCTCATCTCATCTGATCAGCGGCATCATCGCTCATCCGTCAGTCCGTCCCGTCCGCGCTCATCATCTCCTCCAGGCCGCGTGTATCGCGCGCGTCGGGGCGCGTTGTTGTGTGTCGCTGTGTTGTGGTTTGTGTGGCGCGTCGTTCTGACGGATGGCGGTGTTCAGCGCTGATCTGATCTGATGTGTGTGTGTGTGTGTGTGTGTGTGTGTGTGTAGGTATTACTGAACGACACCATCATCACATCGCCTCTGTCCTGCGCTGCTCTGATGAGATTCTTCATCTTTATTCCTCACAGCAGATCCAGATTACGCTGCCGTTCATGTCTCCATCAGCATCTGCTGCTCTATATATTCATGAAAGCGTGAACATCTCTATCTTTCTGTTCTTCTGTCTGTCAATCATTGTTTTTATTTATTGTTTGATCTGTCTGTCTGTCTATCTATCTATCCATCCATCTATCCATCTATGTACATATCCGTCCACCTGTCCGTCAGGACAGAAAGATAGACAGTCAATCAGATAGATATCCATCTTTCTATCTGTCTGTCTATTCCTCATCTGTCTTTCTATTTATCTATCTGTCTATATGTCTATCCATCTATGTGTTATCCGTCCATCTGTCCGTCCATCCAATCAAGATAAGAATAGACAGAAGATAGATAACAGATGAATTCAGATGGACAGATAGATAGAAGACAGACAGATAGAAAATGGATATCTATCTGATTGACTGTCCTATTCATCTGTCTGTCTTGTCTGTCCGGACAGGTGGAATGAGGATATGTACATAGATAGATAGACATCTGTCTATCTGTCTGTCTCTTTATCCATCTGTATGTCTCTATCTGTCCAACAGACAGATGGACAAATCCATCTATCTGTCTATCTATCTATCTATCTGTCTGTCTGTCTCTCTGTCTGCCTGTCTGTCTGTCTATATATCTATCTAGTTCTCTGTCCACACCTAATACCTAATAACACCTAATATCTGTCCAACAGATAGATGAACAAATGTCTATCTATCTATCTATCTATGTCTGTCTCTTTATCTATCCATCTGTATGTCTCTTTATCTATCCATCTGTCCGACATCTGTCCATCTGTCTATCTGTCTATCTGTCTGTCTGTCTGTCTATATATCTATCTAGTTCTCTGTCTGTCTCTTTATCTATGTATCCATCTGTCTGACGGACGAGATAGACAGAATAGATGTCTATCTATCTACCTCTCTCTATCTATCAGGCCATCAAACAGAGACAGACGGGTAGATAGACAACATTACCATCTGTCTGTCCAATCTATCTATGTATCCATCTGTCTGTCTGTCTGTCTATCTGTCTATCTATCTATCTATCATCTGTCTGTCTGTCTGTCTATATGTGTCAGACGGAGAGACAGACAGATATAGATAGATAGACGGACTGACGTCTGTCTGTCTGTCTGTCTATCTATTTATCTATCTATCTATCTGTCCAAAGAGACAGATAGACAGATGTCTATATCTATCTATGTCTGTCTCTTTGGCTATCCATCTGTATGTCTCTTTATCTATCCATCTGTATGTCTCTATCTATCTGTCCAACAGACAGATGGACAAATATCCATCTATCTGTCTATTATCTATCTATCTATCTATCTATCTATCTATCTATCTATCTATCTATCTATCTGTCTGTCTGTCTCTCTGTCTGTCTGCCTGTCTGCCTGTCTGTCTGTCTGTGCCTGTCCATATATCTATCTAGTTCTCTGTCCACACCTAATAAACACTAATATCTGTCCAACAGACAGATGAAAAATGTCTATCTATCTATCTATCTATCTATCTATCTATGTCTCTTTATCTATCCATCTGTATGTCTCTTTATCTATCCATCTGTCCGACAGACCAGATGGACTGAGCCCATCTATCTATCTGTTTGTCTGTCTGTCTGTCTATATATCTATCTAGTTCTCTGTCTGTCTCTTTATCTATGTATCCATCTGTCTGACAGACAGATGACAGACAGACAGATGTCTATCTATCTATCTCTCTATCTATCTATCAAACAGAGACAGACAGGTAGATAGACAGACATTGCCATCTGTCTGTCAATCTATCTATAATCCATCCGTCGGTAGACAGATGAACAGATAAGAACCAGAGAGACAGATGTCCATCTGTCCATCTATCTGTCTATCTATCATCTGTCTGTCTGCCTATCTATATGTCCATAAGGCGGACTGGCGTCTGTCTGTCTGTCTGTCTAGCTATCTATCTATCTGTCCGATAGACAGATGAATGATGTCTATATCTATCTATCTATCTATGTCTGTCTCTTTATCTATCCATCTGTCTGAATGGAATGGAATCTGTCCATCCATATGTCTATCTGTCTATCTATCTATCTATAGTTTGTTCTATTGTTAGTTGTATCTATCTACTGTTTATCTTTCTATTGTTTGTCTACCTACCTGTCTATCTGTCTGTCTGTCTCACTCTGTCTATCATCCATGTTGTAGCTTTCTGTCTGTGATCTGTCTGTAATCTGTCTGTAATGTGTGTCTGTCTGTTGGTCAGGGTATCTGGTGGGCGGTGACAGCTCCGGCCTTCCTGTGCTCCAGTATGGCTCCAGCCGGGCTCGTGCGCCAAGGCAGTAGCGTTGTGACGAAGTCTCCCAACATGCTGGTCTACCAGGGAAAGTAAGTGCAACAGATCCATCATCTCCTGAAACACCTGCAGACACAGACGCTACTGCTCAATCAGCATAAGATCGCTCGATAACTTTCGATAATCGACTGCGCTGATTTAATTTCTGACTGTCTGTCTTTCTGATGCTCAGTCAGGATGTGTGTGTTAGTGTTGTGAGGTGTTTCATGAACCGTGTGACACCGTGAGGTACTCACCAGTGCTCAGTGATGAGAAAGCGGGACTAAAGCTGCTGAATCTACTTCAGTTTGAGGCTGTTTTGTTTTATAACTTCATGCATCGTGCAATGAAATGTAAGAATTACTGTTTGCTAGTAATAGGCTTCATCTCAGTGTGCTGAAATGTGTGGTTTAGAAACATGAGGCTGAGTTTGTAGGTGTGATTTCTGATGTACAGATGTTGCATTGATATCTCAGCGGATGCTCTCATCCTCCAGATGGACATGCGTGTTTGAGCTGAGAGACACTGACAGCTGACATGTTTTGGAGACTGAGGAACGATGTTGTGTTACTACTGTGTACTGTTAGTTAACGTGGTTGTGTTCCACTAATTTGACTGGACATCGACAATTCCAAGGTGTGGATGTTTTGTATAGATCAGTTTTGGTGTCTTTTTAAATTATTTTCATGAATTAACTCTTGTGCTGTGATGAATATCTTTACCTGATTTAGTGCTCCTGATCAAAATGACTTGTAAATCTCTCATTTATACTATATTATCACCAAATCTTGGGTTTTGTATTTCTTTTGGACTGATTGATAGACCTCATTAATCTGAGCTCATGCAGCTCAGTCTTTGAGTGGAAAAAGTGTTATTTGTGGATAATTTGGCAATATTCACTCAAAACTGGCAGTGAACTCAGTCAGCCTACAGTCAGTCAGCTCAAAAATAAATACAAAACCTCTACTAATTAACAAGCTGATAAAAGACTGATCAATATAATATAGAATAACAAGAGATTAATATGCAGTTTTTGTAGGATGGTCATTATTGAAACCACCAGTGAAACAAAGTGGGAAAAAAATCCACAAAATCTGAAAATTGTCAATTTTTTTTTTCAAGTTTTTATATCCCTATTTGACTAAAGACAGTAAGTTTAGCTCGAATTTGATATTAGTAATAGTAATCTTTATTTTATATAAAATAAACTGGGTTGTGAATGCCTTTTCATGTTGATTTGAACTTCTTGTTTACAGACCTATTATATAAAACAGCCTCACACTCTGCAGTTGTTGACTTTTCTGGCAGAATGATTTCCCAGCTTGTCCAACCATCAGTGATTCTGGTGGGTTTGGGCCCGAGGCCTTTGGCTGCTGGTCTCTCACCCGTCCACTGCCTCCCCATCAGATTAGCTGTGTGTTTGGGTGTGCGGTCAAAGCTTTACGGTCACTAAATGGTAGAGCGATTGGAGTCCAACTGGAGGCTGACACAAAGCGCACCAGCGTGTTTCCCCTGCAGGATGATATTTGGCTCTTGTGAAGTGTGCTAATGGCTCATCAGTGGCGCGTGTGGCTGGCGCCTCATCCTCGTTACCATGTTTGTAGGTGTTTTGTAAGGACGTTGGTGTCGTAGCTCTGGTTTAGTTTGCCGTGCAGAAAATTGAAACTTTGAGGCATCAGTCAGTGCTGGTTCTTTACTCAGACTCTGAACTCATTTCGCTGCAGGCGTGTTGGTACTATCATTCACGTGTGTCAGAGCGACAGTGATATGGTGCTTATGCACAAACATCCCAACAGTGGCCTCAATATTTGCACATAAAAATGCCTGAATGTACTTGGATGAGAAAAAAGAACAAATCAAAGGTTATTGTAAACAAACATGGAAGAGCAAAAGGAAGTTTGTTGGGTTTTAGATGCAAAATCAATAGATGTTAAAGATGAGACAGACAGTAGTCGTGTGTTTAGAATTACGTAAAAGTCAGAATTGCAACATGTAATCTTAGATTCTAAGTTTACAAGATGTAAACTTTGCTAATTGCTAAAATAAAAAGAATTGCAAATGTATAGTCAGAATTTTTAGATGTAAAGTCAGAATTACAAGACGTAAAGTCAAAATTGCAAGATGTAAACTTAGAATTACGAGATGCAAACTTAGAATTGCAAGATGTAAAGTCAGAATTACAAGACGTAAAGTCAAAATCGCAAGATGTAAACTTAGAATTGCTAAAATAAAATAATTGCAAGATATATAATCAGAATTACGAGATGTAAACTTAAAATTAAAAGACGTAAACTTAGAATTACAAGGTGTAAACTTAGAACTGCTAAAATAAAAAAGATTTGCAAGATGTAAAGTCAGAATTACAAGACGTAAAGTCAAAATTGCAATATGTAAACTTAGAATTACGAGATGCAAACTTAGAATTGCAAGATGTAAAGTCAGAATTACAAGATGTAAAGTCAGAATTATGAAAAACTTAATTACGAGATGCAAACTTAGAATTGCAAGATATAAAGTCAGAATTGCAAGATTTAAAGTCAGAATTACAAGACGTAGAGTCCAAATTGCAAGACGTAAAATTAGAATCACAAGATGTAAACTTAGAATTGTTAAAATAAAAAAAGAATTACAAGACTTAAAGTCAGAATTATGAGATGTAAAGTCAGAATTACAAGACGTAAAGTCAAAATTGCAAGATGTAAACTTAGAACTGCTAAAATAAAAAAGATTTGCAAGATGTAAAGTCAGAATTACAAGATGTAATGTCAAAATTGCAAGATGCAAACTTAGAATTGCAAGATGCAAACTTAGAATTACGAGATGCAAACTTAGAATTGCAAGATGTAAACTCAGAATTACAAGACGTAGAGTCAAAATTGCAAGACGTAAAATTAGAATCACAAGATGTAAACTTAGAATTGTTAAAATAAAAACTCAGAATTGCAAGATGTAAGGTCAGAATTATGAGGTGTAAACTTGGAATTGTAAGATGTAAAGTCAGGATTGCAAGATGTAAACTTAGAATTGCTCAGATAAAAACTCAGAATTACGAGACGCAAGTCAGAATTGTGAGATATAAACTCGGAACTCTGAAAAAAAGTCAGAAATTGCTTCAGCTTTAAGTTGTCAGCGCTGTTGACAAAAAGTTAAACCGTCCTTGTTTACCTTCACCTGAGCGCATTATTTTCACGTTTGTATGATCTTATATAGTTAGTCAAAGAGTGTAGCTGCTGTGAGTGAGAGCTGATTAGGTTTGTGTTTATGATGCATGTGAACACACATTATGACGAATACGTCCATCCAGAACAGTGAGTGAAAGCCGCACATCATCTCTATTCACATCCAGTCATATTTATTTACTCCATAGCAACAGTTTCACAAAATCACTCTTACATAACTGTATCTGTCATTATGAGGCGTTACGAGTAACCCACTGCTAAATAGTCATTGTACGGTGCTTCAGCTTTGAGTTTTTGGTACAAACTTCTCATGGCTGTTTTTATTAACTTTAGACACATGAATTCTGCCTGATATACATGAGCATAGTGATCTATATGGAAATATGCAGAATTCACAGAATTTTATGAGAAAAATGAATGAGGATTTGTTATGGACCTGATTTAAGCTCAAGTCAATAATGTCTTAATTAACAGGTTTCTTTAGTTCTACCTTTGTGTACATGGTACTAATTGCTAATCACTAGTTGTTTTGACAGAATGTGAGTCAGTACTAAACAGTATAAGAACGGCATCATGTAAATATGTGTGTTTCCAGTCGATTAGTGAGGTTGGATGGCTTATGTAGATTTTTTTTCCTTTTCCAAACTTGAATATTTTATGCTTTAACGGGGATGAATTTAGAGACTGAGCTTCACAGAAAGGGTTTTAGCAGTTTCCACATGCTGACCGTCTGATGTTAACTCATCCCGAGACGCTCCGTCTCTACATTTATCCTTTTTAAGCACTTCTGGAACACTTCTTTCTACATATTCACCACTTCAAGAATGCATATTAAGGCTGACTCCAGATCAGCTGAGTCATCAGTCATCCTGCTATCCCAGGTGAAAAAAGTTGCACTTTTATAATGTACTTAAAGTGCTCTATTTTCACACACTTGTACTTACTATACCAAAAATGATTCTTTAATACTTCTTAAGATAGACCTAAGATCATCTATGTGTGCTCAACTGTGCTATTTTGGGACAGTATGAATGTGAACTAAAATGTGCTTTTAACATCCAGCATTTAAAAAAAGTGTACTACATGTGGTAACTAAACACATTTCAATACTTTGACCATTTTTAATTGATTATACTAAAAAAAAAATTAAGGTAGCAACTGCACTTATTTTTTTTTATGTTGAAATGGGTAGAATTTTTTTATAGTGTCGAGAGCCGGCGATCTACATGATGACTTTTAAAGAGTTTTAAAGCAGCGCGATGCGAGTGTCTGGTAGAAATGACCCTAAATTAATCTAATTATGCAGGGCTTCCTTCAGAGGAGTCTCAGCACTGATGACATCATTAGGCTCTGTGGTTCAGTCCATTAGAAACGGATCTCTCTTTCTGTTCCGCTTTTCTCCAAAGCGTTTGAGGCTACTGGGCTAAACTCCCTTATCTGACCCGTTTTCTCATGCAGTTGTTGTTTCTGGAGATGTAGTTCATCTCTGCTCTAAATTCAGAGATCTGCGCTCTGGATCAGTGTTTCAGTAGAGCCTGGGGTTTTGCTTTTAAAATCGCTGGCATTCACAACCTCGTTTAATTTAGAACTAATATTCAAATGATATGAGGCAACGTTACATTAAGAAATTACATTAATTGACATTTTAAAAAGATTCTTGAAAATGTTACATTTCATATTGAATATCAAACTGGAAGAGCGTATAGAATTGCTACATTTAAAATATGTTTAAAAAAATGAAAATGTATATTTTTCATATTTATTGAAGTTTTAGTGCTTTTATTATTATTTCACTTTCAGCTGCTCTGATTTTGACATGAAAGAAGACTTTGCTGCTGGTATGGCATTAAATAAGTAAATATATGGTTAATTAATGAAACTAAATTGAGATTTATACATCATACAAAAGCTAAATAAATAATTTGTCTGAGATACAACTATTTGAAATTTTGGAATCTGAGGGTGCAAAAAAACCCAAAATACTGAGAAAATCATCTTTAAAGTTGTCCAAATGAAGTTCTTAGCAATGCATATTACTAATCAAATATTAAGTTTTGATATATTTACGGTAGGAAATTGACAAAATATCTTCATGCAACATGATCTTTACTTAATATCCTAATGATTTTTGACATTAAAGAAAAATCGATAATTTTCACCCATACGATGTATTGTTGGCTATTGCTACAAATATATCTGCGATACTTAAGACTGGTTTCGAGGTCCAGGGTCACATATGTGCCGTGTTGGGATTTGAGCTAAAAACCCAGAACCGCTAGACTTTGTCTGACTAAAGTATTAAATAGAGATTTTGCCCGAGGATCTGCTGTCGCCGGATCTGTTCACTGAACGCCAATCATCTTTTCCTGAAGGCCTTGAGAGAGTGATGGCTTTCCTCTGGGATTCACTTAGTTGCCATTTAATAAACACATTACCCCAAGTGACTTACACAGGCTATTTACAGCCAAACGGATCCTGTGCGATCATTTCAGCAGACCTTAGTCTTCAGTGGCAAACTCCTGTGCGACAGCAAAGACGATTAATCCATTAGGCTGCGGGAAAATACGACTAAAATGTTCTCGGAGATACAGATGCACAATTGTTTAGCCATTTATAATATTGACTTTTTCAGTTTAAATACTGTACTTGTACAGTTGTGAGGTCTCTTAAAGAGATCGGTCAGTTATTGTCATTAATTACATAACTGAAGTCATTTTATTGTTTAGTAGCAGTATATGAGGTGTGTTCTGTGTTCTGTTATGTTCATGTGTTTAAGGGCTTGCACACCAAAAAATGACGGATCTGAGCGCAAAACCAGTCTTAAATAGCATGGGTATATTTGTAGCAATAGCAAAAAATACTTTTTATGGATCAAAATGGTTCTTTTATGCCAAAAATCATTAGGATATTAACTAAGGATCATGTTACATGACGATATTTAGTCAATTTCCTTCCGTAAATATATCAAAACCTAACTTTTGACTAGTAATATGCATTGCTAAGAACTGATTTTCTCAATATTTTGATTTTTTTTTTTTTTTACATCCTCAGATTCCAGATTTTCAAACAGTTGTTTCTCAGCCAGATGTTGTCCTAACAAATCATACATCAATGGAAACCTTATTTATGTTGTATGATGTTTAAATCTCAGTTTAAAAAAATTGACCCTTATGACTGGTTTTGTGGTCTGGGGTCTCATATATTCTCTCAGGTAAACTTGTTTTACATTTTACGCTTCTGTTTTTCTGTTTAGAAGACTAAAGTCGTGAGTACTTCAGCACAGGTTTGTCTTACAGGTCTTGTGTTGTGAGAGGATTGTGACTGCGGTTCATGATTTATTCAGTCAACGGGAGATTACTGACAGAGCTTCATTTACAAATTCATAAGGTCCCAAGAGGCAAATATGAAAGTGGTTCCATCCGATTAGTTGAATCGGGGCACACGGCACTTCCACAAGACTGAATCTAACCGTACTGTATATTTCAGTGAATCTCACATATTTTACAGCATAATTAAAAGAAAAATATAAAAATTCTATTTTTAGCCCCATTATTGGTTTTTAACAATGCATCTAGATGTTTTACTGTTCTTTCTGTTTGTAATTGTTTTATTATTCTCAGTGGTGATTCTCATTAAATATTCAATGCACAGCAAATAAGCTACACTGGAAGTCTCTTCTGCTCACCAAGGCTGCATTTATTTGATCAAAAATACAGTATAAAATATTATTACATTTTTAATTCACTGTTTTCTATGTGAGTATATTGTAAAATGTACTATCAAATGCATGTGATAGTAAAGTAACACATTACTGTTTAATTTACAAGAAAATAGTTACTTTTTCAAATAAGTAACGCCAGTTACCTTTTTCCTCCCATTTATTGATTGAAAGTTCTCCGGTCCCCATGTTGAGAGAAATCGGGAGTAAGATGTTACTTTAGTTCTAGAATAAATGTGAACATGCATTAATTCATCTCACTCACAAAAAAAAAAATTCAGTATTCCTCAAAATAAAAAAAAGTCAGAATATGAGGCAAACCTGCAATAATTAAATGTTGAATAACACAGATATGTATTTAATCCTATTTTGTTAACCAATGTCTTTGCTGCTGACTTTTGATGATCCAAAAAACATACTAATATTAACATTTGTTGTTGTTCTTTTTTTTTTTTTATTGCTGAAGAGTGTTGAACTTTGTTCTTCTGTGTTCTGCTGCACAGACGTGAATTTATTTTTCCTTTATCCTGAGGCTTTTGGTGTGAACGGGCTTTTACATTTACCAAAAATGTAACTTTTTATATTAAAAACAAACAAGGAAGCTCTGCCCAGATTTAAAAAGTAACACGAAAGTATGTAACGCGTTACTTTCCATAAACCGTAACTAAGTAATGTAATTAGTTACTTTTTAAGGAAGTAACGTAATATTGTAATGCATTACTTTTAAAATAACTTTTCCCAACACTGTTACTCCATTTCGATGACATAAATGCTGCCTTGGTGAGCAGAAATTAAAAAAAAAAAAATTCCAAAATTTTGACCAGTAGTGTATATTGATTTAAATGATTTTTAAACCTTAAATTACAGGCAGATTCTGCCAGCTTCAAAAACAAATAATTCCGTTTAGGCATTAAATTTAATGAGTGGTTTTTTGTTTTGTTTTTTTCTCGTCAGTTTTTATGTATTTGAGGCATTTCTAATAGAATGCATTGTGCGTCCATGTGTTGTGATGTCAGGTCTTGCTGTGGTTTGTCTTATTCGTGTCTTTGAACTCGTCTCAGCTGAGCGACTCTCACAGCGCTTCAGATCTCTGACCTTCACAATGACCAGCGCTCTGGCACTGATCTCTGCTCAGCTGCTCGTAAAGATTACAACATCAGGAATGTTTGAGAACTGTTCTTACATCAGTCGGCTGAACTAGTTTTTCTAATCATAAATAATATCTTGACTTTTGAGATTTTGCAACATTTAACTAGTCAAGTAGCATTTTCTTCATTAACCATCTGATTAAAGAAAGTTCTGTTCCAAGTGCAGCACACATGATAAATGTAACGCAGAGATCCTAAAATCCTTAATTGTAACATTTGTTATTCTTTATTCAGAATTATGGCAAAACGTTACATTTGAATGAATTGATGAAATCAAAGAATCGTCCAGCCCTTGTCAGTGTGTTTTTACTCCACAGAGGCTGCAGAAAATGCGTCTTTAACTGCGCTGACAGCCGACGCTCATCTCATCCTCGCGTGTGGTTTGTTTCTCACTGTTGATTTCAGCAGCCGAGCTCAGATTTACTCTCCGCTGTGCAGCGCTGGAAAATGCTGATTGATTTTCAGAGATTGAATTCATTATAATTAAATAGATAGCAGGCCGACCCAGACCTCTTCTTAGATTAGTGTCAGGTGTTAATGGATTGCAAAAACGGCCCGTAGATCAGTTTAGAGCGCTAATCTGGGCCGCAGGAGTTTAAATGCATCTTCTGATTTACATCTGATTCATTCAGCCGAACACGACCGCTTCATCTTATACTACCGTTAAGAAGTTTGGGGTCAGTAAGATTTTTAATCTTAATCAGTAAAAATAGTGAAATATTATTATCATTTCAAATATGTGTTTTGTATGTGAATATCTGTTAACCTGTAATTTATTTCTGTGATGCGCAGCTGAATTTTCAGCATCATTACTCCAGTCTTCAGTGTCACATGATCCTTCAGAAATCATTCTAATGTGCTGATTTGCTGCGTTTATTTGATCAAAAATACAGTAAAAATATTAATATATTATTCTAATTTAAAATAACTCTTTTCTATTTGATTATCTGATAAAATGCAATTTATTTCTGTGATGCGCAGCTGAATTTTCAGCATCATTACTCCAGTCTTCAGTGTCACATGATCCGTCAGAAATCATTCTAATATGCTGATTTGCTGCTCGAGAAACATTTTTGATTATTATCAGTGTTGAAAACAGTTGCGCTGCTCAATATTTTGGTGGAAACGGTTTTATTTTTTAGGATTCGCAGATGTATAGAAAGTTCAAACAAACAGCATTAATTTGAAAAATAAATCTTCTGTTTCATTATAATTGTCTGTACTGTCACTTTTGATCCATTTAATGTGTCCTTGATGAATAAAAGTATGATTTTTTTGTCATGCTGACCCTAAGCTTTGAACAAGGCTTGTTTTCGTTGTAGTATATTTGAAAAAAAGTTTGCAAGAGTAGAATCAGATTGGCCTCATGTATTTTACTATATCTTCATTCTAAGATCATTTGTTTTTTTCAGTGCTTTTCTTTGTCTGTTTTCTCCCGTTGGAGGGATCAGAGTGAACCGTAGGCGCTCGCTTTGGGATTTTGTCTGCGGCCGTTTTGCCTAAGAACCCCAGCAGGACTGGGAATCGCCATCGATTTGCGCGAGTAACATTTCTCCCGATCGCTTTGAAAGGCGCTTAATCAATAGCGTCAGCAGGAGGAATAATACATCAAACGAGGGATATTTTTATTGGTACTCCAGCACAAAGACAACCATGCATATTCAATCAGAGGAGCACAAGCAGGCGATTATACGCTGTATTACGGACTAATATTCTTTGATGAAGCAGGTACGTGTTGTCTTACAGCCGATGAAAGCTGCGATTTCCCTTCGGAGAGGAACGAGCTCCTGCTGAGCTTCAGACGGACCCGCAGCAACCGCTGAGAAACCAGCTCTAATCGATCGCCTTTAGTATTTACAAATACTCAAGAAAGCACTGGAAGCACATGATCTACACACTTCTGGACTAAAAGCGCTGAGGGATGTAGTTTAGAGTTTAGTTTCTGATTTTGCAAACCTCCTGAAATGATTTATCATAATATGTTATATAATAGAGTATATTATATGTGAAATATAATATAGCATAATATAGGCCCTCTGCATGTTAACACTGTAATTTTAGTTTCATTGAGATATTTCTGTAGTTTTTATCAATATTTTGAATCAGTTTTTATTTAATATTTTCCCTTTTTATTTTAGTTACAATTTTATTAATTTTGTTTTGTGTAATTTTGTTTTTTAATATGTCTATATATTTTTTTTAATTAATTTTTGTTGTAGTATTTTTAGTACATTAAGTTTACACTGAAATTAGAAATGTTACTTGGGCAACTAGCTGAAATATACAGTAGTCAACATTTGAAGTGGGTCAAAAGCTTTCATTAAAGTTGTCCTAAAACCGAAACAATCCCCGTTCTTGTCTTAGGACAACTTTGTTGAACTTTTTTGATCCGCTTCAAGTGTTGACAACTGTATATTTTTTATATATATTTTATTTCAGTTAACATTTATTCTATTTCAAATAACGAAGATGTTTTCATAACTATTTATTAATTGTGTTGTGTTTTTGTCATTTTTAGTAATTTTTTAATGTCTATGTTTTTTGTCATTTTTATTTCAGTTTTAGTTATATTAGGACATAAATTTTACAGCGAAATTACAAATGTTGCTTTGCAAACCAGCTGACTTTTTTATATATGTTTTATTTCAGTTAACACTTTATTTCGAATAAGATAACAAAAAGTTAACTATGTATTAATTTTGTTGTGTTTTGTCATTTTTAGTAGGTTTTTTTTTTAATATGCCTATATATTTCTTAGTACTTTTTATTTCAGTTTTAGTTTTAGTTATTTTAGTACATAAAGTTACAGTGAAATTAGAAATGTTGGTTTGGCAACTATCTGATATTTTATATATATATATATATATTATTTCAGTTAACAAAAATGCTTTTTTTAGTTAACTATTAATTTTGTTGTGTTATTGTCATTTTTATTAGTTTTTTAATGTCTATACTTTTTAGTAATTTTTATTTCCGTTTTAGTTATTTTATTACATCAAATTTACATTGAAATTAGAAATGTTGTTTGGCAACTAGCTGAAATAATTTTTTCATATATTTTATTTCAGTTAACATTTATTTTATTTCAAGTAATGAAAATGTTTTTTTTTTTTTCCAGTTTTAGTTAACTTTAATTACCCTGCACGTTAACAGATCACTGCAGATTTCTGTAAAATTAATTAATAAGGTAATACATTTTAATTCATGCTAAAGTCCCATTGTTATATACTAACACGGATGAATTAATTTTGGATGCATCATTGTGGCTGGGGTTCATGAAAGCCTGTTAAACACACTGATTCTGATGAGATATTTTGTTTGAGGCACTTAGTAGCAACTTAAGTAGATTTACACAAACTGTATATTCCATTTTGTATTGTCTGTGGCTTTATTAACTGTGAAAATCAATGATTAACCACACTGAAGTTATTACAAATACACACTGAAATCACAGTTCAGTCACAGTGTGTGTGTGTACTTGTTTTTGCTACATTGTGGGGTCCAAATGTCCCCACAAGGATAGTAAAACCTGCGGTCCCCACAATGTTAAAAAATGATTAAAAATAGTAAATGATGTTTATCAGAAAGTGTAACAATGCAAACATGTTTTCTGTGAGGGCTAGGTTTAGGGTTAGGGTTGGGTGAGGGGATAGACAATATCGTTTGATCAGTATAAAATCTATAAAAGTCTATGGAAAGTCCCCACAATTCACAAAAACAAACATGAGTGTGTGTGTGTGTGTGTGTGTGTGTGTGTGTGTGTGTGTGTGTGTGTGGAGACTCTGCTGAGTCACTGGTGTTTATAGTGCTGCTGTCTGAGGCTAAAAATTGAGGTTATAGGAACAGACACACACTTGCACACGCACGAGTGAGTAGAAGAGCATGAGAGCGTGTGTGTGTGATTACTGTGGTGGGACTGTGGGTGTCGTCTTGTGTTCTGACATTTGCATTTCTCTTTATTCTCTCAGCGGATTACCCAGCATGCATCACGCTGTGCCGTCAGGAAAACAGAGAAAGAGAGAAAATGCGAAAAGTGTCAGAAGTCCTGAGTCACGCTGAGAGTCGGAGTGTCAGATGACCCGTGATCTGGATCTGCAGGATTAGAGTTCGGTGCCGCTGTAATGATCGAGCGCTCGGTTTGCAGTAAACGTTCAGACTTGGTTTGGTTTATTTGCTGTCTGACTTTCAGGGCCTAATAATTCATCAATAATCACACTGATGAATCAAAGAGAAGCTGGAAACACATCAGTCAGAAACAGGAGCAGATTTATGATTGTAAAACAGACAGTTATGACTCTGAAGTCTGTATTCAATTCAGTATTAATGCATCTACGTGCTGCGTTCTTTGTCAACCGTGAATCACTATAGTTACACTATACTGTTATACAGTTACACTATATAGCTATACTACAGTACACTATACAGTTACACTACGTTGCGCTATTTTTACATACCATTACACTAAAACACTAATGCACTATAGTTATATACCGTTACACTAAAACACTAATGCACTATAGTTATATACCGTTACACTAAAACACTAGTTCACTATACAGTTACAATATAGTGCACTATAGTTATATACTGTTACACTAAAGCACTAGTGCACTATATATAGTACACTATACAGTTACACTATAGTACACTATATTTATATACTGTTACACTAAAGCACTAATGCACTATAGTACGCTATAGTTATATACTGTTACACTAAAGCACTAGTGCACTATACAGTTACACTGTGCACTAGTTGTACTATAGTACACGATACAGTTACACTATATAGCTATATATAGTGTACTGTACAGTTATACTATAGTACACTTTTTAAATACTGTTACACTAAAGCACTAGTTGTACTATAGTACACTGTACAGTTACACTATAGTACACTGTAGTTATATACTGTTACACTAAAGCACTAGTGCACTATACAGTTACATACAGTTACACTACACTAGTTGCACTATAGTTACAGTGTTGCACTATAGTACACTATAGTTATATATGTTACACTATAGCAGTAGTATACTATACAATTACATACAGTTACACTATGGTGCACTATAGCTATATATGTCACACTATTGTACTAGTACACTATATAGTTACATTGTTGCACTGTTACACAGTTACAATACTACAGTACACTATACATTACACTATAGCACTAGTACACGATACAGTTACATACAGTTACACTGTACACTAGTTGCTCTATAGTACACTATACATTTACACTGTTGCACTATAGTACACTATAGTTATATGTTACACTATAGCAGTAGTACACTACACAGTTACATACAGTTACATTATAGTGCACTATAGTTATATATGTTACACTATAGCAGTAGTAACTGTGGTTACACAGTTACAACACTATAGTATACTATACAGTTACACTATAGCACTAATACACAATACAGCTGTACACCAGTTGCTTTATGGTACACTATACACCTACACACAATTACACTGTAGTATACTATACAGTTATACTGTAGTCATACTATAGTACACTATAGTTGTGTAGTTACACTATAGCACTTGTACACTATACAGTTACACTATAGTACACTATACAGTTATACTACACAGTTACACTATACAGCGGTACTGTAGTACACTAATGAACTTATATACTAGTCTTGTGTGTTACAGTGATTTTTGTAAAGTGTTGCATCTGATTCTTCTCTGCGGTGAAGTGTAGTGCGGTGAATGTAGTACAGTGAATCCTCTCCCATCAAGCTTTGCTCTGTTTTTCCATTCCAAGGCTTTCTAGTTATTGAAGGATAATATGTTTATGAAAGACAGGATTACAGGATGCTGCTTCTAGTTGTCCGTCTCATTTGTTCCTGACATGTGCTGCGTTTGCCTATCTAACACATGTCTAACCGTTACTAAACGTCTGACAGGTCCGCTGACTCATCAGTTATTAAAGAACAATTTGCCAACACTTCACTTAAAGCCTCATATATAATGCATTATAAAAGTAGTTTCAATGCATTAATTCTTCCTTGTAATGCACCCTATAATGCATTGCATGATTCATGAATATTTGTAACCACAGTTGATGATACTTATCTGTTCATTGTTACATCCTCATATAGGTAATAAAGGTGTAATGCTTTAAAACACCTGACAAACAAACCTTCAAATAATGTAATGCATTTAACTTTGGTTACAATTATTTATGTAAAGACGTAATGCATTTACAGTATACATTTTGAATACCTTTGTAATGCAATATACATAACCTAAAATTCTCTTTATGACGTGCTCCATCATGTGAGTAATCAAATATTTACTTTTACATTAATGCAGACGTTTTATCTGAAGCAGCTTGCATTGGATTAAAACCGTATGTTTGATCAGTTCATGTATTTTCTGGGAATCAAACCCATGATCTTGACATTGCAAGTTATTTATTCATCATTTTAGGCTGTGATGCACCTAAAATCTCTGCAGATTCACAATCACATCTGACTCTCATTTATTCCTCGATTAAGTATTCAGTGTGACTCAGGATTGATGTCTGATTGTGTGGAGTGTGTGTGTGTGTGTGTGTGTGTGTAGTGTTGGCAGTGTTTAATGTGAGCTGTGAAGTGTCAGCGCGTCTCGTTGGCATTCAGTGTGTGTGTGTGTGTGTGTGTGTGTTTGAGCCTGAAGGCACGTGCTGCACCTCACCCTCACCTCACTTAAAAATAGAAATGCATCTTGTTGCCCTTGACAACGGCTGACAGCTGCCTCCTCCAATCAGAGCGCGGCGTTGCTCTCCTCTCTCTCCTCTGCTGTTCAGTTTTAGGACGGTCGACTGGTGGCTGTGCTTTATTATTTATTATTATTGACATCAGTCAGTGATGCTTCATGTCATTAAAAGCTGTGATATGAACATACTGCACATATTGATTAAGAAATTATATTTTGCATAATGAAATTAGAGCTGTTTATGGAAGCCTGTTTCCGCCACTAAATAAAAAATAAAACGGAAAATTGCAGCTTTTTATCTCACAATTCAAAAAAACTTTTTTTCTCAGAATTGTAAGATAAAAACTCACAATTGTGAGCTATAAAGTCCAGTTCTGAAGAGAAAAAAAGACTAATATCTTCACAGAATTGTGAGTTTATGTCTTGGAATTCTGACTTAAAAATCTCATAATTCTGAGGAAAATTTAAAAAATTATTATTTTTTTTAATTCAGTGTTGGAAAAGGGCTTCCATATGTTTTATAGCTGTTAAAATTTGTTATATTAACATTATTTCATTAATTAAGTGCATTTAAATGATTTTTAAAACTTTTAATTGTTCCTTTTTTTATATTTGTTGTTCTGTATAGTCTAATTATTTACTTATTTATTTTTTGTTTATTTATTTCTCTGTGGTAGGTGGCATGGCATTAATCGTAATTAATTTAACCCCAAATTCATTGGAGTAAAAAACATTACATTTTTTTTTTTTTTTTACATTTGTTAAATTATATTATTATATTATTATATTATTAAAAGTGAGCTAATTTATGCTCATTTTTAGAATTGCAGTAAAAAAATAAAGTGATTAATCGCATACAAAATAAAAGTTTGAGTTTGACTAATGTATGTTTGTGTAATTATGTACATATAAAATCAAGCACATTCATGTATACATTTAAGAAATATTTACAAGTATTATAATTTTTATAGAATTTCTATTATATATAAATGAAAATATTTTGTGCATAAATAACATATTTCTCTTAAATATACACAGTAATTTGTGTGTACTTATATATACATAATAATTACACACACATATATTAGGCAAACTCAAACTTTTATTTTGTATGTGAGTAATTGCAATTAATCGTTTGACAGCCCTAAAACAAATAAAAGGTTTTTAAAGTATAATAATAATGTTTTACTAGTACAACGTTAACTCAGTGTATAACCACTAAAAATAATATTAATATATTTATTTATTCATTCTGTCATTCATTAAAAGTAATGGGAGTTAATTCATTCATTTTTACATTCCCGTTATGTATTTTATCTTATTTAATTTCATCTTTACATCTTTCTAAAATAACAGAATATTGTCTGTTTCAAAAATATCTGTTCCACCCAGACTTCCTGTTTCAAAAGGAAATGTGATTACAGGAAAGATCACTGTGTTCCTCAAGCAAAATCATGAGCTCTTGATCAAGTGTCCTAATAACAGACGCATGAACAGAGCATCATCCAAAATCTCTGTCGTTCGCAGTGAAATGAGTCGTTAGCTTTATTTCCGAGCTCTGGCCTTATTATTTAGTTAAAATTAGGCCAAACAGAGATGCTCTGGAGAGTGTTCAGCACATCTAACAAACCAGAAGATCTGACCGTCAGATGAAATCAAGAAGAAGAAGAAGAAGAAGAACACAGATGAAGATACAGAGAGAGATGAGGACAGAAGCAGTGTTTGTGTTCAGATCTCTGTGTTCATCTGCTGATTGTGTTTCTGCGGTGGATTCTGATGGACGGGTAAATCGCTCCCATCACACTGAATCTCCTCTGACGGCCCATCGGACGCTAATGAAATGATATTATGCTAATGGCAGGTTTTAAATGGTAATTATACCTGTGAGCTGCAAAGGTCCCTCACTGTTTCTCTATAATATCCACATCTGCAGCTCCGGCCGCGTAAGTGCAGTTACTCAGAGCAGTTAATGATAGAACGGCCTCAAACATGAAGATGAAGATGTGTAGGTGTGTGCTCATTCATTGGAATATATAATATGTGAAATATTGAAGTTTGTGGCTTCCTGCCTCAATGCTTCTAAAAAATTCCGAGCTGATTTCCAGACAAGGTCACCTACATTCTGCTGCACACTGAACAACTCCGCAGAGGACCTGAGAGAGAACAGCATGAACTCGGCTGTGCGGAAAGCAGAGATGCTCGAGTCACACCCTTCGTTTGTTGAACGTCCTGTTTGATTGTAAAAGCAGTTGTATAACTAAAGGACAGGGGCTTGTGAAATGATTTGTGCTTGTTTTGATGATGTTTGTAGGTTTTTACTGTAAATGTTACTCGTTAGTTAATCGCAGGAATATCATCCTTTAACTCGCAGTGTTAGAATGACGTCAGTAAGGACTCTTTACGACTGGTAGATCTCACAGTGTAGTTTTTAAAATGGTTTAATATATTAAGTATTCAGGTCGGTGTCTATTTTTGTATAATCAAATCAAATAAAATACTTTACAAATGAAATTCATAGTTTTGCATTTTGAGGCTAGATTGTGCACATGGATGATAATTGTTGACATTTACTCATCCTCGTGTCTTTCCAAATATTTCAAATGACTATTTTGCTAGAGATTTTCCAAAAAAGACAAAAAGCACTATAAATGTACTGACTGTGATTAAATTGCACAAAGCAGAAGACTTTCAATATAGTGTGCAAGTCATATTAACTACTGCTATTATACTTTTAGGATTTGTCCTATTTTTAGGTGATTTTTTTTTTATTTATTTTTTTTTTTACTTGGCTTTTTCATTTTAATGTTTTGGAAAAGAGATGCCAGCATAATACATTTAAATAGGATTAATTAAGTAATTGCATAAAATAATTAAATAACATAAATAATTTAAAATTTTAGAATTATATAAGATAATAAAAATAATTATATAAAAATAAATCACTTAATAATAATAGTTAAATAATAAATAAATACAAAAAATTATATATCATTTTAAATATATAAAAATATATATAATTTTATTTACCTTTTCTAAATAAGACAGAGATTCATGCAGGTTTATGAGTAAATTAATGTGAATTATTCAAAAGTTTGAGTAAAAAAGACTTGTTTTTAAAGAAGTCTCTTCTGTTCATCAAGGCTGCATTTATTCGATCAAAAATACAGAAAAAAATCTGTAATATTGCAAAATGTTTTTACAACATAAAATAATGTTTTTTATTTTAATATACCTTAAAGTATAATTTATTCCTGTGATGCAAAGCTGAATTTTCATCAGCTGTTACTCCAGTCTTAAGTGTCACATGATCCTTCAGAAATCATTCTAATATGCTGATTTATTATTAGAATCAATGTTGGAAACAGAAAATATTTTTTTGGAACCTGTGATTCCTTTTTTCAGGATTTGTCAACCAATAAAACGTTAAAAAGAACAGCATTTATTTAAAATAGAAAGGTTTACTGACAATATACACTAATGTTAAAAAGTTTGGGTTCAGTACATTTTTGAGAGAAATTAATACTCTTATTCACCAAGGATGTGTTAAATTAATAAAAAGTGATAGCATAGATTTACATTGTTAGAAAAGATTTATATTTTGAATAAATGTTGTTCTTTTTAACTTGATATTCATCAAAAAATCCTGGAAAAAAAAAGAATCACAGGTTCCAAAAAAATATTTTATTTGTTTCCAACATTGATAATCCTAATAATAAATCAGCATATTAGAATGATTTCTGAAGGATCATGTGACACTTAAGACTTCACCTTTTGTAAATGAAGAGTGTCATGCAGTTGTTGGTAAGTGAATGTGAATTATTCATATTGTGCTGAACTGTTCTCTCTCTCTGCCGCGCTAAAGGTGTTTCTCTCTTCTGATGATTCAGTTCTGATGCATCAATTGCGTATTTTATTTTTGAAATCGCTGTCCTGGTTTCCAAAGGTACGTTCCTCCACATGAGTCAAAGTCTGCAGTGTTACACAACACGGAGAATCACGCGTGTGCGGATCCAACTGTGATTCCTGTGAACGGATGAATCATTCAGGAGTCTCTCCTCATACCTGACGAACAGAGTTTGACGAACCGCTTCACTCTTCACCTCCTCACGATGCCGTTTCTGTTGAAAACTGCCAATTTTGTAAATGCACAAACAGCAGCAGAAGTGATTCAGCAGCGAACACTGCGGTGAATAATACATTAGTGTTAGAGGAGAAGTTCACTTCCAGAACAACAGTTTACAGATAATGTACTCACCCCCTTGTCATCCAATATGTTCATGTCTTTCTGTCTTCAGTCGTGAAGAAATGAAGGTTTATGAGGAAAATATTTTAGCATTTTTCTCCATATAATGGACTTCATTGGTGCCCGAGTTTGAACTTCCAAAATGTAGTTTAAATGCAGCTTCAAAGGCTCTAAACGATCCGAGCCGAGGAAGAAGGGTCTTATCTAACGAAACGATCGCTCATTTTTTTCAGAAAATAAAAATTTGTATACATTTTAAGCACAAAAGCAGGTGTAGCACAGGCTCTGGGATGCGCGTCCACGGGTCGCTCTTGAACGAACCTTTCATTTTGAACGAATCTTTAATGTGGCTCGGAAAGAACGAGTCGTCTCGGGGAGTGATTCGTTCATCCTATTAGGTTCTGTACTGGAATTAGTTCACCTGTTTTTCAAGTGGTTCGTTCATCTTATGGGGCGTCACGTGATGAACGAACAACTCAAACCTGAAAACTTGTCAGATGAGAGGTGAGGTGAGCGAATCATAGACTAAAGACCAAACAATGAATGAATCTTTTCTGTTTCTTATAGCATTATAGTTTTGTCTTGTTTATAGTGTGATCAGTGTTTGTGTAAGCAGTAGATGTGTTAGGGAAGTAACACCGAACATTTTAATTATATTTTGCTAAAATGAACGAAATGACTCAAAAAAAGATTCGTTCATTTTGCTGAACGAGACTCAAAGGTCAGAGTCGGTAAAATGATCCGAACTTCCCATCGCTACTACGAATCACGTGTAAGTTCATCGTCTGTGTACTCCGGCTCAAAAAGTTAGAGTATGATGAAAAACTCCATCTTATTTTCTCCTACAACTTCAGAATCGTCCGACATCATTGTAGCTTTTTGTTTGTAAACAGTGTTTGACTTACTTGCACTTTCTTAGTCGCGTTCGCTTTGTAAACACTGTGTCTGTAGTTCCACGTGACCTTTCGACGTGATTCAATAGTTCGTAGCGTCGTGGACGCACATCCCAGAGCCTGTGCTACACCAGCTTTTGTGCTTAAAAAGTATAAAAAATGTATTTTCCGAAAAAAATGAGCGATCGTTTCGCTAGATAAGACCCTTTTTCCTCGTCTGGGATCGTTTAGAGCCTTTGAAGCTGCATTTAAACTACATTTTGGAAGTTGAAAATCAGGGCACCATATCAGTCCATTATATGGAGAAAAACCCTGAAATGTTTTCCTCAAAAACCATAATTTGCATGCATTGTTTTCCTCTGCTGATTCTACAGTAACAGACCTGTGTGTGTGTGTGTGTGTCTGTAACGGGACGTCCTGTTCCAGTAAGTTCTTGTGTTCATTGAGTTAGTGTTGGCTTTATCTGCTCATCAGCCTCATTCTTAATTATTGTGCTCATATTAGAGTGAATTAGCACAAGCCGCCTCTAGGGAGACTCACAGAAAGGCCACTTTCACATGGGAAATTATGCTTTTCATGAACTTTGATAATAGAAAAACGTCAGCGGGAGAACGTGAGTGTTGTGTGAAGGTTAGTAAAGACACTCGAGCTGTTCTTGAGTCTCCTTCACACTTACAGTGATTTTATTACTGAAGGTCACAGAGATTATAGTGATCATGACTAACAATGAACATTTGCTGAAAATCTGCTTACGCTCTGATCCTTCAAGATTCGGATGAGTTTGTTTATCAGGTTTGGAGAAACTGTCTCACTTGTGGATGGATGAGGTTGATGGTTTGAGGGCGACGGAGGAAGATCTGCACATCTGTGACGTTTACTGTACATTTAGTGAATGGTGGGAGTCACTGTACAGAGAACACGAATTCATGTTCCTCCTTTTGTTATGAATGACTCACTACTGATGTTATTTTAAAGAAAAACATGTTTGTCTTCATTAGATTGCTTTTCAGATAATTTTACAATCCAGTCAATTTCTGATGTACAAATCCTGTACAATTTTTGTCTTACTGAATAATATGATGCAGTTCACCTATGCATTAGTGTTACTATTTTTTAAAGTAATTAAAGTCATTTTATTAATTCATTCATAGGGAATGTATGAAATGATATTAAAATAACATTTAAATAAAAAAAATATATATATTAATTTAGTTTAAAAACGCTACTAGTGAATGAAAAACACTGTTTTTTTGTTTCGAATGCATGAACTGATATTAAAAAAAAATAAATGAAATGTAAATAAATAAATAAAAATAGTTAATTCATAAAAAGACATTAGGGTTAAAAATTGTGTGTAATGCATGAACTGATATTAAAATCAAATCATGTACAATTTTTTTTTATTGAGTAATGTGATACAGTTCACCTGTGCATTAGCGTTACTATTTTTTAAAGTAATAGTTTCCATTTACAATATTAACATTTATGTTTATGCATTCAACAGACACAAAAGCGACTTGCACTGCATTTCAATTTAATTGTTAATAAATAAATAATTTTTATTTTATTTTACATTTTTATTTTAATTTCAAATAATTCATTCATAAGGAACGCATGAAATGACATTAAAATAAAATAAATAAAATTTGAGTAAATAAAAATAATCAATTAATTCATAAAAAGACATTAAAAATTACACACATTAGAAAATTGTGTGTAATGCATGAACTGATATTAAAATCAAATCCTGTACAATTTTTTTATTGAATAATGTGATGCAGTTCACCTGTGCATTAGCATTGCTATTTTTTATATTTACATTTATGCATTCAGCAGACAGTTTTACACGAAAGCAACTTGCACTGCATTTCAAGTTATTTATTATTAATTAAATCATTTTTATTTTATGTTACAATTTTTATTTTAATTTTATTAATTCATTCATAGGAAATGCATGAAATGATATTAAAATAACACTTAAATTTAAAAAAATGTAATTCATTTTAACAACACTACTAGTGAACGAAAAACACTGTTTTTCGTTTCAAATGCATGAACTGATATTAAAATAAAATAAATAAAATTTAAATAAAAAAATCAGTTAATTCATAAAAAGACATTAAAAATTACAGACATTAAAAATTGTGTGTAATGCATGAACTGATATTAAAAAAATTAAATACAAATAAACAAATAAAAATTATTAATTAATTCATTTATAAATAATAATAATAATAGATTTATTTATTTGTTGGTTTATTTATATATATATATATATATATATACATGTTTGTTTGTTTTAATATCAATCCATGCATTTCCTGGTGATTGAAGTCATTGATTTCTTTTTATTTTATTTTATTTTGCTTTTTACACACATGCAACACGATACGTTTTGTGCCGTTAATAAATCCAAGCGTGTTTGCAGTGTGAATGTGCTTCAGACGCTGGATTATTCCAACACAGCACTTGACCGAGATCCTTTCTGTCTGTCATCAGACTGTCTAATGGTTTAATATCCCAGAGTAAAACACTGTCGGCTCTCAGCCTTCATCAGTACTGTGAGTTTTTTAAGCTGTTTAAGTCACTGGACTGACAGCAAATGTAAACTCTGAGATTCAAATCCGATGTGCGAGTCTGAAATCTGATGTGTGAGTCGGATTCTGGAGTAACCAGGATATCAGTGATTTTTCTGTCTGGATTTGGATCCGTGTGTCTGTGTTTTGGTGTCGTCTGGAGGTTTTGCTCAAGTGCTGCTGGAGATCAGAGGAGTCTGGACTCGGTCTCAGGGTCGAGAGCAGCTGAATGAGTCAGTAAACCGGTTTTGTTCTCTCGTGGTCCGCGGGTCGAGCGATGTCTCTGTTCACGGCCGTGAGCCTCATCGTGACGTCTGGAACATCTCTCTGTGCCTGTGTGTGTTTGGCTTTTAGTATGTGAGATTACAGAAGTTTACATTCATTCATTCATTCATTAAATGTTTTTATGTATATACTTGTAAACTTAATTAAAATCTGAATTAATGAATTTCCTTTTTCAGACATTAAAAACAAATATGTAGTTAAAATATATAGTTAAAAAGTTAGGACATTTATTTAGTTATTTATTTAATATTTTAATATATACTTGTACTTAATTTATAATAAAATATAATTTTTTATTATAATTTATAATAATTTCTGGACATTTCCTTTTTTCAGACATTAAACAAAAATACGTAGTTAAAAACATTCTGTAGTTAAAAACATTCTGTAGTTAAAAATTTATTTATTTAATATTTTTTATATATACATATAAACTAAATTAAAATCTTGTATTGATAAAATGAATTGATAAATTATAAAAGTATAACTATAATGCATCTTTATTATAATTTATTACAATATTCTCCAGACATTTAAGTTTTTTTCAGACATTAAAAGATATATAGATCAGAATTTACATTTTATTTATTTATTTGTTTGTTTGTAGTAATATTCCCAGACATTTATTTATGTATGTATTTGAAAATAAATAAGTTAAATAATGAATTACCTAATTATATTTTCAGACGTTATATATATATTATTACGTTATATCACTTGTTTATATTTACATGAAAGGAAAATGATTTTTGTCAGTTTGTAGGAGAGCATGATGATGTCTAACAAAACGTTTTAGACATTGTGACGATTTTTATTACATAAAATGACTTTACTGCTGAAATCTGACGTTTGTTGGCTTGAGTTTGAGTTTGTTTGTGTGTCGATCAGCCAAACCAATCAAACGTCTCGATCCGGCAGAGCGCCAGCCAATCAGAGCCTCACACCTGCTCCTGGCTTAACTCCGCCCCCTGCTGGAGTCTCTCAGCATCCCAAATGTCATTTTGTTTGGAAGATTAAAAGGGATTTTCAGGCTGAGCGTCGGAAGGGAGCGTCAGAGTTTAAACAAGCGGAAACAAATCCCTAGAAAGCCCCGTCATCACACATCACACACAACTACATCTAAAAGCTACTGAAAATAGATCAACCTGTGAACACACACACACACACACACACACACACACACATATACATATATATGGCAAACATCAGTGTTAGTCTGGATCCTCTTTCAGGAAGCACCGGACAGCAGATCTCCTTCATCAAACATGAGTGGAGTGAATGTACACAAACATTCATGAACTGATGAATCCTGTGAAAACGTGTCTGGGTCATTTGTCACTGAAAATGAAAATAACCCCCCAAAAAAAAAAAAGTAAAAGTAAAAAGTAAAGTTTGTAATGAGAATGTTTTTTTTAAATTAATAATTTTTTTCTGTGGTTTTATGGCAAAATAAAAGCTCCATAGTTTAACTGAAAAAAACAATTAAAAAAAATAAATAAAATAAAATATTAAAAATATTAAAATAAAATATGCCAAAAGCATAAAATAAAATAAAATACTTAAAATTAAAAAACTTGGTCATGAATTAAGTCAACTGAACCAGTGATTCCCAGGCATTGTCAAAGGCATAAAAGCGAAAAGAAAAGAAAAGAAAAGAAAAGAAAAGAAAAGAAAAGAAAAGAAAAGAAAAGAAAATATTGGGTCATGGGTTTAATTCCTGATGCCAAAAAAATAAAATTAAATAAAATTAAATTAAATATTGGGTCATGGGTTTGATTCCTGATGCCAAAAAAATAAAATAAAATTAAATAAAATTAAATTAAATATTGGGTCATGGGTTTGATTCCTGATGCCAAAAAAATAAAATTAAATAAAATAAAATTAAATTAAATTAAATTAAATTAAATTAAATTAAATAAAATAAAATAAAATTAAATTAAATTAAATTAAATTAAATTAAATTAAATATTGGTTCATGGGTTTGATTCCTGATGCCAAAAGCATAAAATAAATAAAATAAAATAAAATAAAAAATTCTTAAACTTAAAAAACTCGGTCATGAGTTAGGTCAACTGAACCAGCGAAGACCTAAAATATGAGTATTAATAAATATGAGTATTGTAATAAAAAAAACTAATAAATATGAGTATTGTAATTGTACTGCTGTTATATACAATATTTAAAATATTTAGTTTAGCTAATTATTTTTGAATTTGTTTATAATTGTCGTATTCTCAATGATTGCACTTTTGATTTTCATTATGATAATAATTTAAATTCTTATCTTTAGAATTTACAATAATTAATTTTTTTGTTATTTTATTTATTATTATTATTATTATTATTTTTTTTTTGCTTTTATTTAGTTCATCTTGGTTCAGGTCAGACAGAAAGCAACAATAATGTAAATATAGTAATATACTATAAATAATATAGATATACACATATCTACACTTAGCATACAACCACACTGTAAAAAACAAAAAAAAATACAATTTGTTGAGTCAACTTCAAATAATTTGTTACCTTGCTGCCTTAGAATTTTAAGTTCAGTCAACTCAAAAAAGTTTAGTCAACTTAAAATGTTACGTTGTACTAAGTGACAACTTAGATATTTGAGTTGACTAAACAAAAAAATTGGTTTGTTCAACTTAAAAGCTTTGTTTGTTACAGCAGCCTTAAAAATGTAAGTTAAATCAACTCAAATATCAAAGTTGTCACTTAGTACAACGTAACATTTTAAGTTGACTAAACCTATTTGAGTTTACTGAACTTATGCAGTGCAAAAAAGTCCTAATATAATTTTCTCCAAGTAAAACTTCATATGTGTTTTTTTTTTTATGGTTTTTGGTGAAATATGAGTTGGACGTGTTTGTGTCTCAGTTTTTATGGATGTTAATGGTAATATTAACGGATCGGTTACTCGTCTGGTATTTGTTTGCGGTGCTGTACGGCGGTTTAGAGGGAGTTTGTGCTGTCAAGAGTGAAAAGTAAATGTGAGTGCAACAGTATGTTTAATCACACAGAAATTAAGCATAATTACACAGAATAGGAGGCTAATTATAAAGCATGTAATTACTGTGATTGTTCCAGACGTCAGGCTGCGAAGCTGATCTCTTTCTCTTTCTCTTTCTCTCTCTATCCAGATGGAAGACATCATCGCTCGCATGCAGGACGAGAAGAACGGGATTCCCATCCGCACCGTCAAGAGCTTCCTGTCCAAGATCCCCAGTGTGTTTTCAGGTGAGTTTAGACGATCTGTCCATCATTCATGATCTATCTATCTATATATCTATCTATTTTATTTTATTTTATTTTATTTTATTTTATTTTATTTTATTTTAATATGACCCAGACACTTGCATTTTGCTTTTCAGAATAATTATTTATTTATTTATTTATTTAATGACCTGGCAATTTATGTTAGTTTATTTTATTTTATTTTATTTAATTTTTTGTTTTGTTTTATTTTGTTTTGTTTTGTTTTGTTTTAGTTTAGTTTAGTTTACTTCAGTTTAATATGACCCAGATATTTGCATTTTGTTTTTCAGAATATTTATTTATTTATTTATTTATTTATTGACCTGGGCATTATTTTATTTTATTTTATTTTTTTATTTCATTTTATATGACCCCGACATTTGCATTTTGTTTTTAAGAATATTTATTTATTTATTTATTTATTGACCTGGGCATTATTTTATTTTATTTTTTTATTTTATTTTATATGACCCCGATATTTGCATTTTGTTTTTCAGAATATTTATTTATTTATTTATTTAATGACCTGGGCATTTATTTTATTTTATTTTATATGACCCAGACATTTGCATTTTGTTTTTCAAAATATTTATTTATTTATTTATTTAATGACCTGGGCATTTATTTTATTTTATTTTATTTTATTTTATTTTATATGACCTAGACATTTGCATTTTGTTTTTCAAAATATTTATTTATTTATTTATTTATTTAATAACCTGGACATTTATGTTTTTGTTTTCAGACATTTTTTTAAATGATTTATTATTTTATTCATTGTTTTGCTCTGTGCTTGGTGTGATCCACTTTTAGTCACTAGAATCTTGGGGTTGGCTATATATTATATATATATTATTTATATATAAATAAATAAATAAATAAATAAATAAATAATGACTTAATATAAATATATGTGTGTATATGTAAATATAATTGAGTGAATACTTTACAGATTTTTTATTTTTATTTGTTTGGTGGACACAAACTCCCCTAACAGTCAAAGTAATGTTATAAAGCGGATGTTCTATGAAGTGTTTGTGTGATATAAAGCTCTCGTAGCGCTGCGGCTCGTGAGAAACTCCTCAGGTTGAATCTTTGATGCTTCATGAATAAATGAGGCCCTCGCCGGCTCTCTGACAGCGACACAAACCTTTTTATAGTCCTTAAGACGCCGTTAGCAGAGGCGTGCTGAGAGACTCCTGAGGAACGCGTGCTAACGCTAATCAGGAAACCGTCAGACGGTCAAACATCCCAGAATATCCAGAGGACAAACACAGAGCGGAGCATCAAACGCTGCGGCGGCTTTGAAGAGAGGTCAGCGGCGGACGCCGGTGAGCCGCTAGCGTGAGCGACCGTCGCACATCTGAGCGTTCCTGCCCATCGACAAACATCTGCTGCCATTTACAGCCTTCAGAGACGCGTGAGCACAGTCAGCAGTCGCTCAGGATTCACTCATGAACAATCAGCGTCAGATCACTGACAGTCCCTAAAAAACACCTCAGTCAATCCTGCACTGGACTGATCAGACCTTCCCTCTTCATTTAGAACCTCAGTGATTTTAGTGCAGGAGCGAAACAACAACAGTCTCCAGACAGTCAAACAGTCATTTCAGATACATTGCTAGTGTTGCTAGGCTGTTCTGGGTGGCTGCTAGGGTGCTGCTAGGGTGTTCTGGTTGCTAGGCTAGGGTGTTGCTAGGGTGTTGCTAGGCTGTTCTGGGTGGCTGCTAAGATGTTCTGGGTGATTAGGGTGTGATGGTTAGGATGTTGCTAGGCCATTCTGGGTGGTCGCTAGGGGTGTTCTGGGTGGCTGCTAGGGTGTCTGGTTGCTAGGGTGTTGCTAGGGTTTGATGGTTAGCTGTGTGGTAGGCGGTGTTCTTAGGTCCTAGGGTTCATTGCTTGCTGGGGTGTTGCTAGGGTGTTCTGCTGCAGGTTTCTGGGTGGTTGCTAGGCTAGGGTGTCTGCTAGGCTAGGTGTTGTGTTGTTGGAAGGTGATTGCTAGGGTTTTGCTAGAGTGTTCTGGAATCTGGGCTGGTCTGGGTGGTTGCTAGGGTGTTGCTAGGGTGTTCTGGGTGGTTGCTAGGTTCTGGGTTCTGGTTACGGTGTTGCTAGGCCGTTCTGGGTGGTCGTTAGGGTGTTCTGGTTGGTTGCTAGGGTGTTGCTAGGGAGACTCATCAGACCTGTATGATCTCTGTCAGCAGTGAATCAGTGTTTTAAAGTTGACGGTCTGTGTTTTCTGGATCATCTTGACTTCCGTATTTCCACTATATCGATATGAAATCGTTTTCAATGTAAAATATTGTGTTTACTTTTTCATTTTATGAAAACTTTCTCCTCTTTGAATTAAGTAGATTTTTCTGACTATGTTGGCAGATATTTGTTCTTGTTTTAGTCATGAATCCACTTCATTTTGATCGATTTCTCCAGAAACACCACTTCTTATCTTCTGTGGTTTTGTTTCTCCAGTAAATGTGTCTTAATTTGTGAATCTCTAGACACTTGCGCTGGAGAGCGAGCGTCATTACGAACCGCAGCAAACACCGACTGATGTCTGAGCAGCCCACAGGCGTTACCTCATTAATGTATTAATTAGAACCACACATCTGATGCATCATGGGAGAACAGCGCTGAGATGATGATGATGATGAAGATGATGGGAATGAAAAGCCCCAGAAAGTGGAGTCTGAGTTCAAATCCTCCTCTGCCTGTTTCTGCCGTTACGCAATCAAGAGTCTTACATAAGCATCTTCAATAAACCACATCTGAAATGTAGAAACCTCAGCCGCTACACTTCACACACACACACACACACACACTCACGCTGGACAGTAGTACTGTGCGTCTCTGCTGTAGTGTTTATACGGCTGAATTTCAGCAGTAAAGCTGTGATCTCTCTGTAAACAGCCGTGACTCAGTTTTACAGCTTCATTAATCATAACGAGACGCTCGTTTAGTTTGACGAAACACTCGTGTCCCGTAGACGCAACGATGCTATGGATTGTTTACGGTCGCCATGCAACATCACAACTGATGCACGTCACATTCGCTCATATTTATGATGTGTTATTATGTAGAGACTCTGATGTTTCATTTGTTGTGATTCATCTGATCTTTTGCTTTGTGTCGAAGTTTCTTATGCAAACACTGAATGAGAATGACTCGTTTGCATTTTTTATGTATATTCAATGCAGAGGAAAGTAAGCTACATTTTTAGTTTTAACATTATTTATTCTTTAGACATTTCACATTTGATACAGGAAGTATCAGCTGTTTACAAAGTGACCCAAATTTGGTTTGTGTCCGATAAAAATGTACAGTTTACTCTTGGAGCTGTATTGACATCCCAATATCTCTGGAACTGAACCACATAAGGCCTTAAAAATTAGGATGCTAAAAAAAAAGTTTGTTATGAACTAAAATCTAAAAGGATGTTTAGATATCTTTAACACTTCTTGAGTTACAGGCATGCAAACTTTAGAAAAAAAGCTTGAAAAATGCTTTTTTCAAATTTTTGAATGGTCCCCATTGGCATATAATGCAACAAAGTTTGCTCAAGTCAACAGATTTTACTAATAGAGCTACCAATCTCTGTGTAAAAATAACATGATGACGCTGCCAGCTTTTTAAAGTCATTTTTGCCCATCTGTAATTTGGCTGAATCTCAGGTGAAGCATTAAATCAAAAGTGAGAGCAAAGACATTTATAATATTGAAAAAATATTTCTATTTCAAATTAATGCTGTTTTTTTGTAACTTTCTATTCATCTGTGAATCCTAAAAAATAAAATGTATCACCGTTTCCACATAAATATTGTGCAGCACAACTGTTTTCAACACTGATAATAATCATAAATGTTTGTTGAGCAGCAAATCAGCATATTAGAATGATTTCTGAAGGATCATGTGACACTGAAGACTGGAGTAATGATGCTGAAAATTCAGCTGCACATCACAGAAATAAATTACATTTTTTCAGATATTCACACAGAAAACAGCTGTTTTTAAATTAAAATAACATTTCACATTTTTTACAGTAGTTTTGATCAAGTAAATGCAGCTTTGATGAGCAGAAGAGACTTTTTTTTAGAAACATTAAAAATGTTGCTCTGCACACACACACACAGATGTGGCTGGAGGAGCAGCGTTATGTTTTGCTGTCAACACAGGAATCAATCAGATCTGATCTCAATGTGACATCGCCCTGAACGACGGCGAAACGGGCGACGCTTTGTGTCCAAACACACACGCGCGGCTGGCGTCTGATCTCGCTCAATCCTCTGAAAATCCACAAAAGAACAACAAAGACGCAGGATAATTAGCAGAAATGAGAAACGAGGGAGTGTGAGAGAATGAGGGAGAGACGGATGGAGAAGTAGGGCGAGTGTTTGAGTGAGCGAGATCCATATGGACCCGCGGCTCTCAGACAGACAGAGTGATAATTAAAAGAGTATAAATTTAGCTGCTGGTAACAGCTGGTGCGGCGACGTGTGTGTGTGTGAGAGAGAGAGAGAAACACACACACTGCAGGTTTAAAGGCCAGAAACAAACACAATTATAAAATGTTTGGTCGTCCTGTTGTTCTGTATGTGTTCAACATGTGTGACCTTCAGATGTCGTGACAATAAACCAGAAGAGCAAGATGACATTTATTTTTATTCTGAAAAATGTTTATTCATAAAAGAAGGTTTTATTTATTCCCTTGCTCTTATTTTCTGCATTTCTTTTCAGCTCCAGTAAGGTTTAATTAATCTTGTGATATTTTAGTATCATTGAGACAATGGTATAGTTTTTGTTAATATTTTAAATTAATTCATTTTTATATTCTATGAAATTTTATTTTATTTTGTTATTTTATTTACATCTCTGAATTTGTAATTTCCTGGGAATCAAACCCATGACCTTGGTATTTTTATTTTATTTTATTTTATTTTACTTTACTTTACTCTTAGTTCCAAAATGGTTTGGAGAAAAGTGTGTTTTTATTATGACAGGTGGTTTATTCACATACTGTACTATAATACAGTTTATGACTATTTTTAATTTGCTTAAATGTTGTATTACCATTTTTTAATTACCTTGTTTTATTTTAGTATTTCAGTTTAAATTATTTTAGTACTTCCACTGAAACGTATCTCTTTTAGGTATTTTATTTTATTTACAAGAGCTTTTTATTTTATTTTATTATCTCAAATGGGTTGGTGAAGATAGTGTTTTTGTGACAGTTACTTTATTTACATCTCTGAATTTGTCATTTCCTGGGAATCAGTAGTATTTATGAATATTTTAAATTTGCTTTTATGTTGTATATTTTCTTTTTTTATTTTAGTATTTCAGTTTTAGTTTGAATGGTTTTAGTGCTTCCACTAATTCTTATTTTAGTTAGTTATTTTATTTACATTTATGAATTTGACATTCCCTGGGAATCAAACCCATGACCTCGGTGTTTTATTTTATTTTATTTTATTTTACTCTTGCTTAGTTTGGTGAAAGGTGTTTTTATTATGACAGGTGTTTTATTCATATTCTATACTATTATAATATTTTAATATAATTCAAATATCTATTTTATATCTATATTTATATTTTTATTTAGCTTTTATGTTGTATTTTTTTGGATGTTGGATTTTATTTTATTTGAGTACTTCAGTTTAAATTATTTTACTACTTCCACTTAAACTTATCTTATTTTAATTAGTTATTTTATTTTGTCTACATTTACGAATTAGGAATTCCCTGGGAGTTGAACCAATTTTTTTTCTGTTAATATTTTTATTTTATTTTATTTTATTTTAAATGACATTTTGTGGCGGTGCTTGTAAAACACAAATGACTGATGGTGATTGATGTTGATCAGCTGAAAATGATGCTGAATATTCTTTAGACTGATGAATTGTTGACAGTAACAAACATGAATTAAAGTGAATGGAGCCCGTCTGGACCGGAACGGTCTCTCGGTTCAGATCTGGTTCTAGTTCGGCGTGATCTGTCGTTCTGTCCGGCCCGTCGAGCGTGTCCTTCACGGAGGACGGTGACGTGAGCGTTATCAGGACATCCTCTCTGTCTGGAGTCGCTGTTTCAATTAAAAACAGGATGCTCTTATTTCTGCTTCGTCCCTAAAGATGCTCTTTCAGACGCAGATGTCTCTCGCAGCCTCTGGGGTTTTTCTGCAAGCCTCTGCAAGACACTAAATCTCACAGAAACGCACACAAGTTCCTCTCGATTTAACAAGCCCTCACACCGGCTGCCCCCAAAACCTACTTTCAGAAGCAGTGAGTACGGCCGTGCTGCTGCTGCTGCTGCTGCTGGAGTTAATGAGGCATCATTACCTGAATGATTTGTGTCCTGAAACAAACGTGTTCACAAGGTCAGAGCTTCATCACGTGCTGCTTTACTCCTCATAATCATCTGCTGCTGTTCAGACCCTCAAACCCAACACAGGGTTGTTCTGTACTGTTATAGCGTTCAGGAATATTGTCAATTTGCGTTTATGTTTTATATTTTTCATTTTAATTTTAGTGCAGTTTTAGTTGATTTTAGTACTTCGACTTCAGCTTATTTTACTTATTTTATTTTTTATTTACTGTTATGAGTTTGACAGTTTTTTTATTTTATTTTATTTTATTTTATTTTATTTTATTTATTTTTAGTTTTATTTATTTGGCATTCCCTGGGAATCAGTGCTTCAGTTGACCTAACCCATGAGCAAGTTTTTATTTTATTTTATTTTATTTTATTTTATATTTTTTATTTACTTTTATGCATTTGACAGTGTTATTTTATTTTAACTTTTATGCATTTTATTTTATTTTATTTTAATTTATTTTATTTTTATTTACTTTTATGCATTTGACAATGTTATTTTATTTTATTTTTACTTTTATGTATTTTATTTTATTTCATTTTATTTGTACTTTTAAGCGTTTTATTTTTTTATTTACTTTTATGCGTTTGACAATGTTATTTTTATTTTATTTTATTTTATTTTATTTTATTTTATTTTATTTTATTTTATTTTATTTTATTTTATTTTTATGCATTTGCCATTCCCTGGGAATCAGTGGTTTGGTTCACCTAACCAAGTATTTTATTCTATTTTATTTTAAATATTTATTTTAAATGCTTTTTTGTATCAGGAATCAAACCAATGACCTTGATCCTATGACTAATATTTTATTTTATTTTATTTTATTTTATTTTATTTTATTTCATTTTTATTTTTTTTCCTGGGAATTGAACCCATGTTCTTGAGTTTGTTTGAATATTTAATCTAATTTTTTTTAAGATTATATTTAATTTGGAATTGGCATTCCTTGAACATCAAACCCATCACCATGTTTTTTAAGTTCATATATTATAAACCAGTAGAGTTTTTGTTTTTTTGTTAATCTGTGGTGGTGGTTTGTCTGTGGATCCAGACTGTTACTCTGATCTTTAGTCGTCTTTTAGATCTTATGTGTGTAAATATTGCAAAAAAGTGCGAATCTGAACAATCATCTTCAGATTTTTCAAGTGTCAGAGATTTTAAATCTGTCTGTCAGATTCAGATTTACTTTTAATGTAGTTTTGCATCATGTTTACCATCTTAAACTGTAAAAACACCAGGATGATGAGTTCAGTTCCCAGTAAACACACTTTTGTTTTCTTGTGTTTTTCAGGCTCTGATATCGTCCAGTGGATGCAGAAGAATCTGAACGTTGAAGACCAAGGTACAGTAAGATTGGAGATCGTGTTAACCTGTGAAACCCGTCTGTCTTTCCAGGAATCACACTCACAAACTCAAGACATCTTACAGACAGAGAGGAGAGCCGCGGATCTGTCCTGACAAATCAGCTCGTGTCGCCGCAAACCCGTTTACCGCGGTAAACTCGTTAGGCGGGAGAGAGCCGGCGGATCGTTCAGGCCGTTTGTCGTTATTCAATTACGTGGCGGGTTGGCGAAGGTGACGGCGGTAAATAAACGGCTCGAGGAGGAAATCAAACCCTGGCATTTACATCCACTGAGCTTCATTGATTTCAGCTTGATTTGTTTTTAGCCCAGCGTGACCTTCATCAAACCAGACGCCGATTCACATTCAAACGAGAACGATGTGGCAGTGTTCTCTCAACGTTATAAACAAACGTTCTTCCAGTAACGTTAATACAACATTCATTTAGTGTTATCAAAACGTTAGCACAATATTTATATATTGTTCACAGAACATTCGATTTTAATCTAATTAATTACATGATGTTTTGAGTAATTAATCTAATTAAGGCCTAACGTAAACTATGGAACATAAATGAAGATAATATGAGAAACATCTCAGTATTTTTTGTTCATATAATGAAAGTCATTGTTGATCAAAACAGCTTTGTTACAGCTTTAAAATACCTTTTTTATGTTTCACAAAGAATGGTTTGAAACAACATGAAGGTGAGTAACTGACAGAATT
Organism: Labeo catla; assembly: GCA_012976165.1. NCBI lineage: Eukaryota > Metazoa > Chordata > Actinopteri > Cypriniformes > Cyprinidae > Labeo > Labeo catla. The sequence goes on along the minus strand of VONZ01001171.1, from coordinate 49,911 downwards.
TTTTTTGTGAACTATCCCTTCAATGTTTTTATTTTTATTGCTTTTTTAATGAAGTGATACTCTAAATAAGCAGATAAATCTGCCAGCAGGTGGCGGTAAATGTCTTTATGAGTCATTCATTCATTTGATTCGTTCAAACGAGTCGTTCTCTTTATGAATGGACCTTTGAATCATTGATTCACATGATTCGTTCAAAACGCAGATTCATTTACAAACTAAACTGCTGTTTTGTACAAGAATTCTGCATCATATTTATCAACAGTCAACTATATGAAAATTAAGATGATGCACGTTTACTGCGTTAAAATATTTGAATTGCATTATTTTTTTATACTTAATTAAGTTAATGCATTAAACTGACAGCCCTATTAATAATAATAATCATAAAATGACTGAACCTTTAAGTAAAATTAAAATGAAAAAGAAGTTCTTTTTACTAATTTGTATTATCTGCGGTGATGAGCGTGAATGACTAGTACAGACAGATGAAGAAACGTGATGCGTGTGAATGTGCGTCTATTCCAGCTCAGTTTATGCTCCATTTGCAGTGCATTATGGGAACCGTGTGTGCCGGTCTGGCAGCAGGTGTTTCTGTGTCTGTCTGTCTCTCTCGAGACCCGAGGACATACTTTGTCTTTCTGTCTCTCCGTGACCTTGTGGAAAGTAGATTCTGCGGAGAGACGAGGAACGGCTCGACTGCTCCTCCTGAGGGTCCTTCACGTCTTTAAAGGAGCCCTGAATTACACTGAACTTTCACAAGAGACTCCACTAGATAAAACCATACGAGACACCAAATCGGTGCTTATAAAAAATATATATATATATTTGGTAGAAATTGTATTTTTTCAAAAATCCTTTCTCAACTGGTGATGTAAATTCACTGGTTAAAAAGATCAGGATCCTCAAAAATATTCAGCTTTTAAACTTCTGGAAAGCTGAATTTGAATTATTTGAATATTTTAGTCACCCTTTTGAATTAAAATAAAGTTTAAAAGCAAAACTGAAGCTTAGAGACTTTGAATAGTGTCAGAAATGGGCTTGGAGTCAAAAGGGTTGAAAAGAGTCTGTGTTAATATTTGAAGGAATAATTCATCCAAACATTTGAATCCTGTCGTCGTTCACGCGGCCTGTGATTTCAAACCCATCTGATGTTCTTTTGTGGAGCACCAGGAGATGTTTTCTCATTCAGAAAGTCTTTCATATCATGTCATAAACATCTGAACAGATCTGTGTGTGTGTGTGTGTGTGTGTGTGTTGCAGTGGAGGCTCTTCATCTGGGGACGCTGATGGCGGCTCACGGTTATTTCTTCCCCATATCAGACCACGTTCTCACGCTGAAGGACGACGGAACCTTCTATCGCTTTCAGGTGAGACGCTCTGACATTCTCTCATCTGATTGGCTGAGAAACTCGTGACTGTCTGAAGACCCGAACCGCATCATGATGAAACATAACATTACTCACATTCACATTCATTATGTTGATCATATTTTGATACATATTCATTTTCATGTTATATTCTGATGCATGTTCCTGATGTTATTTAATTTGTGATACCTACTCATATTTATGATTTCATTCGCATTCTGAAACTATTCATTATGATGTCATTCATATTCTGATACATTTTCATATTTATTGTTTCATATATATTATTTCATATTATGGTTTCAGTCATATTCTGATACATTTTCATGATTTCATTATTGATATTTGTGGATACATTCATATGTTTATAAATATTAATAGTTGTGAAATCAGTAAAATTAAGATACATTTATAAAATAATATAATTTCTAAAAGATAAATTTATGTTTTTATTATTCATAATAATGATTTCATTATTGATATTGATATTTCTAGATTAATTTATTACTATTTATGGTTTCGTTCATATGTTGATACATATTAATATTCATGAAGTCAGTAAAATTAAGATACATATTCATGTTTTTATTATTCATATTATGATTTCATTATTAATATTGATATTTATGGATTCATTCATATGCTGATACATTACACATTATACATTACATTTTCATGTTTTTATTATTCATATTCATGATTCATTAATATTTATGGTTTCATTCATATGCTGATACATGATTCATAAAGTCAGTGAGATAAAGATACATATTCATGATTTCATTAATGATATTGGTTTCATCATTTATTACGGTTTCATTTGTATTCAGATGTATATTCCTGATTTTATTATTCATGTTTTTATTGTTTATATTCATCCATATGCTGATACATTACATGAATACATTAATATTCATGAAGTCAGTAAAACTAAGATACATATTCATGTTTTTGTATTATTCATGTTCATGATTTCAGTAAGATTTATTTATTAATATTTATGGTATATATTGGTTTCATTATTTATTATGGTTTCATTTGTATTCGTATGAATATTCCTGATTTTATCATTTATATTCATGATTTCATTCGTATTCATTCATGTTTTTATTATTCATATTCATGATTTCATTATTGATATTGATAGTTTTGGATTCATTCATATGCTGATAGATTACATTAAGACAATATTCATTCAAGTCGGTAAAATTAAGATACATATTCATGTTTTTTATTCAAATTTATGATTTCATTATTGATATTGATTTTATTTTTGATTATGGTTTTATTTTCAGTTACATATTCCTAAGTTTTTTTATTTATATTCATGATTTAATTTATATTCATGTTTTTATTATTCATAGTCATGATTCCATTGTTTATATTCTGTTACATATTCATATTCATGGTGTCGTTAATATTCAGACATATATATATTTTTGAGGTCAGCGGTAATGAGACTGTAGAGGATTCTGTGCCTCAGCAGGTGAAATGAAATGTTGATCTTCAGGTGGTCACATCATTTATTCTGTGATTCAGTCGTGTGTGAGATCAGAAATGATCACTGACCCGTCATTCACTTACAGACTCCGTACTTCTGGCCGTCAAACTGCTGGGAACCAGAAAACACTGACTATGGTGAGAGCATCTGTGTGTGTGTGTGTGTGTGTGTACAGACTGTTGTGTTTTATCCTCCTCTGTGTTCTTGAGCACTGGCGTCTTGAAACACGAGAAAGTGTCGGAGCAGATCGGACGAATCGATCAACAAACTGTACATGATGTTCTCAGTGAGACGGAGACGAAGACGAAGACATCAGATGGAAACGTGTCTTTCTTGTGCGGGCTGCAGAAATCTTGTATTCATTGATTAAAATTAATTATAATTTAATGAATTTTTAAAATATTGAATTTGATTTTTGAATATTACATTATAATTTAATACAATTTAATTAATATTAAAAGAAGTAACATAATTAAAATAATTAAATTACATCACCTCAGAATTTTTTCAGTAACTCAGCTTTTACATTTACTGTTGAATTTAAATGACTTTTCAAGTCACTAATGATTACAGTTTGTTTTTTTATTTTATTTACGTTTTTAAAAAAAATCACAAATAGCCATTTCTAAAAATGTCCATGACATTTTATTATTTTCCCTCATTTTTTCAGATCTAGAAAGCAAAATTTTAAAACTACATCTTTAAATATTTTTTTACTTACAAACATTTTTACCAAATTTTTACCTGATAAAATATTTTAAACGTATTAATTTAATTCATAAATAATAAAATAAAAATGGTGAAAATGATGAATTAAAAAATGTACATGACTTCTTAAGATTTTATTAATTTTCAGTGTGTTTTTAATAACTTTTCCAGGTCTAGAAATTACCCTTTTAAAATTTGTATATCCAGATTTTCAAAGAAAGAGAATCCTAGTTCATAAATAAATGTAATAAATTAAAATAAGAAATATGTTAGCTTACATCTTGATTCTTAGTTCTTAGTTGTTTTTGCTTATTTTTCTGAATGTTTTGTTATGAACAGTCATCTTGTGGCCTGTTTGGAAGTGTGCTGATGCCCCCTAGTGGGCCCCAGACCCCTGTATGAGAACCATGGCTTTGTATTGTTTGTTTATGAGTCTGAATGTGTGTCTGTGTATAATGTAAAGCTCATTTACTGTCCTGCTTGAATCCCTTAAAATATCAGATCAATGCATTTGTCCAGTCTGAGTGCAGTGAGTGCAGGCGATGACTGTTTCATCACATCTAAAACAGCTAAACCTGTCTCTCTGTGTGTTTCTGTCTGCAGCGGTTTACCTCTGTAAACGAACAATGCAGAATAAAGCTCGTCTGGAGTTGGCCGATTATGAAGCTGTGAGCGTTTCTCTTGTTTTTGGTTTATTTGGATTAATGAAAATCTCAGGCTTTATGAACTGAAGTGTGTTTGATGAAGTGGGACGTAAGGCGCAGATTGTATTGGTGCGTGTGTTTTCCGCAGGAGAGTTTGGCGAGACTACAGAGAGCTTTTGCACGGAAATGGGAGTTTATATTTATGCAAGCAGAAGCACAAGCGAAGTGAGTGATCAGATCTCAGATCAGACGCTGGAGTCTGTATCAGTGTGTGTGTGTGTGTGTGTGATAGTTCACATGACTTCCTCTCTCCCGTCAGAGTGGACAAAAAACGGGACAAGATCGAGCGGAAGATCTTGGACAGTCAGGAGCGAGCCTTCTGGGACGTTCACAGACCTGTGGTGAGTCTCAGCACAGGAAATAAACAAACAAACACTTTAACATTTCATCTCAAATAGGAGTTGTGATATACAGCCTGAATTCTGCTTATTCTCTTTGTGTGCTGAAAAATGACGGTCCTGAGGTTGTAATTAAATAAAGTAGTTAAAAACCGAATTTTAAGTAGTTTGGGATACTTTTGTTTTGCAGTGTTTATTTTGCATAACTTGAAGCATTTTTTTTAATATTGTTAATATTTTAATATTGTAATTATTTTGTCTGTAAATAGTAAATGTTAAAATTAATATTTGGAAAAAAAATACTTTTTGCCTAGTTGTAATAGTATTTTTAATAAATATCAATAAATATAAATAGGGTTTTTAATGAATATAAAGTGTTAAAAAATTTTAATCTAATGAATTATTAATTAATGTAATTAATTGCAATCTAAATTTGGCTGTGAAAATACCCACAAAAGATTATTTAAAGCTATTACTGTGTTGAATGAGAAAGTAGCAAGTAGACATTGCAAATTGTAGCGTTAGAAAGAAATATTTTATTTGATTCAGTATAAAATTTATTACACATAAACATTTAGGCTGCAACGGCCTAATGTAAACTATGGAACATTAAAGAAGATAAACAAAGAAACATCTCAGTATTTTTTATCCACACAATGAAAGTCATTGCGAACCAAAACAGCTTTTTTACCAACAGTCTTTAAAATACAAAAAGGTTTAAAAGGACATTAGGGTGAGTAAATGATGACAGAATAAACATTTTTACCAACTTTACCTTTAATGTTTTAATTTTTATTATTTATTTATTTATTTTATTTAATTGTTTAATGAAATTATACTTTAAATGAGAAACTAAATCTGCCAGCAGGTGGCGGTAAATGTCTTTGTGAGTCATTCATTCATTCGATTCGTTCAAACAGCTGATTCATTCTCTTTATGAATGCCTTTGAATCATTGATTCACACGATTCCTTCAAAGCAGATTTATTTAGCACTGTGTTGCTCTGAGACGTGCAACAATTCTGCTGTGGCTTCAAAGTTAACATGTTCTCTGCAAAACTGAGCAAAAACACATAATATTGTGTTTAAAATATAACACTATATCAACTTCTTATTTACTGAACTGTCGTATAAAATCACATTTAAGTTTGTGATAGATCAGGACAAAATCAGCTCTTGCTGCCTTTGTGATATTGTGTGATACGTGAGATATATATTTTTATATAAATATGAGACAAAAACATACAGGGGCATGTTTTATACCGATATCTTGAATTTTAGGGCATAATTATATATATGGATTTTCTCAACAGACAACAATATGAAATATAAGATGACATACAGATCTGGCGGCGGGGCCAGTGCGTTAACTGCGTTAAAATATTTTAATTGCGTTATTTTTTTACTAGCTAATTAAGTTACTGCATTAAAATGACAGCCCTAATAAATATATAACCTCTTTACATATTTAGTCATTTAATCATTTTTAATTTAATTTTTTTTTAAATAGTATATGACACCAACATGAAAAAAAAACTTTTTTTTTTTTTTTTAAAAAAAGATTTATCCTTTACATAATTTCAGGCATCACACACATATACACACACACGTCTCTCTCACACACACACACACACACACACAACTTGTGCAGGTTTGGAGACTCTGTTTCTCGTTATCTCATTAACATTCTCTGGGGATTGTCTAAACGAAGTGTGTTGTTGACGGACACACACACACACACACGCACACACTATATTTCCTATTTAATACTGTACAGACGCCTTGTCACAATTCTGTATTGTTAAAGGCGCTATATAAATAAAGGTGACTTGACTTGACACACACACACAGGTGTGTCTGTCTGATTTACTAATTGTGGCTCCACAGGGACGGTGATTTGGTTTCTGCATAATCACTCTGATGAATGAAATTATAATATGGTTATTTACACACGTCTGAACCGAGTGTGACGTTTATGTCATTACTACATTACACACCTGTCATGACAAACACAAAACCTTGATGACTGAAGATATTTCAAATTGCCTCGAACTGTAAAAGTATTAATGTTAATAGCAGTTTATGAATATTCATGACCTGTGTGTGTGTGTGTGTGTGTGTGTTGCAGCCTGGCTGTGTGAACACGACTGAAGCCGACATAAAGAAATCCTCCCGGATGAAGCAGCCGCACAAAACACGGAAGGTAAACACACACACACACACACACACACATAAGTCTCATATTTCTGCCAGAAACTGATCTTACAATTCTATATAAAGTGAGGCTCAGAGGAGGCATGAGAGCAGTCAAATTCATAAATTCGTGTTGAGATTAATGTTTTAAATATAACATTTTGAATACAGAAATATTAAATGATTTAAATAACTAAAGATACTTTAAAAATGAAACTAAATCTGCCAGTAGGTGGCGGCAAGTCACTGTTTTAATTACTGAATCATTCATTCATTTGATTCGTTCGAACAGCTGATTCGAGTGACTGTCTTTATGAATGGGAAATTGAATCATTGACTCACTTCATTCATAAACGAAACAGATTCATTACTCAATGTTGCAAAAACACGTACAAACCTTTCAATCTCCCCTCAGCGCAAACACAGATACGCTGATGGGGTCAGTCGCACTGATGCTCCGAAATATTTTTTAATAGTCGCACGCAGTCGCAAATGCAACTGAAACGGTCACAGCACTGTAGAGCCCTGATTATTGCAGGTACATTTGATGCTGCTGCAGAGATTCATAAATGCTTGTACTGACAGTAAAGAAGAGATGTAGTGTGTGGAGTGACTATGACCATGTTGAATTGTTGTTGACAGTGAAATAAGTGCTGATCATGTTTATGTGTGTGTGTGTGTGTGCAGTCGGTGTACGGTCTACAGAACGACATCCGCAGTCACAGTCCCACTCACACGGCCACACCGGAGGTCAAAGAGCCCACAGAGGACGAGCTACGCAACCAGGTGACAAACAATCATGAGGCTCTTAAAGGAGAAGTCCATTTCCAAAACAAAGATTCACAGATAATGTACTCACCCTCTTGTCATCCAAGATGTTCGTGTCTTTCTTTCTTCAGTCGTAAAGAAATTATGTTTTTTGAGGGAAACATTTCAGCGTTTTTCTCCATATAATGGACTGATTTGTTGGCCCAAGTTTGAACTTCCAAAATGCAGTTTAACCCTCTGGTGCTCTTCGGTCACTTTTGACCGAAAATTTTTTTGTTTTAAATTTTTAAAAATCACAGCTTCATCGGAATGGTATGAAACTCTGTGACTTTTATGCCATTTGGAATGTCAACACAAAAAAAATTGAGGGCATGATTCAAGCAGGCTAAGTGGTCGTAAAAAAAATAGTCACACTTGTGCTCTTCGGTCTAAGACCGACCTTAGGAAATGAATGGGAAATCGACAAAAATACAAATATTCAGAGAATTTTTGTGTGTACAATCTACAAATCCTCCACAATGCTGAAAAAAAGTACACAGCAGTGAAGGGGTGACACTCTAAAACACACCCATTCACACACACACACAAACAGACACACACACACATTATATACACACCTCTCTTCGGTCACTTTTGACCAAAACATTTTTGGTTTTGAATTTTTCAAAAAATCACAGCTTCATCAGAACGGTACCAAATTCAGTGACTTTTATGGCATTTGGAATGTGAACACACATAAAAAATGAGGGCACGATTCCAAAAAAAAACAAAAAAAACAACTTGTGCTCTTTGGTCAAAAATCACCGACCACAGGAAATGAATGGGAAATCGACAAAAATACAAAAATTTAGAGAATTTTTCTGTCTCTTTCTCACACATCCACACACACGCACAAATGAACTGTAACACAGCAAATTGAGAATATGTAAATTAAAAAAAATATATATAAAAAAATTACATATCCAGAGTGCAAAAGACACACACTCTCTTGCATATACAAATTCAGAGAGTATCTATGTATACAATCTACAAATCAGCTGCAACGCTGAAAAAAGTGAAGGGGTGACACTGATGTAGACACATCCACTCACACACACACACACACACATGTTGGGTTTCCATGTTTTATGGGGACATTCCATAGGCGTAATGGTTTTTATACTGTACAAACCCTATTTTCTATCGCCCTACACCTAAACCTAGCCCTCACAGGAGACTGTGCACACTTTTACTTTCTCAAAAAAACTCATTGTGCATGATTTATAAGCCTGTTTCCTCATGGGGACCTCACAAATGTCCCCACAAGGTCAAAATTTACTGATATTACTATCCTTGTGGGGACATTTGGTCCCCATAACGTGATGAATACCAGGTGCACACACACACACACACACACACACACACACCTATGAACTACGGTGTCTATAAACAGAGCAGAGTTTTGAGAATTAATTTTAATTATTCTCAATGGCAAAAAAATGGATTTTAATTACAGCATAAATATTAATTATTACCACAAAACCCTCTCAAAATGCAAAATAAAAAATAAAAAATATTATTAAACAAAAATGATTTCGAATGGTTTTACTGAAAAAAATTACAAGATGCGTTACAGGTGTCCGGTCACTTCTGACCGCGAAGAGCACAAGTGTGACTCCGAAACGAAGAGCACCAGAGGGTTAAATCTAGATATTGCTATTTTTTCTCACCTTATTTTGTTTTTCTCAACATAAACAAATTCCAAATATCACTGATATCATAAATGTGACCCTGGAGCACAAAACCAGTGTTAAGTATCACTGGTATATTTGTAGTAATAGGCAAAAATACATTGTATGGGTCAAAATGATAGATTTTTCTTTTATGCCAAAAATCATTAGGATATTAAGATCATGTTCCATGAAGATATTTTGTAAATTTCCTACTGTAAATATATCAAAACTTAATTTTTGATTAGTAATACACATTGCTAAGAACTTCATTTGCACAACTTTAAAGGTGATTTTCTCAATATTTTGATTTTTTTTGCACCCTCGGATTCAGATTTTCAAAGAGTTGTATTGTTTTTTTGTCATATTTTATTTATTATTTCAGAATTATTTATTTACCTTTCAGATGATGTATAAATCAATTTCACAAAACTGACCATTATGACTGATTTTGTGGTCCAGGGTCACATATTTGTGCTTATAACCCTTAATGTGTACATGAATTCTTTCTCTCTTTCTAATGAACAGAATACAAACATTATTAACACTAAAATGTCATGAGTATACAATTTTCATCAAGAAAGTAATAACAAAGTCTTACACTCTTAACAGATCAGAAATCAAAGACAGACAATGAATAGATGAATAGTAATAAATAATATACACAAAACTGAAAATTATGTATTACAAAAAATCACATTTTTTTAAATGAATTTTTATAAGGGATTCTGACATGACATTCTCAAAACATCAGAACAAGACAAAATAAGACATACAATAAATAAATAATTAATAATATAAAAAATAAACTATTAAATCAGCAAGTTCATTTCTGTAGTAATGTATTTATTATAAGACAATAAAATAATTTTGATCATTTTTGACTCATTTTTTGTAGGGCTCTTCTGAACATTATAAACAGAAGACGGATTTAATGAATCTACAATTATTAACATTTTATTTATTTATTATTAATACAAAACACAGTATTGTCTGGTCTGTATTTTCTAAGGTGAAATTCATTTTTCTATAAGCCAATCCTGTCAGGTTCTCCAGAACACACTTGAGAAACTGCATGAGAAAATACGTTTGTGTGCATGTGCAGATGTATTCTGGATGTGCTACGGTTTCAGGCGCAGGAAGTGTTGTTTTCTGTGTAAGTGATGATATTTGCTAAAAGCAAATCCTGAGAACACTGACGCAACCAGCGGCTCTTCACCTGATGGCATATGATTACACAGATTGGAAATGATCAAAATAAATGTTCTCGGCACACGAGCGTCTTCCTCTTCCTGTCTGGAGAAAACAGACTTATTTATGAGAACATGTTTAGAGTTAATACTGACTAAAATTAGCCTGTCTGTGCATTAAATCTTCAAGACACAGTTGTCATGAGCAGCTCACAGCTCTACAGTCTGTACAATCACACACACACTGAAACACACACTCACGTACTGTGTTATATATATACGTTTGGGATCAGTAAGACTTTTTTTAAAGTCTCTTCTGCTCATCAAGGCTGCATTTATTTGATCAAAAATATTGCAAAATGTTATTACAATGTAAAATAATGTTTTTTATTTTAATATAATTTAAAATGTAATTTATTCCTGTGATGCAAAGCTGAATTTTCATCAGCTGTTACTCCAGTCTTAAGTGTCACATGATCCTTCAGAAATCATTCTAATATGCTGATTTATTATTAGAATGATCAATCTGTGAACCTGTGATTCTTTTTTTTTTCAGGATTCTTTAATCAATAAAAGGTTAAAAAGAACAGCATTTATTTAAAATATAAAAGAAATTAATAATTTTATTCACCAAGGATGTGTTAAATTAATAAAAAGTGATAGCATAGGTTTACATTGTTAGAAAAGGTTTTTATTCTGAATAAATGCTGTTCTTTTTAACTTGATATTCATCAAAGAATCCTGAAAAAAAAAATCGCAGGTTCTAAAATGATATTTGTCAGCACAACTGTTTCCAACACGGATAATTCTAATAATAAATCAGCATATTAGAATGATTTCTGAAGGATCATGTGACGCTGAAGACTGGAGTAACAGCTGATGAAAATTCAGCTTTTCATCACAGGAATAAATTCTATTTTAAAGTTTATTAAAATAAAAAACATTATTTTATATTGTAATAACATTTTACAATATTACTGTTTTTCCTGTGTTTTTGATCAAATAAATGCAGCCTTAATGAGCAGAAGAGACGTCTTTAAAAAACATTACAAGTCTTGCTGATCATTTATAGAATCGTCCCTGTGATTTACGAACATCACATTCTAGAGAGCAGCAGTGATTGTGTGGAGGACGGTGAGTTTGATCAGGTGTGTGTTCATCTGTTCTCCTGCAGATTCAGTACTGGCAAGCGCAGTTAGACAGACACCGGTTAAAAATGTCCAAAGTTGCCGAGAGGTGAGTTCACTTGATCTGAACTTGTTCAAAAGCTGATTTGTAAGATTGAATGTTTTTGAAAAGAGGTCTCGTCTGTTCACCAAAGCTGCGTTTATATGATCAAAAATACTGTAAAAATTATGAAATATTATTGTAATGTAAAACAGCTGTTCTCTATGTGAATATCTGTTAAAGTGTAATTTATTTCTGTGATGCGCAGCTGAATTTTCAGCACCATTACTCCAGTCTTCAGTGTCACATGATGCTTCAGAAATCATTCTAATATGCTGATTTGCAATAAAAAATACACTCAAAAATGTGAAATATTATTCTAATTTAAAATGTCTGTTTTCTAAGTGAATATCTGATAAAATGTAATTTATTTCTGTGATGCGCAGCTGAATTTTCAGCATCATTACTCCAGTCTTCAGTGTCACATGATCCTTCAGAAATCATTCTAATGTGCTGATTTGCTGCTCAGCAAACATTTATGATTATTAGCAATGCTGAAAACAGTTGTGAAAACAGCATTTATTTGAAATATAAATGTTTTGTAGCATTATAAATGTCTTTGCTCTCACTTTTGATCAGTTGAATGTGCCCCTGATAAATAAAACTAGTAAGTTTCAGGTAAAAATGATGTTTTCAAAATATTTTTTTATTGTTGTTGTAGTTTGTTGAGTTTCTCGGAGCAGTATATGGAGTACGACCCGTTCTTCACCACACCGGAGCCGTCGAACCCCTGGATCTCCGATGACGTCACTTCCTGGGAGCTGGAGGTCAGGTGTGTGTGTGTCTCACGTTCTTCACTTCAGCGAACGATTTGAGCATAAACTAGGATTTGTCCTGCAGGAAACAGACACGTCCTTGATTCATGTTTTCCTCATTCATTTACTGTGAAGTGATTAAAATGATTATTAATCTTTATTCTTTCAAAATGAGTTCAGCGTCGTGAACCGAAGCAGAGCGGAAGAATCACAACGCTAGATATAATGATGTGAACGTTAAAAAAGGGCAAAAGTTCAAAACTAAAACTCAAAGCAAAAAAATACATGGAAACTGTAATAAGAATAATTGATTATTTCTGTGCTCTGTGGTTGGTTTAATGTTGTGATTGTCTCGGTCTCTCAGTAAAGAGGCCGGTCAGCAGCGGGTGAAGCGTTGGGGATTCTGCTTCGATGAGGTTCTGAAGGATCCGGTCGGGAGAGAGCAGTTCCTCAAGTTCCTGGAGTCTGAGTTCAGCTCGGAGAATCTCAGGTAAAAGCCTCAGTCTTCAGCTTCAAAAGACACAGAACAGGATGAGGATGAGGACGGTGATGAAGAACATGAGTTTGATCAGAGAAACTCTGCAGCGCCGTCTGCTGGCCGTCAGCACACATGATGTCTGATCATATAAGTACATTTGTGATGATATAAACAATCGTGACGCTGAGATTTGCAGAGGAGCACGAAGGGTCTTATAATTTATAATGTGTGTCTGTGTATGTATAAATATATATTAGGGCTGTTAAACAATTAATCGCATACAAAATGAAAGTTTGAGTTTGCCGAATATATATGTGTGTAATTATTATGTATATATAAATACACACAAATTAATGTATATATATTTAAGAGAAATATGTTATGTGCAAAATATTTTTTATTTATATTTAATATAAATTCTATATAAATTATAATAAATACATATACTTTTAAATATTTCTTAAATATATACATGAATGTGCTTGTATTTATATATACATAACAATTACACGCATATATTAGGAAAACTCTTATTTTGTATGTGGTTAATCGCGATTAATCGTTTACCAGCCCTAATATATATATATATATATAAATACATATTACAAAATTTTTGTTGCATTATATCCAACTATATTCAAATGTACTACATTTTAAACATTTTGAAACAATTACTTTATATTACTCTATATTATAATAAAATTATACAATTAGCAATTTAAATAATTAAACAAAAAATAAATGTTGCATTATTTCCAACTATATTATATTAAAATATATTATTTTTGTAACATTTTTAGATAATTAATTAACAGTAAAATTCGCAATATTATATTAAATTATATTCTCTCTCTCTCTCTCTCTCTCTCTATATATATATATATTATAATAATAACTATATTATATTAAAATTGATGACATTTTTACATTTTCAAATAATTTAAAAAAGTAAATGTTGAATTATATCCAATTCTACCATATTAAGCTTATACATTTTTTTTTACATTTTTAAATAATTACACAAAAAGTAAATATTGAGTTATATATCATACTACATTATATTACATTTTTTTTTACATTTTTAAATAATCAAAATCACTTATTCTGTTTTACATTTCAATGCAAACATAAATAAAAAGTAAACAGTGTGATATATATTATACTATATTACATTATATTATTATTATATATTATTATATTATTCTTTTTTTTACATTTTTAAATAATCAAATATTTTAAGAATTTGTATTTTTTTTTATCAAATTCATTTCTTCTTTTTTACATTGTTTCTTGTCTTAATGCAAACATGAATCAATGAATGAATAAATAAAAATTAAATAGTGTGTTATATATTATACCGTATTATATTAAAATGTATTCTTTTTTACATTTTTAAATACAAATTTAATTTTTTTTAATGAAATTCACGTATTCTTTTTTACATTTCAATGAACGAATGAATATAAAAAGTATAAAAATGAAAAAATAAAAAGAAAGTAAATATTGTATTATATGTTATACTGTGTTATATTAAAATAATAATATTAATATAATATTTAATATATATTAAAATAATATTACATTAAAATAAAATAATTTTTCAATAATAAAATGTATAATTTGAAAAAAAAATTATTGAATTGAGGTATCCTTTTTTACATTTCAATGAATGAATGAATATAAAAAATATAAAAATGTGAAAATAAATAAAAAGTAAATATTGTATTATATGTTATACTGAATTATATTAAAATAATAATATTAATATAATATTTAATATATATTAAAATAATATATTAACATAAAATAATTTTTCAATAAAAAATTGTATAATTTAAAAAAAAAGTAATTGAATTAATTTATTCTTTTTTTACATTTCAGTGCAAACATGAGTGAATAAATAAATGAATGAATGAATAAAAAGTGAATATTGTATTATATATCATACTGTATTATATTAAAATGTATTCTTTTTTTGTGTTTTTAAATAAAAATGTAAATAATTTTTAATTTTTTAAGAGATCAAATTCACTTATTCTTTTTTTTTTTTTTACATTTTTTGCATTCATGAATGAATGAAGATTTTTCTGGTCCTGGTTGGTGCGTGTGAGCCGTGTGATGTGTTTGTGATGGTCTCTGGTGGTCTGTGGTGGTCTGTGCAGGTTCTGGCTGGCGGTGCAGGAGCTGAAGAAGCGTCCCATCCGTGAGGTTCCCAGCAGGGTGCAGGAGATCTGGGAGGAGTTTCTGGCTCCCGGAGCTCCGAGCGCCATCAACGTGGACTCCAAGAGCTACGACAAAACCACGCAGAACGTCAAAGATCCCGGCCGATACGCTTTCGAAGACGCTCAGGTCTGTGATTCCGAACGGTTCTTTGGGTAACGTGAGTGTTTGGTGGCGTTCTGACCGAACTCTGTGTTGGTGTTGATCAGGAGCACATCTACAAACTCATGAAGAGTGACTCCTACAGCCGCTTCATCAGATCCAGTGCCTACCAGGAGATGCTGCAGGCCAAGAAGAAGGTAAAGCCCTTGAAACGACTGGAAACGGCCATCTGAGCGGCGCCGTGCCGTTACGTCGTCCTGCTTTACCGCGGACGCTCCCGTCTTTATCTGCTGCACGTCTGTCGTTCATTTCTATTAAACTCCTCGTTTCCCGTCACGTGGTTTCTGGAGCGTCTCTTTTGTTTTGCATGTGTTTCTTCTTCTGTTCTGTTGTGTCTGTTTTGTTTTGAAGTGGTGAAACAGGAAGTGCTGATGTGCTGCTTTTTCACATTACACATTTTAGGTAATCTGACTACTTCTGGATTACTTTGACCCAAACTGTCGTTTTTAGTATTTATGGTACTGCATAGTATAATATTTTTGTAAAGTGGATTAAACTGATGTTCTCTGGGCTGTTCTGTGTGTCATTTCTCAGCTCTTTTTCTCTTTTTCTTCACAGAAAAGCAAGAATCTTTTCTAGGGTGTGAATCACAGGTGAGATTGTCTCAGAACGACATTCATCTACTTTGTATTATATAGAAAATGAGAACATGTGTAATTGAATTATGAGAAGCAGCAGTTCTGGAAGTAAAAATCTCTTTCATCTTCTCTGTAGTGTCTCATTTATACATGATAAAAACAGTGTTAACGGCTCAGTCACATCTATTTGTGCACCTCTTTTCGCAATTCACATTGTTTCGTATCAGAAATTTCAATGGGGAAAAAAATCCTCACTTTTAAGAAAAGAGTAAAAATGTTTTTTTGCAAAGAGAAAAATGTTAACAGAAAAACTTTTGGTTTTGTTAAGAGATTTTACATTTTTAAGAGAACATTTTAAGATTTTTTTTTTTCTTTTTAAAGAAAGTAAAAATGTTTTTGTTAGAGAAAAGGTGTTTTTTAAGAGAAAATTTAAATTTAAATTTAAGAGAAACTTTTGAGAGAAAATTGTTTTTATTTTATTTATTTATTTATATGTATACATATATATATACATATATGTACATATTTTTGTTAGTTTTTTTGAAGAAAGTAAAAATCTTTTTGTTGAGAAAAGATGTTTTTTGAAGAGGCAAAGTATTAAAGAAAATTTTGAGAGAAAATTGTTTTTATTTTATTTATTTCTATGTGTGTGTGTGTATATATATATATATATATATTTTTTTTTTTTTCGAAGAAAGTAAAAATGTTTTTGTTGAGAGAAAAGATGTTTTTTGAAGAGGCAAAAAATTGAAGAGACATTTTTGAGAGAAAATTGTTTTTATTTTATTTATTTATTTATATGTGTATATATATATATATATATTTTTTTTTTTTTTTTGGAAGAAATTAAAAATGTTTTTTAAAGAGAAAAATGCAACAGATAAATAATTTTCTGAAAACGTGCTTGGTGAGAGATTTTAAATGTTTTTAGTTTATTTATTATTTTGTTTTTATTTAAGCGAACAAAGTTTTTAGAAAATTTTTTTTTTTAAATAGTACAAATTTTTTGTTAAGAGAAAGGGATTCTTTGAAGAGAAAAAAATAGTAAAAATAGAAAAAAATAGAAAAACTAAAAATTAAAACAAAACAACTGAACGGAAAAAAGAGGATTTTTTTTTAAAGAGTAAAAATGTTTTTGTTGAGAGAAAAGATGTTTTTGAAGAGAAAATAACAGAACTTTAAAAAATGAACAGTAAAATGTTTTGGTGAAAGATTTTAACTGTTTTTATTTTTATTTTATTTTTTATTTAAGAGAACAAATGTATTCATTTATTCATTCATTTATGTTTGCATAAAAATGTAAAAAAGAATGTGAATTTGTTTTTTTTTTTATTAAAATTTTGACTATTTAAAATGTAAAAAAAAATATATATATAATATAGTATAATATATAACTCAGTATTTACTTTTTAATTATTTAAAAGTGTTAAAAAAAGTATAAGCTTTAATATAATATAGTTGGATATAATTCAGCAAGAAATTTTTGAAAGAAAATAGTGGGTTTTTTATTTGTTTTTTGAAAAGAATAAAAACTCTTTTGGTGAGAGAAAATGTTTTTGAGAGAAAAAAGTTTTGATGAGAGAAAAATATTCTTGGGGCTCTGGAAGGATATTTTTCCAGTATGCATAGCTTTTAATATATTTCTGGGCGTTAATATAATTTGCATTTTCGATGATTTATAGCATTTAAGCTGAAATCTGTCTGATTTGAACATTTAAAAAAACATCGCATTAAAGAACTAAATAATGCTGAAACTGAAAAGCAGAGAAACATTTACCACTGATTCTGTTTTCACGACTATTTGAAGATTTTCCATCTTGTGTGTGTTTGTTTCTCAGATGCAGTCGGGCTCGTCCACGAGCGAAGCGCTTGTAAAAACACGCAGTCACGTCACGTCACGTCACACGTGTGTACATCACCGCTGATCATTAGACACGGCAGATCCGTCAGTGCATGAACACACACACACACACACACACACACAGTTCGCAAAAGCCATCGATCATCGCTGAAGCTCCTGCGATCATTGATTCCGTCAGCTCCACTTTTCTCTCGGTTGATTTGCCTTTTGCACTTTCACTCCATCTGAACTCTTACACTTATTTTTCTAAGATCATGTTTAGTTGTTTTCTGTAAGCTTTGCTTATGTAAATGTGTACAGATCTGAAGAATCAGAAACACATCAGCGCTCATACAATCACTGCCGTTTGATACAGACATGAATGTGATGATGATGATGATGATGAAGATGTACAGTGTAGATTGTAATGGACGCTAATAATAATAACAATAATAATATTTGGACTATTTTAACACCATATTTGATCATCTGTACATTACACATGAGCCAGCATCCATACGATAATCTTCATTTATGAGATGAGAAACCGACTGACACTGATCTGAGATCTGCGATCTGCGCGTCACAGTGTTTCATTTGAGTTTTATTTCAGGAAACGACTGCGATCCAAAGATTATCAGAGAACGGAAACTGTCCGTGCAGGTTCTTGAGTTTCTCATATTATCGATTCTGTACATAAATCCACAATGACATGAATAAAGGGACTGGAAATGAACAGCGACTCAGTGAATCATTATGAATCGTTTGTGTCGGTGTGGTCAGTTGTGAACAGCAGAAGGCGCTGAATCACAGAGATTCAGTCATGACTGGGGTCAAAAATTCTCTTCATATCGGTCATTCTCAAAAAAAAATGTTGATTTAGTGTTTTTTCTGCCATAAACGCTTGATAGTATTGCTAAATGATATATTGACTTTTTAATAAAATATTGAATATTTTTTAAAAATATTCTATTTTCCAAAACGTCTGTATTAAATTACAAAACAAGCTCATTTGCTAATGAAACTCAATTTCATCTTCGTGTTTTATAACCTTTGTAAATGTTTCCATGTGTTTGTCACTATATAATTCCCATGATTTCAGTTTTCTTCATTGTTTTATCAAAATTTCATTTATTTTTCTAACATGATGAAACTAAGTAAAGCATGAGTAGACGTGTTCAAACTAGACTGATGGTGTAAGTTCAGTCCACTGCAAATCTGTAAGATGTTTGGCATTTTACAAAATACAGCTCTTATAGATTGTATTTCTTTATTTGAATGTGTTCAGTGTAACTCATTCACACAAACATTACAGTAACACCATTGGGGGGAACATTGTAAAGTATTGTGTAACAACAAAAAAAGTGTCACCTTTTCTTCCTCTAAAGTTTGAATGGAAATCCTTTTCCCACAACTTTTTGTATTTCTTTTTTAAAATACAAACATCAATTATTTTAATGCTGAAAATATTAGTAGTTAAAAACGAATGCTTAAATTTGGTATAGACGTGAGAAATTATATTTTTAAGCATTTGCCATTCAAATAATGAAACTAAACTGCCAAAAATTTTCATCCGCAATAACCAACAATATTACACTGAGCACAAAAACATAAATGACACCATCGACCAACAAAAAAAAATGATTTTGTGTAAAATGACAAGAAAAAAAAAAAAAATGTTTTTTAAAAAAAATGTATACATTTTATTTCACTTTTGAAAATATTGTACGCAGTTCAGTAGAAGAAGGTCCAGTATGAGCAACATACTCATATTTTTTTTATGCATTAAGTGAACAATTACATTTACAAACAAAAAAACAACGAGGGTTACATACAATAAACCAAAGCTTATTATGTTCGCTTATAGGATTTACACCATGAAAGAGTCTTGATTGCGATGGGGTTATCAGAGTTTCTTATGTAGTTCACATATACATCAAAATCTTTTCTGAAAATAAAAAAGTAAGGGGTTTTCTTTGAAAATTCACATGTATGAATGTAAGATTTTGCAAGAAATAGCAATAAATTAATAATACATTTGCAGTAAGAAGGGTCAACATTCAAAGAGTATCCAAAAACACAATTTTGGGAGTTATACAGAAGTTTGGAAGTAAATATTTTTTAACAAAATTAGAAAAGTCAATCCAAAATACTTCACAATAAACACAGTCCCAAAATAAATGATTGATTGTTTCTTCAGACTTAAGACAAAAAGAACAATTGGGGGAAATACTATTATTACATTTAGCAAGTTTGTAATTTACCGGGTATCAATAATGGATCATTTTAATAGAGACTTCAGCAACTTTATAAGATAAGAAAAATTTCTGTCAAAGAAGCCAAAACTCAAAACTCTATAGCACTAAATCTGTTATTCCAAAAGCTTACACAAGCAGGTAGAGAAATCTGAGATTATTCATAACTGAACGGATGTCTTTGTTTGACATGGTATTGAGAAGACTTTGGTTAACAAATAAGTTCATGTTATCAAAGATTGGACAGACTAAAAAGCCTTTAGGGCCACAGTTGACTAAAGGTATAATGCAATCAGGAATTGCACCAAAAACAATGGCATATTCTCTTGGTGGGGACAGGAAAATTTTTTTTTGCATAAATTGTTCATAAGTAAAAAGGACACCACGATCATCTAAAATCCGACTAACTAAAAGTTAGTTGAAAATACTAATGTTGAAAATACTGTAATGATGGTTGTGACAGAGTCATGATGAGATCAGGACGGGACACAGGTAAACACACACAGAAGACAAACATGTAGACGAAAATGTGCTCGAATTGATCTGAACGTGTCATTCAGTTACTTGTTCTACTGCGGCGTGAATTTTCCCTTTGAAAATCGCGACGCTTCTTTCAGTCCTGCTGGCATTTTAAAATGCTTTAAAATCCAACAAAGAGTTTTTAATTGGTCGTTAACACACGGATTCCATTCGCGGCACGTTTTTTCGGGCGTCTTAGATGATGCGTTAAAACAGCCATAAAGCCTTTGTCACTGTTCTTAATGCTCTAAACAAATCCAGACTTCTCAGATGCTGCCGTAAAGCAGACAGAAGTCCTTTAAGCTAGAGTTAAAACTCTAACGAAATGCAGATGTTGAGCACTTTTTACTGTACCATCCATTTTTATGAACCATTGAACTTCGCCACTGAATCAAGGCAATTCGCACATCCATATTGCGCCATCAGCCCAATTCGCGGCATGTTTTTTCGGCCGTCTCAGATGATCCATTAAAGTAGACATAAAACATTTATACATGAGGTAATACTCTAACAAAATCTCGATATTGAATTATTTTTTCTGTACAGTTCTATTTTGATCGACCCATGAACTTGGCATATAGCACAATTCACCCAGCCGTATTGCGCCATCAGCCCGATTCGTGGCACGATTTCTCAAAAGACTCGGATGCAATGTTAAAGCCACCACAAAGCCTTTATACAATTCTTAATGCTCTATACAAATCCAGATTTTGACCAGTTTTTCGTGTAAAACTGATATTTTATGAACCATTGAACTTGGCACATGCGACGATTCGCACAGCCATATTGCGCCAACAGCCCAATTCGTGGCACGATTTCTCGGAAGTCTCAGATGAAATGTTAAATCTGCCATAAAATCTTTATATAGTTCTTAATGCTCTATACAAATCCAGATTTTGAGCAGTTTTTCTTGCACAAATGTTTTTTTATGAACCATTGAACCTGGCACATGCGACAATTTCCACAGCCAAAGCGCCATCAGCAAAATTCGCTGCCTGTTTTCTCAGCCGAACTGGATGATGCGTTAAAGCTGTTAAGACGCCTTCATTCTAGAGTTACTTTCCTAACAAAACCCAAATTTTGGACACTTTTCACTTTATCACTTTTTTTTTTTTTTAAATTGGCCTTTGAACCCGACACATTCAGCGACTCCTCGCTCCGCGTAATGGACTTTTGTATTTTATATTAATAAGTTCAAGGATTCATAAAAAGAATCGAAGAGTAAAAAGTTCTCAAAATGTGAAATTTGTTAGTGCCATTCATCTAGTATGAAGGCTTTATGTCTACTTGAAGGCATCCTATATGGCTGTTGAGAAAACGCGTCGTGAAATGCCCTGATGGCGCTATAAGGCGGTGTGAATTGTTCCATGTGCCAAGTTTAGTGGTCCATAAAAAAAAGACCGGTTCAGTGTAAAGTGCTCAGAATTTGGATTTTGTTAGGGCAGTAACTCTAGTATAAAGTCCCCATGTCCGATGTAACGTGACTTTTGATATAACCGAGAAAACGCGCCTCAAATTGGGGTGACGACGCAATAGGGATCAGTGTGTACTGTAACATTAAACTGTAATGACCAATTAAAACGTAATGGTAAAGTTAAATGCGTTCAATGTGTCCAGTTTCGTCGGCTTTAAGGCAGTTGTCGAAGAAATGCTGAATCGCTTCATTAAATTCTACTGTCGCTCAGTGCGAGCAGCTGCACAGACTGACGGGACTGAAGGACGCGTCGCGTTATTTAAAGGGAAAGTTCACGTGTCAGCATAACAAGCAGCGCGTGACCAGCAGGTGTCACTATAATAAAGCGAGAATCTCACACCATCATATGTCATTTAGGCTGTACAACTCAATAGAAGAGAAAATAACTTGGACTTTTTTTTTCTAAATACAAGCATGTTCCTTAATGCATAGTTACATAGTGCTGCCAGTATTATATATATATATATATATATATATATATATATACACATTAGCCTGCCTTTGTAGATTTAACAATAAACATGAACATCAACATTATGGGTTGATTTGATTTATAAATGCACATTTTAATAGTGATGCTGAAATTCAGTATGGCCGTACTGTCTGAAAGCATGTTGAGAAACACTGCAACAGAATTTCAATTACAAACAGCAGTCAATATGAAACTATTCAGACTTTCGCAATTTAAATCCAAATTATGGGAAAAAAAACATCATTTCCACTTCACATTTCAACATTTCCATTTTAACGCTGTTGAAACTTTTCTAGAGGTCATTTCTTGTGACGCAAGATCTTCTGGAAAACACATGAATCAGGTTAAAAATCATACAAAATATTCAAAAATACAAGCAAAATAAAGAAAAAAAAAACACTATAAATAAGGAAAAGAAAGGAAGGAAGGATGAGTAGAAATGTTTAAACTCCTGATCGCATTCACATACTAAAAACTGCTAAATGTTTAACAGTTCAAAAAGATGTTTATAAGTTACATTTTTAAACTTAAACTCATTTATTCCACAAGACACAATAACTGCTGAAAATTGTGAAAATTCTTTCAAATTAATACAAAGAAATGACATGTAACAGTGAATGTGACATTTTGAAGTAGAAAGACTGAAATAGTATTTTTTTTAAAGTCATATTTTCTTTCAAGTTTCACAGCATTTTGTGATCGTTGTGTTTAATGTTTTACACAAAATCCTGTAAGTTGTTGAGTTTCCAGCCATTTTCACACCATCATAAAACATCCAGAATGAAAAATATGAAAAGCATGTAAACGTCTGAAGATCATCAGGATTATTGGGTCTTTTGAAATAAATGTCAAAATCTTTGATACAGAACTAAAAACATTATGATCTTGTTTAGGACTTATTTTCTTTTTCTGTAATTAAATGATGCACGATGTCTGTGACCAGAAAAAGCCTGAGTCTGTTCACCAAAAGCAGTGAAAACAGCTGAAAACTGAAAGTATAAAGAGGAGGAGTGAATGAAGAGAGAGAGAGAGAGAGAGAGAGAGAGAGAGAGAGAGAGAGGGGGGCATGATTTGTTTGCTGATCAGAGCCAATAGAAAGCTCTCAGCGTGATAAGATCCACATGCGAGTGACGGAGACGAGCCAGAAAGCAGAGTTCAAACACACAGAGAGAGATTTATAGAGTCACCTCCAGAAAGCAGCATCACCGTCTGAGAGAATCCGTCAGAAACGTGGAAGAGCAGCAGCAGCAGCAGCAGCAGAGCCTCTCGTCTGCTCCCGTCCATGGGCTTGAGCGGCGCCGGCCATCCCTGGACTCTGGATCTGCTCCGTCTCTGACCGCACACTCGTCCAGGTGAGGCTCCGGCAGATGCTGCGCTCGGGTCGCGGTGAGGTGGTGAGGTGGTGAGGTGGTGAGGTTGTGAGGTTGTGAGGTTGTGAGGTTGCGAGGTCGCGCACCGGAGCGTTTGATCCGATTACGGCCGTTTCCGCGGGTCGGCGAGCGCTCGAGCCGGCACTGAGCGAAAGAGGATTTATGGAGCCGGGAATCGGCAGCTTTCATTCACACACTCCTTTCATCATTCATTCTGAGCCACGTAAATATACTCTATAATTCTATAATCATAATCACAAACATATATTGATCCATCGACTGATGTTTGACCATTTTTAGGTCATTAGCATCAGTAATAACCAGATTGACTAGTTGGATAAGGATAACACATTTAAGTTGTTAACTTTTTTTTTTTTTTTTTTTTTAAAGTTTAAAATTTTTCATAAGATGTTTAATTTCCACAATATTAATGTCAAAAACATTATTTATACATCATTCATGGAACACTTTTATTTCTGTTTCAGTTGGATGTTTGAATATTTTTTTACTCTTTTTATTAATTTTACTATTTGTTTCAGAGAAAATTAAAAAATAAATTTACCATAATATTTGGAAAATTAAAAAAAAAATGTTCCTTTAATGTTTGTAGAAAAAATGTTTTTGATATTAAATGTTTAAAAGAATTATTTCTAACTATTGAAACCATTTGTTTCAAATCATTCAAAAGTAACATTTCTACAGAGTTTACAAATTGATAAAATGGAATATTAACATTTGCACAACCAAAAAAAAAAAAAAAATTAAAAAAAGGGCTTAATGTTTGATGTTTAAAATAATTATTAAAGAGTTAAGTTTAAGTTCCACAATATTAATGTCTTCAATAATTTTAACATTGAAAAATGTATCTTTTAATTTATGCACATAAAATTTAACAAATGTTTTTATTTATTTATTTAATAGACTGTTTTTGAGCAATCATGAGTTAAAAGGAATTTATTAAAATTCCATTCATTCCAATTGTGTCAATACTGAAAATTCTCAAATATGCACTTATAAATTTCATACAATTATATATTAAAAAAAAAGGTTTCTCATCAATACTGAAAAAACAAAACAAAAAAAACATTATATATATATTTTCAGTATTGATGAGAAAACTTTTTTTAATATATAATTGTATATAAAGAATTAAATGTGTATGTAAAGAATAAATAAAGAAAAAAAAATGTGTATAAAGAATTTACCAATTTTTAAATTAACATAAAAGGGTTTAATGCAGTAATAACAATAGTCACATTTAAAACTGTTTTTTTTTTTCTTCTTCATAATAACTTATTAATGAAAAGCTGCTGATCAAATATAATATGGTTTGAGTTATGATTGTTCACGTTCAACTGTTAGCACAAAAACATACATCATTTATGGAAGGTTTTAGTTGGACAGTCATGTTACAATTTTTAAATGTTACTATTGTTTCAGAACGTTTAGAGAACATTCAAATGTAGCATTTCTGTAACATTTGCAAAATGATCAAATGGAATGTTGCCTTAACGTTTGCATAAGCAAGAAAAAAAACATTTTTACAACCTTAAGCATTTCATGTTTTAAATGATTATTTTTAATAAGTTTCATTTCTACGGTTTAGTGCGTTTCATTTACTCTCGTTGAAGTGACTGTGGAATAATTCTATAATATTCACTGACCACTGCAGAGAGACAGACGACATAAAGATGATGTGTGGAACAGCTCTGATAGTGAAGATCTGCAGCTCATGAACGTCAAACACACACCAGAACCAGCAGATCACAAACACAGAGTTACAACATACTACAGCCAAATCTCTGAAATCAGACTCAAAGCTGTGAATTCAGACGTCTGTCTCATGTTTGACAGACACTGGCAGGAGTTACTGATGCAGGATCAGCTAAAAACAACTCTCAGACTTCAGATACTCCTGCAGAAGCACAGAGACATCAGACTTCAAGATACAAGCAGATCGAATCGAACAAAACCAATCACAACTTTAGATTTCAATTTCAACTAGATGACACACATTCGACTTTAACCTGTGAAATCAGATCATTAGAGGATCTGGAGGATCTTTCTAAACGCTCGTGTGGTTCTGGTGGATCTGCACATACATTGCAATAGTTACATGAGCAGAAACAAAGCTTTCCAGCTGCTGCCAATTACATACGTGTGTGTGTGTGTGTGTGTGTGTGTTGGATGGCAGGAGTGTATTGTGGTTGATGTGGTGCCGCTGTGAACATTAACTGTGTTTGGAAAGCGCCGCTCGTCTGTGACGGACTGTTTGATAACACAGCGCTCATGTGAGTCTGAGAGACTGATGACTGGCTTTCTAAAGCGTTATTTATTAGATTGTCATCGCTTATTGCTTGTACAAAAAGGCAGAAGCAAGCAAAAGTTTTAAAAACAACAACTGGAAAAGGAAGAGTCATTAGACTGACCAAACCGTCATTTCATGTCATGTGCTATTCAGGATTTTACATTTCAAATGCGTCTTATCCAATCAAAATCAGCCGGAATTCTGTTTTATAAATGTATTTTGTATACATTTATACAGATATGTTATGGCAAACCATCAACACTCTTGTAAGAAAAGGTTCTATACAAAACCTTTTCTAAGAGTGTAATTGGCTGGTTTTTGTGTCACTTCCTGTGACCCCTCCCATCTTCCACGACCCTAAACAAAGGTCACGACCTTCCCTTTCCCCTCAAATGGATGTTAGTAAGGAAACAAAACTTTGCCAAAGTTTTAAGACCCTCAAAATACACATCACTTATTGTTTTCAGATGTTTTGCTATTTTTTTCTTTTAAGAGAGAGAAACATTTAAGAAAGTAAAAATATATGGAGTCTCATTAGGTGTCAAAATACTTTTTGTGAACTTATCTATGAAGTCATATTAGTGTCAAAACATTTCTGTAAAATATATTTGCCTTTAACCCAGATTTCAAAACATTTTGGGGCTGAATTTCACAGATGAACATAATTATTGATTAACTATTCCAACATGAAAAATGCTTTTAATCTGAAAGTGAAAATGTATGCATGTAAAATTATTTGAATTTTTTTATATATTAATAATACAGTAATTATAGTAATATTTGTTGTTTTAATGTTTTTTTTTAAAATAAACACTGTTTTTGCTCAATCAGGAGTTCAAAGGAATTTATTAAAATTCCATTCATTCCAATTGTGTTAATACTGGAAATTCTCAGATATGTACTTATAAATTTCATATAGTAATATTAAAAAAAGGTTTCCTCACCAATACCAAAAAAAAAAAAAAAAATTTAAAATAAATAAATAAATAAAAATAAAAATAAAAATAAAAATAACTAAATGAATAAATAACTAAAAAAAAAAAAGTAAAAAATAATTAAAAAATAATAAATAAATAAATAAATAAATATATATTATATTACATTATATTATATTATATTACATTATGTTATATTATATTACATTATATATAGCATCAGTTGGTGTGGCATGTGTAATTTGAAATTACAAAGAATTTTCCAAACTCCAAATTAATATAAAAGGGTTCAATTCAGTAATAAGTCACATTTAAAGCTTTGAATTTTTTTTTTACATTAACTTAATGAGAAGCTGCTGATCAAATACAAAAAGGTTTTAGTTATGACTGTTCTTCATGTCCAAACAGACCCAGAATGTGAAAACAGCACAGATTTTGAGTGCATTATGAGGGTTAAATAACTGAGCATAGAGAGACACACAAATATAGACGAGAGTTTCCTCTGATAGAAGCGCTTGATCTTATCGGATGAGGGAGAAACGCGTCTGACAGGTCAAATAAAGACTGAATGACTAAATCAAACATAAGCGTCTCCACCGTGGTGACCTTCAGCAGTTAAACACTGAAGAAACTCGCCGGAGACACTCAGAGAGACGGATCTGCAGTCATCCACTCCTAAACACACTTCAGCGGCGCTCTACGTCTTGCGCAACAGAGTTTAAGACGGAGCGAGCTCGGGGTCGTGAGATTTATGAGGCGTCTGCGCCGGGGCCGCGATATCAAACTCCGAATCCCGAAACACTAAAGCGACGGCCCTCGTTCGTCATCTTGGCGCAAACAGCCCGAGATCTGCCGAGCGCCGACGACGGCCCGTACGGACGAGATTCCCAGAGCCGTCAGGCTTCAGAGAGGAAAAACAAAGCCTGTCGTTCCTGGAGATTTCTAATCAAGAACAGGAAAAACTTAAAAAGGAAGGTTCAACCTTGACGCTCTCTGAAATGAAAGCGAGGAGCTTTGATTCACGACAAAGAGCCGCTTTGTAAATATTTCGTTTATGGGAATGAATCACTCACATTTGTTTTTCCTTCCGGCGATGGCACATCTGCGCTAAAGATGTCCGGCGTGATTGACGGATCGCTCGCTCTCTTCCAGAGCCGTAATCGTTCGTGGCTGCCGTCGAAACTCTGCTGACTGCAGACAAAGTGACAAATTAAAGTTAATCTGCGACTTCCTGTCTTCACAGGAAACTAAGTGAAAGCTCAGGGTGAAACGCTTCGACCCCAGAAAGAACACGAGGAGATTCGGTCAAACTGTGGGCTCCCATTGAACACGTTTAATCATTAGATCACATGACTCCTCAAACACTCAATGTGTGTCATCATCAAATGTGTCAAAACACAACTTATAATGCAACGCAGGCACATTCTGCATAACAACGACTGTTAGCAACACAAAAACACACGTCAAGGTTGAACAGGACAGTTTTTTCCTGTAATGCCTCAAACAATTATTCACATCTACACCTTGTCCAAATTACAATTACAGACCGTTTCTGACCTCAGGTTTACCTGCATCTCTCTACACAGACAGATTAATAAACAGAATGAAAGGTTGATAATGAGCAACATCTTTTTTGTATCTGGTGGTTTTTCATGCTTTCAGATTCAGAGAGATTGAGACTAAAGGACCAATTGAATGTTGTTTTAACAGGCAGGAATGTTGCAGTAAAATCCCAATTAACTCAGTTTCATCCAAATGAGAGAAATACGTTTCTTGTGGTTTTAGTTAAGAAAACAAGTGTGTGAGTGAACGACTGTTTGTGCATAGTTGAGTGTTTGTGTGAGCGAGTGAATGACTGTGCATCTGCAAGTGTGCGTGTTTGTGCATGTGTGAGCTTGAGTGTGCATACGTGAGTGTGCATGGGAATGAGTGAGAGCGAGTATGTGCAACAACGTTTGTGTGCGAGTGAATGACTGAGCTTGAAAATACATGCATATGAGTGTTTGCATGTGTGAATGTAAGGGTGTTTATGCATGCGAGTAAGTGTGCACATGTGCGTATGCGAGCGTAAGTGTGAACGTGCTTGTGTGAGTGAATGAATGCGAGCACGAGAATGAGCGATTGTGCGAGTGTGAGGGTAAGGGTGACTGAAGGGGTGTGAGAGTGTGTGCGCCTGTGCATGTGAACGTGAGTGTATTTGTGCATGTGTGAGTTTAGGTGTGGACATGTGGTAGTATGTGCATGCGATTAAGTGTGAATGTGTTTGTGCAAATGAGTGTGTGATTGTATGAGAGTGTCTGTGTGAATGAGTGTGAGTGAATGAGCATGGGAATACGCGTGAGTGCGTACATGCATTGTGAGTGAATGAGTGTGTGCAAGAGAATGAGTGATTGTGAGTGTGCATTCGTGTGTGAGCGCATGTGTCTATGCATGCGAGTGTGTGTGTGTGAGCGTGTGCATGATGAGTGAATCACTGAAAATGCAATTTTGTGAGTGTCATGAATGTGTGTGTATGAATGAGTGTGAGCGAGAGAACGAGATGTGCATGTGTGAGGGTAAGTGTGTGTTCATGAGTGAGTGTGTGCAAGAATGTGCATTTGAATGTGTGAGTGTGTTTGTGCTTGTGTGAGAATGCACGTGTGAGAGTGAATAAATGTGTGTGTGCATCTGAGTGAATCACTGAGTGTGTGAGTGCAAGTGTGAATATGTCTGTGTGAGAGTACATGTGTGCATGTCTGTGCATTTGTGAGTGTGTGTAAGAGTAAGCACATGTGAGTGAATGAGTGATATTGTGTGTGAGGGTAAGCGTGAGTTTGTGTGAGTGTGCGTGTGAAAGTGAAAATGTGTGTGCACACGAGTGAATCACTGATCATGTGACTGCATGAGTGTAAGTGTGAACGTGTCAGTGAGTGAATGCGCTACAAGAAAATGAGTGACTGTACGTGTAAATATAAGTGTGAGTTTGTGTGTGAATGAGTGTGAGTGATTGAGCATGCGAGTGTGTTTGCGTCAGAATGTGCACGCATGTGTAGGAGTGAATGAGTGTGTGCGTCTGTGTCAGTGAATGAGTGCCGGCGTGAGCATGTGTGCATGACTAAGAAAGTGTGTGAGAGACATACTGGAGTCACTCTTGTGATGTTCACAGTGCTCTCTGCAGTGTTTTGGTGTCTTGCGCGTGTAAATGAAGCTCATGGATGTCAGCAGTGCATGCTGTTGTAGGAATCAGTAGAGTCTTACACTCTTTTCAGAGAATCAGTGGCGTTTAAGAAATTTGTCAGGTTTTATCTGTTTACGGTGGGTTCTGGCTGTTGTTTGTGTCGAGGTCAAGAGCTCCTGCACTACACTACTGTTAGTCTGGGGTTTCCTGAGCGTCAGATCCGTGTGAAGGTGCTTTTCAACACTATAGTGCTGGACTGTGGTTTGTGTGATTGCTCATTATACATACACTGCAATCTGAATGACAGCAAAAGGAAATTACTGAAATGCACTCTAAAGAAACAACACAAGTGATGCCTATTGGGAAATTAACTATAATTTTGTCAGTTTCATTTTATAACTAGAAATGTATATAAATATGTGACCCTGGACCCCAGTCGTAAGATGTATGGTTTGTTATATGACGACAATATTTGGCCGAGATACAACTATTTGAAAATCTGGAATCTGAAGGTGCAAAAAAAAAAAAAGAAAAAAAAAAAATCTCGCAATATTGAGAAAATCACCTTTAAAGTTGTTCAAATGAAGTTCTTAGCAATGCATATTACTAATCAAAAATTAAGTTTTGATATATTTATGGTAGGAAATTTACAAAATATCTTCATGGAACATGATCTTTACTTAATATCCTAATGATTTTTGGCATAAAGGAAAATTTTGAAACATACAATGTATTTTTGGCTATTGCTACAAATACACCCGTGATACTCAAGACTGGTTTTGTGCTCCAGGATCACATATATATAGTGTTTGTGGTGTGATGATTACTTCATTAAGACCAAAAAATGCTGATACATGGTCTTGTACTCACAGGCTTGTCATGATCAGGGGTCAGGAGGTCAGCTGCTCATCTCACCCTCATCTCTTAACTTCCTGTAAGACAGGATGTGGATTCTGATGTTTTAATCATCTCTCTCTCCGTCTGTTCCAGGATGAGCTGTAAGGTGGCGCTGTGGCTGCTGCTCGCCGGCCTGCTGTGCATCACCTCCGCCGGCCGTAAGAACCGACCGCAGGGATCCATCCCGTCACCCTACAAGACCAGCTCCAACACCTCCGACCGGCGCGCACGCAAACAGGAAGTGCTGGCCTCCAGCCAGGAAGCTCTGGTGGTGACGGAGCGCAAGTACCTGAAGAGCGACTGGTGCAAGACGCAGCCGCTGCGGCAGACGGTCAGTCAGGAGGGCTGCAAGAGCCGCACCGTCATCAACCGCTTCTGCTACGGCCAGTGCAACTCCTTCTACATCCCTCGGCACGTCAGGAAGGAGCAGGAGTCGTTCCAGTCGTGCGCCTTCTGCAGGCCGCAGCGCTTCACCAGCCTCACCGTGGAGCTCGAATGCCCCGACCTGCAGCCGGCCGTCCGCTACCGCAAGATCCAGCGCGTCAAGCAGTGCCGCTGCATGTCCGTCAGCGTGTCCGAGTCTGGGAAACAGTGAGATTGTGACGAGGTTTCACTGAAAACACCTGCTGCTAATCTGAGCTGAAAGACTGCAAGGCTTCAGCACGCCATCTTAAGACTGTCCTGCTGGACACTGGTCACTATCGGCCACCACTGGTCTCCAGAAATCTCCAGTCAGTCACAACTGGTCATCACTGGTCTCTAACGGTCACTATTGGTGATCACTGGTCACTATCTGTCAACATTGGTTTCCAAAGGTCTCCATTGGTCTCCAACAGTCACTATCGGTCACTGGAGTGTGGAAATGGACTGACATGCAGAGAAATGACTCCACACGGAACTCGATCCAGGAGCTGCTGCTGCCTGTGTGACAATCAATGATAGTTAACACCAAACATGCGTAACTAGACTGATTATAGAGATTCTATAGAAATATGGTACAGCAAAAGTATATATATGTAGAGAAACAACTGAAGTCTATATTAAAAGTATTGAGTTCTATTGACGTCTTCTGTTTTGTGGGGAAATCTGTGGACTGGATATAACGGCCTGTTCACACTGCAACTACATAATATGGACTTCTCACAACTCTGATTTTTTTTTCCTTGCAATGCAGAATCGCACGACATAAACTCACCATTATATGCAAAAAGTCTGAAATGTAAGAATCGTGTAATTGCAAGAAAAAAAGGCAATTTTCAGATAAAGTCAGTAATATGAGATGTAGAGTGTAGAGATTTTAGAGAAAAAGTAAAATAACTCTCTTTCAGTTTATATCTTGCAGTTGTTGTTTTTTTGAGAGATAAACACATTGTGAAAAAAAAAAAAAAAAAGTTGCAAATACCTTTATTTTTAATTCCATAGTGGAAACAAAAAAACAACTGCAAGATGCAAATCAGAAAAAAAAGCCACTTCTGAGTTTATATCCTGCAATTTTGAGTTCATCAATTTTCTTTCTCAGAATTTAGAATATTGAGAGACATAAACCTTAAAATTGTGGGGGAAAACAGTTGTAATTACCTTCATATTTATTTATTTTTGTGGTGGAACAGCCTTCCATAACAAAGTGATCACTTTCAGAGCGATTTTGCAGAATATAACTGAAGCGTGCACTTAAAATAAACAAAATTATCATCTGTTGATGTGGATGCTAATATCAACCTTTTCCCTTGCACATTATTTCCATTATCTGGAAGAGTGGTGCATATTTCAAAGTACTTTCCCTTTGACATAAATTGTACTTCCCTTCTTTAGAAAGCTTCCAGTAAACACTGGGATTAGAAGTGAAAAAGGGAGAAAATAACACTGTAAAACATCCACATAAAAAGAAACGGGGAAAGAGATGTGAATGTGGATTTGGGGAGGGAAAAGGAGAGATTCTTAGTGCTTTCCAGTGAATTATTTATGGAAGACGTTAATTAAATCAGAAGAATAGACCGTAAGAATGCAGTATCTGTTTTTTCCGTAGTTAATCTTATTATTTGATATGATTTGTTTCAATCGAGTGGAAGTTTCCCATTACTTAAAACACATTAGATGCTCAGAAAAAGATTAAATGTGTTAAACTGTGCTGAGAGCCCTGAACTTTTATGTATGAAAATAACCAATGAAATAAACCAAAGATGCTTTTCTGAGCAAGTAAATCTCCAATCGTGTGAAATAAATTAAAATGTCTGAATTTATTAATCCCTTTATTTTACATAAATTACACTTCTCAAAACGTTCACATACAAACAGTTATTGCACATGGAGCGCAGACGTCCATCCACACCTCCGACACGCACATGCTAAAAACAAACCAGAATGCTACAGAAAGATGTTAATATCATTTACATTAATTTAAAAAAACATCCTCTTTAAATACGTGGAGTGAGTGAATGTGTGGATGCAGCGAAACCAAAAAAAACAATCTTGCATAATTTCACAAAAACACTGAGTCGATTCCTGAACGTTCGCCGCCGTCCGATCCGATTCGTACTGTACATACTGGAGTGTCTCTTTCAGGTCCCGTAGGACAGGAGTGTGCTTTGAACGTGTTATCAGAGCTGAAGACTACAGGACTAAACGGCACTAACTAGTGTTGGTCTAAAAGCGTGTGACGGTGCAGTCGTTTAAAATTGATACGATTCGGAAATCCAGATTCTCTCGTCTTTTCTCGTCTGTTAAAAATAAAACGACCTTGTTTTGATGATATTGCTTCAGTCCTCCAGTATGTACGGTCAGCTTCAGCGGTGGAGCAAACGTCTGATATGTTCATCCGTCAGGACACAGGATATGACATCACGTTCAGACGGCGGATCACTTCCTGTGTGGTACGGCGGATGGCAGAGTAACACTGAAGCTGCTGCGAGAGCGATTTACAGATGAAACGACACGAGCGCGTCCGTCTGTCGGTCCTCATCCGCCTCAGATCTTCATGCCCAGCTTTG
This sequence comes from Labeo catla, assembly GCA_012976165.1. Classification (NCBI taxonomy): domain Eukaryota; kingdom Metazoa; phylum Chordata; class Actinopteri; order Cypriniformes; family Cyprinidae; genus Labeo; species Labeo catla. The sequence continues at coordinate 15,800 of VONZ01001171.1, read as the reverse complement.
CTTTCTGAGAGGAAATAAAGACGCTCATTTAGTGATGAAAGCAGAACCTCACGCTGACTTTGATCCACTCAGCTATTCTCACATCAATTTCACCAGGACAGTTTTTGTCTTCACAATTTTCATAACATGATATAAAGATGGCAACATCCTGAAAATAAATCTGCGCCCGAGTTTCAACTTATGAAGGGTCAGTGCATCTGCTGTTGGACTAAACCTGCACTACTTGTGTCTAACCTGCACGTCTGCGCTCTGGAAAGAGTCAAAGCATTAGAGCTCACAAAAATACACTCATATGCTGATACGGTCAAAACATGTTACTTATGGACGCCTGTTTCCACCACTGAATAGTGAATAAAACAAGTCACCTTTAAAATGTAACACTGCATTTAAAAATCGTTCCATGCATCTGGCAGGCGCTTTTATCTAAAGTGACTTTGATCAGTTCATGCACTCACTGGGAATCAAACCCACGATCTGATGTTGCAAGCGCATGATCTGCAGGATTACAGAACAGGAATCTCTCAGCAGTGTTTTTGGCCACTGCAGGTTCAATATTTCACTCAACAGACATTCATGGAGTTTAATAAAGCACTTTAACCTTGTCACTCATGTGCATCATTTGACTGTCAGTGACACATGTCGTCTAACAGTAATTAAGCTTCTCACACAAACCCTACAGCTTTCATATGCATAAATTCATTCCAACCTGGAACTGCTGTAAGTATATACAACATTAGCGATAAATACTACATGGCATACTCAACCTACTGATTATATATTGCTCTAATCAGAAATGAAACTAACGTATAAAGATATTAAGATATTATAAACATTACACGTGATTAAATTGACTTACGATTCCAGACGCGTGTTTGGGTTTGACGCTGTATGTGGCTTTTTCTTTGACCTGTCGGAAACACTCCTCCGCCGCCTTCAGCCTGAGCAACAACATGAAGAGAGAAAAGAAACAGTTACTGATCCGATCCCATTGTATACTCCAAATCATACTCCACAAACACACTCTTCATCATACCCTACAGCATAATCCTCAACATACTCTACATCATACTACACGTCATACCCTACAGTATACTCCATCATACTCCACAACATACTCTACATCATACCCTAAAGCACATTTCATTGTATACCCCAAATCATACTCCACGAAATACCCTAGCATACTCTGGTCCACAACATACTCTACATCATACTCCACGTCATACCCTACAGCATACTCCACAGTATACTCCAAACTATACTCCACAGCATACTCTACATCATACTCCAGTCCACGGCATACCCCAAAGCATACTCCAGTCCACAACATACTCTATATCATACCCTACAGCATACTCAACAGCATACCCTACACATCATTTTGGCTTTATACATATCATAAAAAAACAAGTGGAAGAATTGGACTGGATTATTATTATTAACTAAATATAACACCAATAGAAACATTACTTCATAAAAAGTAATTTATTTTATTTCAACTAAAACTTCAAATCTCTACTGACAATTAGAAACCAATAAATGACACACAAAGATAAACTTTAAAATAAAAACACTGGTATGATGCGACTCGTATTCTGAGTTTAGTTCAGGTTTAGCAGCGGTGTCAGGAGGAAGTGAATGTGACCCACAGGGTTCAGATACACGCACCGAAAACAGCTCTAATCCCCGTCACGGGCACAAACCGTACCAGTTACCCACAGTCCCTCCCACCCCCCCCCCCACACACACACACACACACACGAAACCAGATGATCTTCCACACACACACACACACACACGCAGCATCAGTGGTTTTATGTCTCATTTGACTGAGTAGCTCATACACAGCACACTCATGTGAAGAGATGTGTACTATATTTAGCAAATCTCATCTGACTGATTGTTTACATTGTCACAAACGTAACTTGCATCATCCAGCACTAATCTGATCAAGATGACTACAAATCATGAAGATATTAAGATGAGATAAACATTAGCATCATGAAATTATGTAAAGACTCAACATGTCGTTCTTCAGCGGTGCGTCTGAACGGACAGGAGACAGCTCTTCTACGTTAACTTTAACTAGTGCTGACAGATCTCTGCGCTACTTAATCTGAGCACTCGGAAGTTATTAAGATCTGCCACGCTCTGTGATGAAGCGCGCGGGAGCGGGTTCGTTTAGCACACGTCTCTCTTCTGCGGGTCATGTGCGTGGATGGACGCCAGGAGCTTCGTCTCCGTGACCTTCAAACCAGTGAATGAAACACAAACACCATAATTGGCCATGTTTAGAGTCACCACTGAACCTCTGACGCTCCAGTGTGATTCTGGAGTCAACGCATTCATGAGTCTGTTTGAACAAACTGCATTCATCCATTTCAAAACAATTTAAAATATTATTTAAAATTTTTTTTCAATTATTGAAAATTAATGTAAATATGTTTTAAAAAATTATATTTAAAAAATATTTTTACATTTTTTTTTAAATTAAATTTGAAAAATTATTAAAAAAAAATATATAGCATTTTAAAATATTTAAAAATTAGATGAAAAGAACATTTTAATGCCCGTTTACATTAACACATCCTGCTGAAATCATGATCCGAAGTAACACAAAAGCAGCAAAACGCAGCCGAAGCGATGACCTGGAGAGCTGAAGCTCATAAAGCATGACGGATTCAGCGTTTGGAGTGAAGAGCCGTAACTCAATCACCGGCGTGGCATCTCATCCGCTGGAACACAAGAGCAAAGCAAACAGACGGCGTGTTGTGATGTATTTGGCTGATGAGAGCGCCGTGTGCCGGCCTTGTGAGCGGCTGACATGTTTACAGCAGAGAGAGTTATGGGCCGCGGGTAAAAGGCAGAAAGATGTTCCTCTTGCACATCAGTAGCAGCTACTTTAAACAGCAAAGCATAAAAACATCCCGCCGGACGTAAGAGGGATCAGTGTCTCCGAGTCAGTGCTAAGCAGGACCAGGATGACGATGAGGAAGAGGGTCCGGATCAGAACGCTGCCTTCACAACCAAATATGGTGGTGCTGCGGCGCGGGTCACAATACGCTTCACACCCGCCCGCTCGTTATGAAGAGATCAACACCCGCTCAGAGAGACACAATCGACAAACTGAAAAAAATACTGCTGTTTACACAGAATAAAACAGACATTCTGCACCAGCAGAAACCACTGGAACACAACACAACATCAAAGAAAGAAAGAAAGAGAGAGAGAGAGAAAGAGTAGAAGTAAAAAAAGAGAAGTAAAAAAGAGATTAAATAAAGAACAGAAAATATAGAAATAAGAAAAAAGGGGAAAAAAACAAAATCCAAATAAAATTATGAAAAATGCGGGGAAACACCCCCCCAAAAAAAAAACGAAAAAGAAACGAAAAAAATAAATAAAGGAAAAGAAATAATGAAGAAAAATACAACAAAACACTAAGAGAACAAATAAAGACAAGAAATAAGACAAAATAAAGAAAAAGTAAAACATTAAATAACTAAGAAACTAGAAAAACGCTTAAAGAAATAACAAAAAAAACAAATAAGTGACAAATAAAAAAGGAAAGAAAGAAAAACCTAAAAAACAAATTTAAAAAAATATGTAAAAAAATAAAGGAAAGCAAAGAATTTTAAAAGAAAAAAAAAGTGAAAAATCAACAAAAGCAACAAAAAAATAGAAAAGAGAATACAAAGATGAACAAAAAAGAATTAAATGATAAGTGACAAATAAGAGGAAAAGGAATGAAAAAGAAAAACCTACAGAAAAACATGAAAAAAACAAAAAAGAAATAAAATAAGAAGAAAGAAAAAAACAAGACAACAATTAAATAAAGAAAATAGAAAATAAAGAAAAAAGAAAAACATTCAAGAACTTAAAACAATTAAGGAAAACGATTGAAATCAGAAAAGAAAAACACAAATTAACAAAAAAAAAAAAGTAATGATAAATAAGTGACAATACAAAAAGGAAATATAAAACAAATAAAAAAAGAAAATAAAAGAAAAACTACAAAAAATTAAATGAAAGAGAAAGAAAAAAAAGAAAGGTACAGAGTGGAGGTAATGATGTAGGCCGCAGACGAGACACTGATGTTGTTTTACGAGCTGGATCCGTCAGCAGAACGGAGCGTTTCCATTCTAGTGAAAGTGTCAGAGGTGTTTGAGACACTGACTGACTTTATGCTCTAATATCACAACCTTTATTACAAACAGCCTTTTTAATTGGACCCTATAAAACGACGCTGGCAAACAGACTCGTGTGGAGCTGCAGCGAGTGATTCCTGTATAACACCAACGACTCATTAAATCAGTTCAAACACTTTCACAGATCATCTGAAACAAACAATGACTGATGTCTAAAACCTCTAAACAAATATAGAAAACACAAAACCATAAAGAAAGAAAAAAAAAACATTTTTTCAGGTTTTAAAAGACATGAGGCCTTGTGTTTTTTTTTGATCCGAGTTGTTTCACAGCAGTTCGTTGGCAGCAGCTCTGCAGCTTCGGTCCGTTCGTCTCCAGCGTGAGACACTTCGGCCCTCAAAGCGAGACGGGGTTAAAGACACAAATAGATGCGCGAGAGGAGCCGGGTCACGCTCGTAGCCGAACAAACAAAGCAGCTCTGCGTCAGACGGATCTGTCTCTCTTGGCTCCAGATGGAGCTCGGGGCCGAGACGCCGCAAACAGCCGGCCTTCTGTTCCCGCCAACAGACGACAAGCATTCATGACAAATTGGGGCCGAGCGACAGGGAGAGACGCTTCTTTGGGCTTTTAGGTGCCACTGGAGGAGAAAGGCAAACACTTTAGCGGCAGATCGTCTGATTACGGGTTCAGCGCATGTCAGAGGAAAGCGCGTCCGTCTCTGGGAACTCATCTATCAGATGCCACGGCGGGAGACGAGTCTAAAGCGGCGCTCGGCCCCTCGGATAAAGACGTTTTGTGCGTTATCGGCGCAGGTACGAGCGCTGCCAAAGACCAGCGACGTCTTTGTGTTGCTTTTACGAGCGACTCCAGCAGAAACGCGTGAGGAGCACAAATTACGCTAGAAGCAGTAACTCATCGCTCCGATCGTTCTCTGCGCCGCTTGAACCTCGTTACGCATTTGGGTCTGTTTTGATCCAGAAGAGCATAAAACCAAACTTCGCAGCTCCTATAAATACACTCATTTATTTTTTTCAGATTTTTGACTAAAATTTATTAAGAGACACAATCATTTGTGTGTTCAGAGTCCCATTAGGTGTCAAAAATACATTCTGTAAAACTATTTCTGAATTTTTATACTATATTAATGAAAAAACATGAAATATATATATATATATATATATATATATATATATATATATATATATATATATATATATATATATATATATATATATGAAAAACTGTGGAAAAAAATAGAGAAGAAAATTCCAAAAATACAACTAGGAAGAAAGAAAGAAAAAAAGAAAGAAGAAAAAGAATGAAAAATGCAAACAAAAACAATACTAAGGAAACAAAAGAGAAAAGAAAACAAATACAGAAAAAGAAAAACATTAAATAACTAATAGAAAAAAAATATATAGAAATAAGAAAAAAGGAGAAAACAAGAAAAACCACCAAAACAATTGATAAAAATAAGTTAGAAAAATACAAAAAACAATGAAAGAAAAAAAGAAAGAAAGAAAGAAAGAAAGAAAAAGAAAGAAAAAAGAAAGAAATGCAAAAGATGCAAAAAAAGATGCAAACAATACTAAGGAAACAAATAAAGAAAAGAAAGGAACAAATAAAAAAAAAAGATTAAATAACTTAAATATATATATAGAAAAAAGAAAAAGGGGAAAAAATGAACAAAAACAACCAAAATAACTGATAAAAATAAGTTAGAAAAGTACAAAAATAAAATAAAACAATGAAAAAAAGAAAGGAGGAAAGAAAGGAAAAATACAAACAAAAAAACTTAATTAAATTAAAATAAATAAATGAAAAAAAAAAAAACATTAAATAACAAAAGAAAAAAAATATATATATAGAAATAAGAAAAAAGGGGGAAAAGGAACCAAAACAAAACATCTATTTTGGATAATATTTTTGTTTAATTTGAATTTGAGAATTCTCAACTTTTTCATTATGAAAACAAGTACTAATGACACTGACCATTTTTTTCCTGCAAGTTGCTAATCAGATAAGGTTTAATTTGAGAAAATAAATAAATAAAAAAAAAAAGTTTATAAAACAACAATTTTGTCCAAACTGACCTGTAATGTGAACAGTACACGGGTTTTGAATGGATTATGAGGTTTACGCTACACCTGCGTCATCCTCTCAAACACCTCTCTATAACGAACACGAGCACAACACTTAGCTTAAGCTAGAGATCACGGTTTATAAAGTTTTACACATGGATATTTTTCTTTTACAAGTGCATCAAGCCCCTTCAGAAGGCCTTTATTAACCCCCTGGAGCTGTGTGGAGCACTTTTTATGGATTTATGCACTTTACTGGACTTCTAAAACTCAACAGCCATTATTAAACTTGAAAGAACCAGGATGTTTTTTAACATAACTCTGATTGTATTCATCTGAAAGAAAAAAGACATACAACTAGGATAGCTTGAGGGAGAGTAAATCATAGGATCATTTTCATTTGTGGGTGAACCGTCCCTTTAATGACTCATTGTTTTCCGGTGATATTTGAGGCACAGAAATCACTCGCTCAGTTTCACAATGAGTTTCCCAGCACTGATTATACGTCGTTTTACAGGGTCTCGTTAAAAAGGCTGTTTGTAATAAAGGTCATGATATTAGAGCATAAATTCAATTACCGTCTCAAACACCTCTGACACTTTCACTAGACTGTGTACATCTGTGGGCAGAAGAGCTCAACTGTGTTTCCTATTATACGGAGTGTATTGAGTTTCATGCCCTGGCGGACGAGTATTTGGCGCTAACCTCGCGCTCCAGAGGCCAGAGGCCGCGCGCTTGATGGATCCGAATTGCCTGAAATTGCTTACAAATTAGGGAGCAGAAACCATCATCATCATCATCATCATCATCATCATCCGTACGGCGTTCCGATCCATCAAGATGCTGTGAAGCGCTGCCTATGAAGGCGACTCACTGCGTTTTAGAACAGAACATCTACAGGCTCAGTTCTGTCTCATTTTAATTCACTATTAAATCTGAAACAATTAATGCTTTTAACCTCATAATGCATTCAAAATATGTACTATTTTCACATTCTAGGTCCATTTGGACCCAGAGAGTTACTTTAAAAATAGTTTTAAAATATAATATTTTTCTACTAAAGCCATATTTGATCAGCAACATCTCAATGAGTAAATGTAAAAAAAAAAAAAAGTTAAAAATATATAATTTAAAATGTTTGAATGTTACCCCCTTTTTTAGCAATTAAAATATTCAGAAATTCTTTGAAATTTCAAATTAAACAAAATAAATAAAACTATGCAAAATAAATAGATAGATTAAAAAAAAAATCTAAATATCACATGAAAATATATAAGAATATGCTTGAAAAATCACCACTATGGCATGAACCCCATTTGAATGAACAGAAATTTAAAAAAATAAATTTTGTGCTCATGATTGCTGAAAAACCTACATATTTATTTCTCGCAAACAACATCAAAACTTCATAAAGAAAAGATTTTACTTGCGTAAACTTTCTGATGAAAGTGGGATTTTTCATGCTGCAATAGTTTGCCAACAACATGTTTATCAACAAAACTCAGTCCAAAAGCGAGATATATTGGGGGGAAAAAAAAAATAAAAACCTTTTACCTAATGTAACTTTTATAGGCTATTTTACAAAAAGTATTTTTGACAGCAAATGACCAAAATGTGCAAAATATAAAAAAGAAATAATAATAATAATAATAAAAATCTAAAAAAAAAAAAATGTATTTGTTCTCTTACTAAAACTACGCTTTTTTTAATACCTCTTCCAGGTCAAACTGACCCAAATACAGACGATGTTCTAGAATTGAAGTATATCTAGGGTATTACTATGTCATGTAAATATTCATCATCTTTATTCATGTTTATCAGCAAAACTCAGTCCAAAAGTGTGAGATATTAATTCCGTTTTAAACTAATGTAACAGACAGTTTTCAAAAAAGTATTTTTGACAGCAAATGCCATTAAAAAAAAAAAATAAAATCATTAAATCTGAAAAAATAATTGTGTATTTTAAGCGTCATAAAGAATGTGCAAAATTGTGTTCCCTTACTAAAAAAAAAAATAAAAAAAATAATTGGCAAAACATGCAAAACAATTTCCTCTTTGCTTCACGATGTATTTTGTGCGAGTATGATGTGTAGTGTGAGAGCGCCACTGTTTGTTGGACATAGCAACAGTAACTAAGGAGGACGGATTTTTGCAAAGGATCAATTAAAAACAATTAACACAACATGTTTTGTTCTAAAACGCAGTGAGTTGTCTACACAGGCAGCGTTTTAAGGGTTCCACTGCCTTCCAAACCACAGTTTCGTCTCGAACGCCTCACGTCGTCTCGCGGTCCGGAGGCCAGAGGCCGCGCGCATGACGGATCGGAATTGCCCGAAATTGCTTACAAATTAGGGAGCAGAAATCAGCATCGTCCGTGTGCCGTTCCCACATGCGGAGAGCAAAGGAAATATAATTTGGCGCGGGCACCCGGCGGGTCAGACCCGCAAAACTAAAAGGCCGTAATCTGCATCTGAGAGGCGAGCGGCGCTTCAGAAGAAACCCGATCCGAGCGCAGCGTTTCGGGACAGATGTAGAGATAGGCGGCCCGCGGAGGCTCGTCCTCATGAATTATGTAAAAGCGTCTCCGGCGATGGGCTGAAGGAGATTGTTTGTATTTGTTGACTCTGTGCTATCGCGACGCACCATCGCACCACTGGAAGCTCACGGTACCGCGCCGGTACTCTTTTCATTAGAGGGGTTAAACAAATAGACAGGGGTGATTTGACGCGCTCTCGCTTTTAGAGTGAATCTTAATGTGGCCGATATAATCTAATATTAAACACATGGCACAGGTTATGGGAGACTTAAAGAAAGGCCTCAAACTTTCATTCACCACACAGATGAAATGCTCTCGCTGCTTCCAGATCAACAAACACGAACAGGCGTTTGGTACTTTTGTTTTCCTGTAAACTAAATATTCTTACAGTAAATCAAGATACATTTACTAGAAATGCAAAATATCTGCCATTGAGGTCAGAAAAACAAACCTGTTTTCTCTTTAAATTCAGTTGACTTTTTCTGAGCTCACTCACAATTTTTGTTTTGATCATAAACTCAGTTTAATCAGTTTCTCAGAAAACATGACTTATGTCTTTGTGCATTTCCAGTCAATGTATTTTGATTTATGAACTTTAGATATTAGTATGCAAAACAAGACAAACATTCAAATTCAATAATTTTATCATCTTGTTTTCTATCGGTTAGCACAGGTTTTGTGTTTCTTTTTGGAATGAATTGAACGTAGGGCTCAGTGATCTGAGCTCATACATCAGTTCTGGAGTGAATATTGTCAAAATGATCCAGAAACACTTTATTCACTCAGAAACTGCTGCATGAGCTCAGATCAGTGAGGACTAAAATTAATCAACTCCAAAAAGAAACACAAACCTGTGCTAACTGAAAGAAAACAAGCTGATAAAAAGAGTAAATCCAAGATGTGGGGATAATAGAGTATAATTTATGAGATTTGAGCAATTTTAACCCTAACTTTTAAGCATTTTTGGCTGGGAACACAAGAGAAACAAGGTGAACAAAAATCCTAAAACATAATAAACATATGTATAGGGTAATATGAAAAGATTAATAAGAAAAAAGCAATTATTTCTTGATTTGAATGCATTTTTGAAGCTTTTTAATTAAATTAGATTTTAATCTACAATTAATAAAAATAATTTTACTACCACTACTACTACTAATATTAATATTTTAAATGTAATAATTTTATTAGTATTATTAATATGGAGGTTGTGAAAAAAATAATCCAACCAAATTGACTAAAATTTCAAGCATTACTGAAAAATATCAACAAAAGATAAACCTGATTAAAAGACATTGAAATTATATTTCAGTCAAACATATGTAATGTGTTTATGAATAGCAATAAGAGCAACAGAAAACACTCATTTAGCAGTTTTTCATAGGGCTGGGCAATATGGACAAAAAAAAAAGATTTTTTTTTTCATATCAATTGATACTGATATTTATCACAATAAATGTCAAATTTTTATTTCTTTCAAGTTTAAAGGCAGATTTTTGCTCCAGTGTGAAAGTTGTAAAAACTAGATGTTTAATTGTGGTTTTAAACTATTGTTTATGGTCAGAACATAAGCACTTTTTTCTTTAATTCTTTACACTTTTCCAGTCATTTTTCCTTGAAATAAATTTAAAATAAGAAAAAAAAATTCTTTTATGGCAAAAATCATTAGGATATTAAGTAAAGATCATGTTCCATGAAGATATTTTGTAAATTTCCTACCGTAAATATATCAAAACTTAATTTTTTGATTAGTAATATGCATTGCTAAGAACTTCTTTTGGACAACTTTAAAAGTGAATTAGATTTTTAGATAGTCTTAGATAGATAGATTAGATAGATTTTTTTGCACCCTCAGATTCCAGATTTTCAAATAGTTGTTTCTCAGCCAAATATTGTCAAATCCTAACAAAACACACATCAATGGAAAGTATATTTATTTAAACTTTTAGATTATGTATAAATGTCAATTTCAAAAAATTGAACCTTATGACTGGTTTTGTGGTCCAGGGTCACATTTTTATATGGTGAAATTGAATTATTCTGACTGTTTGAGGGTTTTTTTTTTTTTTTATTAACCATTGTTAATCCATAGCACCATACATTTAGATCATGATAGTCACAGTTAACATCACAAATATAGCACCTCAACACCATGGTAAAAACAAACTCAATGGCTTAATCACAAAAAAACCACTGTAATTATATTTCATTACTTCTCTTTCAATACATTTATTAAATGTCTACATTATTATAATATAATAAAATTTGACACTAATACCCAAATTTTTGATACAATACCATGGTGCAGTTAGTGCTACTACAGTAAATCTATGGTAAATGAAGCGATTTCTAGATTAAAAAGCTTTCTGACTGTATGGTCACACACAGTGTTTGTCATGTTTGTCAGTGCTGTTTCATCTGGATATAAACAGAGATATGTGTGTTCTTCGCTGAATTCAAGCACTTCACACTGATCTCACAGCACTGTTTAGTGACTGAGACTCTGTGCCGCCGTTTAAACTTTGATCTGAGCAGATAAACAGTCTGAGTGGCGCTTCAAATGAGAAGTGCTCTTTCGTGCTGCCTTTGTTGCATAAATATTACATCGAACATTCATCAAACTCTTGTTAGGAAATTATTAATCTGATCGATTTATTGCCCAGTCCTAGTTTTTCAGGTGATCAGGGTTACACAACAACAACTACATTCCCTATTGTTCTCTCATACACACTCACAAAGACACACACACACACACTCTCTCTCTCTCTCTCACACACAGCTGATAGAGCGGGAGATTCATTGGCGTGCGGGAGCGTCTAATTCCAGGAATGCTGTTTAGTCCACTTTCTCGTGTCAGAACAAAGCGTAGCTCCATTACTCACTGGAGCTATAACACACATTCCCTCACAGAGCGTCTGAAGCAGAATTCAGAGCACAACGCAGCCGTCCCATGATGCACCTGTGGCCGGTGCTCAGGTATCTGAGATGAAGCCACATTAAATCACGCAGCTGCAGAAGCTCTTCCGCTCAACTTATTTGATTATACCACTATATGGAATTTATAAGAACATATAATCTGAGACTTATTAGTATGAACCCATTGGAATGAATGGAATTAAAGTAATATTAATTGTGTCTGAATTGAACATAAGATTAAGATTTTTATTATATACCATTATATAAAGTACAAAATAATGATTTTAAAAGGAGACAAACGTCTCAAGGCTGCTCCAGTATTTCTAAAACCGGACTGTCGTCCAGCATTCCTGAGCGATTACGGCCCAGCGCCGCTCCTGATCCTGGACTAAACAACAGCGGCGTAATGGAGGAAAGAGCTGCGGCGTGTTTGTTGACATACCTCTCCTGCAGAATGATCTTGTTCTCCTTCTTCCAAGTGTCTTTAAAGTCGGTGGAGAACTCGTGCCAAACGGAGAAGAAGGTGTTGGGCGAAACCTCTTTCTCTCCGCTCTTGGCCTTCACCGAGAAGAACACGCAGAGCTCCAGGAACCTGCAGCAGCACAGAAAACATCATGAACCGAGCGAGACGCTGGAGATCACGCTGCGCATCTGGATGAAGCAGAATGGCAGAACACGCATTTATACAAATGTAGTTGCTGGAGTGTTCTAGCTGTTTTTCTTCTAGAAATCTCATAGTCATAAGCTGATGATCACACAGCAGTGAAAATGCAATACCCTTTTTATATCAGACAGGAGGAAAACAGCTAGAAACCTCATCACGTTTTAGAGAAGCATCTCTCTGAAGGAAACATTATATTTCGTATACTTTAGTTGCACAATACACACCCTGCAGCTTTAAGCTACATGCATTGCTCTCAGAAGTGTGAATACTGTGTCTGTACGTCTATTAAAAAGGCAGAATGATCAGAGTAACATCAGAAATGACGACTTACATTTTGTGGGTGTCACTGAGTTGACTCTCTTGACTTTCCAGCTCCGTTTTTGCTGTACGACAAAGACAAAATCTTCAATGACATGAAACAGTCTAATCAGGATTCAAAACACCTCCATGTGAATTAACAGTTATAAAATAAGCAACCTTTATTTCTACAGTACAATGGATGTAGGATGATTTTGAAACGATTTTTGAAGTCGAGGGAGAAAATATGATTGGAGTTTTTCGACATACACTAACTGACTCGCGTCAGAATACACAGAGTTCAGGGAGAGAAAGACAAGACGAGCGTTTGACATTAAAAAGTATATAAATTGATTTTTTTTTTTAATGAAAATAACTGATCGTTTCGCTAGATAAGACCCTTCTTCCTCAGCTGGGATCGTTTACAACAGCATGTGTGATCGTTTGAAACTGCATTTAAACTGTATTTTGGAAGTTCAAACTCGGGGCACCATATCAGTCCATTATATGGAGAAAAATCCTGAAATGTTTAACTCAAACGTAATTTCTTTACAGCTGATGAAAGAAAGACACGAACATCTTGGATGACAAGGGGGTGAATCTTTGGGGGTACATTATCTGTAAATCTTTGTTTTGGAAGTGAACTTTTCCTTTAATAACATAATAAAGGCTTTTTTAAATATGTAACCCTGGATGACAAAACCAGTCATAAGGGTCAATTTTCTTAAATTGATTTACATCTGAAAGCTGGGTAAATGAGCTTTCCATTGATGTATGGTTTGTTAGGATAGGATTATATTTGGCCGAAATACAACTATTTGAAAATCTGGAATCTGAGGGTGCAAAAAAAAATAAAAAAAAATAAAATAATAATAATAATAATAATAATAATAATATTATTATTATATTATATATATATATATATATATATATATATATATATAAAAAAAATAAAAAATAAAATATTATTATTATTATTATTATTAATAATAATAATAATAATAATAATAATGAGAAAATCGCCTTTAAAGTTGCCCAAATGAAGTTCTTAGCAATGCATATTACTAATCAAAAAATAAGTTTTGATACATTTACGGTAGGACATTTACGAAATATCTTCATGGAACATGATCTTTACTTCACAATGATTTTTAGCATAAAAGAAAAATCGATCATTTTGATCCATTTAATGTATTTTTGGCTATTGCTACAAATATACCTGTGCAACTTAAGACTTTTTTGTGTTTTGTGCTCCAGGGTCACATATCTTTGGCATTTAAATGTTTTTATTGTACAAATACACTTATAAGTGTACAATGTATATGTAATATGATATAATATAGTAGTGATACTCTATAAAAAAAAATACATATATACAGAAAAAAAAAGATGAAAAATGTTTGTGTGATGGAATGTATACACACATAAACAAACAAACATATGAAACTTTACAGTGTGAGGGTGTTTCTAACACCACAGCTGAAGGAGACAAATTTAACATCCGTCTCATTGCCATTTGTTAAACTGATATTTGCTTCAGCATTCAACACTGTAGAAGTTTACATAATTAAGATGACTAACTATGATTTCTTATGACAAGAGTGAAACATGAGAAGAATCAATGTTGATATGTCGTGAACGCAGTGCCATCTGACTCTTTGCATTCAGACGTGTCAATGCGTCACTCCCAGACAGACAGATGAGCGCCGGACGGATTCACGCGTGTAATTGAAGCCAGAGGAGCTTCTGCCGTGAACATCTACAACACCGGCGCTCGATCACCAGACATCACATTCATCTCCACAGACGGGAAGAGTGTGTGAAGGTGAGATCAGATCACATGAGGTGTTTATTACTGACAGATGTCAAACACTGGTTTTCTCTCTTCACTCTTGATATGATGTTCAGTAACGGTGTTAAACGCATCAGCTGATCGCACCGTCATCTCTAATTCCTCAGCAGTGAAATACACACAGAGAAATAACCCAGATCTTCTTCAGCAGCAGCTGCGTATGAGAAACAGACTCTTGAACAGGAAACAGAAAGAAGTTGCTGCTTTTGATGTGAAACATGAAAGAGCTGCAGGTCAGAAGAAGACTTCAGCTCAAACCGAAATCATTTACACACTGAGATCAGCAGAATCTGCCTGCTTACGATAAGTGCGTCAATGTCTCAACGTCTGAATGTCTCATTATAAATCATGACAGCTGAGAATAAATGAGATTGGAGATTTACAGCGAGTACATGATCAGTTTGTTTTCAGCTCAATTATTTCTGTATTATACTTTACAACGGGGCTAAATGCGCTCCAGGGTAAAAGGCGCCATTTATATTTTTCTCTAAACCACTAGATGGCACAAAAACATCCACTTTTCAAGATGCACGTGCAAATTTGTCTGATCCTTGGCGCAAAGTTGATTCTTTGTTTACTTGATCAAATATTTGATATTTTTAATAATGCTGCAGATTTAAGTAGCAAATGAGAATTGCTAAAATTGATGCATATATTTTGATGCATATATGTCTTCTTAATGATTCTTACATAAAACAGTTTTTAAATAACGAAAAAATATGTAAAAGTATGGTATCTGGGGTAAAAACACCCTTGCTGTTGGGGCTAAAAGGCACAATAATTAACATGATGATTAACAGAAGGCTGACTTTTACATGAGTTGACATGACATGGTTAGATTCAAATGGTAAATATGTATTATGTTGCGTGTTTATCTTAGAGATAATTATGTTTAGAATAAAACCATCATATTTAAAAACATTTTAAAACAAAATAAACAAAATCTGTTGCTCCATAAATGTTTAAAAAATATCTCTTATTTCTGCAATTACACATTTTAGGGACAGTGAACAGCACATTTTTTCTTACAGTGTGCCTTTAGCCCTGTTGTACCCTATATTTAGTATTTAATATAGTATAAAATATATACACACATATATAGATACTACATATAAATGTTTAAAAATTTTTTTAACCCATTTCGAATTTCTAAATTAAATTTTGTAAATATAAAACATGAAATACATATTTATTACTATTATAGCTATTTTTACTATTATATATTTTATAAAGTAATGATAAAATTACATTTGTATGTATGAAATTGCAGAGAGACAGAGAGAGAGAAAGAGAGAGAGAGAGAGAGAGA
>VONZ01001170.1:15000-201216 GCA_012976165.1 Labeo catla | reverse complement strand
AGGCGGAGCAGCCCTCCGGGGCGGAACAGGAGGCTGCGTCATCGACTGGGACCTGGGGAGAACAGTGACAGAGGATGCAGACAGGAAAAAGGGAGAAGCAGAGTGTTTAGAGGTTAACGCCCCCTCCATAAGAGGTTCTACGGCTGGCGCCGACACCTCTGGAGGCATTGGCGCAGCTTCTCCGACGGGGAAGGCCTCTGAAGCAGACTTGGGACCATACGGGACCTCTGAAGAAAGCCTGTGATCAAATGGGAGCTCTGCAGCAGGCTTGTGATCAGGTGAGAGCTCTGGTGCAGGCTTGTGATCAGGTGAAAGCTCTGGTGCAGGCTTGTGATCAGACGAGAGCTCTGGTGCAGGCTTGTGATCAGACGAGAGCTCTGGTGCAGGCTTGTGATCAGACGAGAGCTCTGGTGCAGGCTTGTGATCAGACGAGAGCTCTGAGGCTGACCTGGGAACAGGCGTGTCCTCAGGAGCACAGTGTGCAGCCCACACACACCACATGGCCACTGCCACTAAGGGAAGAGCAGCAGCGATGACGTCACTTGGCTTGTGGGGATCTGCTGTAACGTGGCTTGACTCAGGAACAACATGGCTTGACTCGTGGGGCACAGCTGTGACTGGGCTTGACTCGTGGAGCATAGCTGTGACTGGGCTTGACTCGGGGAGAACGACAGCTGTATCTTGGCTTGACTCATGGAGAACGGCAGCTGTGGTTTGACTTGACTCAGTTGCTTGACCGGCCTTGGAAGCTTGACTTGACCCTGGGGTAGCAGCCGCGACGTGAAGGAGCGCCACTTTAGCTGCCCATACGGCCCTTAGGGGTGAGTCCAGCACGTGGGCCATCATAAGCCGTGGTCTTGGGATGTCAGGAGAGACGTGACCGGACGCAAGAACCACGGCTGCAACTTTGCTTGACTCAGGAACAGCCGCTGTTATGTGACTTGACTCAGAAACCGCTTCAGGAAGTGCGGCCATGATGGGTGCAGACTCGGGTGCAAAAGACATGACGTGAACAGGCTGTGGCTTGGCTGATGAGGTGTTAGCAGGCTTAGACGTAGCACCCATCTTGTGCAGTGGCTCTGGCGTGGCAGCCATCTTGTGCAGTGGCTCTGGCGTGGCAGCCATCTTGTGCAGTGGCTCTGGCGTGGCAGCCATCTTGTGCAGTGGCTCTGGCGTGGCAGCCATCTTGTGCAGTGGCTCTGGCGTGGCAGCCATCTTGTGCAGTGGCTCCGGCGTGGCAGCCATCTTGTGCAGTGGCTCTGGCGTGGCAGCCATCTTGTGCAGTGGCTCTGGCTCAGGATTGATGGCTGTAATTTGACTTGAGACAGAAGCGACAACTGTAACTTGACTTGACATAGTATCAACAGTTCTGACTTGACTTGACACCGGAAACACAGTTTTAATTTCACTTGCCTTAGGAAGAGCAGCGCTGACTTGACTTGGTGCAGGAAACGCAGCTCCAGCCTGACTTGGCTTAGAAACTTGACTTGAATCAGGAAACACAGTTGCAACTTGACTTAACTCAGGAAATTTAACTGTACCTTTAAATGGTTCTGATATGGCAGCTGTGACGAGATGGAGCTCTGTTTTAGCCGCCATTGCTCGAGCGCGCTCCGACACGGCCGCCATCTCACGAGCGATCCAGGCGGCAAATGTGTCCGTGGCTTCGCGCTCCGGCGCGGCCACCATACCGTCAGCGGGATGCGTGGCCGCCATTACCGCGTTGTCGCGTTCCTCCTCCGCGACACCCACAGTAAACGGCGATCCCACACACAACAAAACATAATCCAAAAAACGCTCAAGTGAAGAACGCGGAGCCTCACGACGGAGCCGTGAGTTGAGCGGCTGATTCATGCCCTCGTGAAACAGATCTATTAAAACACAGTCTGGGAGATCGGAGTAATGAGCAATGTCCAGAAATTCTTGAATGTAGCCCTCGAGCGTTCGTGTGCCCTGCTCGAGGGCTAACAACAGTTTTGTGGTGTTCATACCTGAATGTCCGAGGGAAAAGCTGCTGGATCCTGTCCTGGCCGAGTATTCTGTAACGTAGGGAGGGAAACGAGAGACGTGCGGATCCAAGTGCAGACTTTTATTAGGAGGACGAGACATAGACATGGTCACAGGCAGGCAGGGTCGGGCAACAGCAGACAGGTACATGGACAGCAAGACGACGAATAATCCTAAACCAGGCGGGGGTCAGTCCAGCGGCGAACGATATCCAACAGGGGCTAGGCAGAAGGGTGGTCAGACGAGCGAGAGTTCAAAACTAGACAACGGGGAACAAGACACGGGGGGAAAACTAGGAGATGCGCTTAGCACGAAAGCTATGGGAAATACAAATCAATTCAATACAATCCAATACTCGGCGAGGAGTGACAGGAAGACCGGGGTATTTATACAGTCTCTGATTGGACAGGAGGAAGTGCAATGGCTGATGGGGAGTGTAGTCCGGGGTGTAGTGTGGCAGTCCGTGCGTGACAAAACGCAAGAGCGACATCTGGTGGTGAGCGGTCCGCAGCTCACCGACCAGATCATGACAATACCAAAAGATTTGCAATTGAAACACAATTTTCTGAGAGAAGTGTTGCATTTTCTGACAGAATTGCAAGGGTGCCAATATTTTTGGCCATGACTGTATATTACTACTGTACATTATAATGTACTTTTCAAAGTAGTAATAAGTACCAAAAAGATTAAAACTTAAATCAAATGTTGTGAATCACAAACCTCTGTTGTGCAGCACTGTGGTAGGTAAAAATTGAAGTAATAGATACATTTTCATTTGATTACATTTTAAAAGTCAATGTTTTAGACCTCCATGTGATTACCACTGTTTTTGATAATACATTTGTATGAAATCATGAATCCACAGAATTTCTAAAAAAAAAAAAAAAATGCATTTACCCTATTATTGTTAAAGTTTTATTGTTGTAACATTTTTTAAGTTTATTTCAATTAATCAGATATTTAATTAGATGTTTAAGCTGTTCATTCCTGTCCCAGATGCTAAAATTTCTTTACTGATTAAGTTGGGTCAGTTTAGAGGACACGCATAACAATGATTGTTTTTAGTGCACTTCACCAAACTCACACAACAAAAGAATCAAAGAGTCAAGGAAAAAACAAGTAAACCTTATGATTATTACTTTTGACATTAGAACAAAAAAATAGATATGAGGACATATGTATAAAACTAAATCAAACAACAATCCCTTAAATTTATTTCTGTTGTCATTAAACATTTTCATTTTTTTATTATGAATTATCATTTTCATTAAATATTAGGGATGGGTATTGTTAAGGTTTTAACGGTATTACTACTTCTATCGATACCACTTATCGATTGGGTACTTTAACGGTACTTTTATCGGTACTTTTTGTTGTGTTTTTTCATTAAAAAAACGAAACAAATAGAGAACAGAAATAACACTTTATTTTTTAAATGTAAAATAATTATCTATAGCTTAGCAAACACCAATGTTTGAGCAAATATCTATTACACAAACAAAACCAATGATTGTAAAACAAATAAATAAACACAATTTTCTTGTAAATGAATATACAATGATTTAAATCAGTAGTTCCCAAACTTTATCTGCCGGGCCCCCCTTTTGCAGAATAAAAAAATTCAAGCCCCACCCCGGATTTACACATAAACATAAACACAACTTCAGAAGGATTTATTTGAAACGTAATAATTAAAATTCAGTGTGTGACAACTTACTAAAAAAAAAAAAAAAACTAAACAAGAAACTAGTCACTTTACTATGTACTATTTTTTTGTACTATGTAACAGCATTCATTGTTTTTTTTTAAACAGATTTTCTCTTTGTTGTAGTTGTGATCTTTTAAGTAGATTCATCATCTACTTTACGTTTATCTGGCACTTGTTGTCTTTTCGAAAACTTGTCCATGCTTAGAGCAGAACTACTATGCTCATTCATTCATTATTTTATTCAGCTAATGGCAGTTCTCATTTCTGATATCAATTGCACCATCTACTGGTCTGTTAATTTACGACAAAAACCGCTACAACTGATAACAGACAGCTGCAGCGGGTACCTCGTCTTGAGGTAATATGATGAAATTCATATTTTGTGTTAAATTATTTACATATGTGGCAAGTAGCCATATAATAAGCAAGATAATTTCACAGTGGGTCTTGTATCACCCTGAAAATGTTTATTTTTTCATAAAAATCTAGAAATAAAACTGGGACATAAAAATATACCGAAATGAAAATTCTTGGCTGAAAATGCTTTGTAATAATTATTTATTATTTTATTAATTAATATAGTCGTTTTGTTAGACTTTTTAATTTAACTCAATAATATTACTGAATAAAAAAATATACTGAATAAAAAAAAAATATTTTATTCAGTTCTATGAAACAGAATCAGATATAACTTTTTATTTATTTATTTATTTATTTTATTATTATTATTATTATTTTTTGACTAATTATCAAAATAATGTATAGTCCTACAAAGCTATTATTATCAGAGCATGTGAGCAGAGCATACTGTCACGAGATGGTCGCGTTATTTTACCAGCGTTGTCCAGTACAGCACTACGACAGCGTGTTACAGCACAGTATGCGACTCTATTGCAAACAGGAACAAGTATACACAGAAATTTTCTGTCGGCGCGTTTTTTTGAGCGGTCTTTATGCCGTTGATCATAAGCGGCACACGAGTGGAGCATTCATATGGGCCGTGATCAACTCAACGGAGCGCACATTCATAGAGCGGAATATTGAGCGGAGCGTCACACATTGAGTGATGTGCGCTGAATACCGCCGGACTGCGCGGCAGATATTTTCGGCCGTTTATCTTTTTCGAATTTCTATAAAAATCGGCTGTACATCATAACCCCAGTCCCTGTCATAACTCATAGTCCCAGTTTGGGAACCACTGTTTTGGATCGTTTTGCTCTCTCCGCCATCGTCACTCCATAAGCGCGAGCTCTCTCGTGTTGTGTGCGCGAGCTCTGTGTACTGCGGAACAGACTACATTTCGTGCGTGAGATTGCAAATAACTGCAGTGCAGGCGAATAACGAATATTATCGCAAATTACAAAAGACTGGTCAGGTAAAATATGCTAGGTAATGTTAATTTAGCAATAATAAATAGGAAATGTATTTTTAAAATTTCTCCAGTATCGACAGCAGAACCGTTAACGTCAGAGCTTAAAGATACTTCGGTCTTTTATAATTAGGCACCGGGACCGATTAAGTACCGGGTTTCGGTAGCCATCCCTATTAAATATTGACTTTTACTTTAATTAAAACGGTTTATTTCTGCGATTGTAGGCTCATTTGTAAATGTAAGCAATTAATATGGACACACTCAAACTGAGTGCCGATCGTGCATCTTCAGAAGCAGAGCCCTATGGAGTCAAAATAGGGCCATATATATCTGCAAAATAAAACAATGTTTTGCAAACAAAAAATATGTTTTGCAAATAAAAAAAGAGTATTGAGAAAAAAAAATGCTTTTTTGCAAGTAAAAAAAAATAATTGCAAAAGAAAAGTTAACCCCTGAGAGAAAAAATAAAGTTTAGCAAAGTAAAACTTCAGCCGCAATGACTTTGCAACACATATTTCCCTTTGCGCCGCTCCTTTAAATCCGCGTTTCAGTCATCCGTGCCTTTGCGACGCAAGCTTTCCTTTGCGCTTCATTTTTCTTTGCGCCTCGCTTTGTGTCCCTGATTTGACGTGGGGGAGGGGTCAAGAGGTTGGGGTGTGTACAAGGGACGAAGGCGCGTCCCTCTCGTTAGGTCATCAGCGCGAGCCCCGGATCTCAGGTATGTATTATTGATCGCTTTCTTCTTATTATTATTAGACTCCTATATTATTAATAACAGATACTTCAGACCGGCCCAAATAAGGCTGTCACGATTAACAGACATTATATTGTACATGATTTATGAACAGCTTGTGGGTGAAATAGGTAAAATACTGTTGCACCCGAAAGCGAGGGTCGCTCTCGTGCAAAATTATTATTAATAATTATTATTAATATACTTTATTATCATGAAAATACCTGAGGAGGTTTTAGGAATATTGATAAAATGATGTCCATATGCATTTCCTATAACTAACGTTATGTGTGTTATATTGTCTTCGTCTACTGCGCTTATTTTGAGTTTTCGCACGAGAGCGACCTCTCGCTTTCGGGTGCAACAGTATTTTACCTATTTCACCCACAAGCTGTTCATAAACCATGTACAATATAATGTCTGTTAATCGTGACAGCCTTATTTGGGCCGGTCTGAAGTATCTGTTATTAATAATATAGGAGTCTAATAATAAGAAGAAGAAAGCGATCAATAATACATACCTGAGATCCGGGGCTCACGCTGATGACGTAACGAGAGGGACGCGCCTTCGTCCCTTGTACACACCCCAACCTCTTGACCCCTCCCCCACGTCAAATCAGGGACACAAAGCGAGGCGCATAGAAAAATGAAGCGCAAAGGAAAGCTTGCGCCGCAAAGGCACGGATGACTGAAACGCGGATTTAAAGGAGCGGCGCAAAGGGAAATATGTGTTGCAAAGTCAATGCGGCTGAAGTTTTACTTTGCTAAACTTTATTTTTTCTCTCAGGGGTTAACTTTTCTTTTGCAATTATTTTTTTTACTTGCAAAAAAGCAATTTTTTTTCTCAATACTCTTTTTTTATTTGCAAAACATATTTTTGTTTGCAAAACATTGTTTTATTTTGCAGATATATATGGCCCTATTTTGACTCCATACAGAGCCACAAGCAAAGTTACACAAATGTTATGCACAACGCCAATAGAAATGGGGTCTTGCACACTGAACATCTGACTTTTTTTTTAAGACATAAGGAAAATAACCTCAATAAAAGACTTATTTTTCTTAGATTAGATTAGATTTAAAAGAAAAATAAACATTGTTAATTCAGTTTTCAACTTTTCATTTTTAATTTCAATTTTCATCTGTAGCAGCTTCATGCAGCACACAGTATGTTAACGTGCAGTTTTAATGCAGCTACAGTACAGTGGGTTTTTGAATAATAAAGCTACAATTTTCATTTCTCTATTCAAGTTTACCTCACACAATACATCATCGAATATTTACAGAATTAAAAGTACATTGCACGTTACCTGTCTTTCATTGCATGTGCAGAATGATGAGGTCAATTGTCAAATGATTAACATGTATACACATTAGATGAAGAAAAACTGCAATCACATTATCAAGTTTGGTTAGTTAAAGTTAAGAAAAACCTAATTGTGTGATTTATGTGACAAATGAAAAAATGAAAAATTGTTTTAGTCTGTTTAGTCTGACTAACATCAAACATGTAAAGTGCATATAAATGTGATTACTGATATTGTGACATAAAACACAACAATACTTGACTTATTAATAGAGCTGTATATTGTTCACTGCCATGATAGTGAGCACACAAACACAATGTCTGAACAGAACATACACTGTCTCACCCAGATTCACTTTCATATCAGCTGAATATGTGCCCATTACATGTATTTTAAATTGACATTTTTTCAGTGAAAATTATTTAAATTACTCACACTTTAATATGTATTTTAGATTTCAAAAGATCAAATCGATACAAAACACTTGACTATTTATTCACTTTAGGATTATAATTACATACCACTCTACACAGCCAACAGCTACAACTACAAAATAAACTGTCACTGAATCTTTTGAAATTTTCAATCAAGGCTTCAGATGTATTTTATATGTAAATGATTTAATTTGTCACCTGCATTATATTTGTTCATACTGTACATTGAACATTGAAGTGATAATTATTTGTGTCTCCACAGGTTTAATATTTATAACTTCAAGAGAGAATCAGCTGTAAAGTTTCTACTGAAGCTGATTGTTTCAGCTTCAGAGTTTGATGCAATTAAAGGAGAAAATTACACTGAACTATTAACATCCATGTGCAGCTACACATCTTTCCCTTTTAATGAGGATTATTTGAATCTTACAATTCAGAGTGATCAGTGCAATTTCCTGCTGGATTTTTGTTCACATGTGAAGGACTATGAGACTCAAACAGGCAGGAGTGTCCTTCCAGCATTACAGCCAATTTATCAGTCAGCTCCTGCAGTCTGGAGAATAAAGCTCTCAGAGAGAAAGAGCTCCATCCTCCTAGAAGTGCTGAGACTCCAAACAGAGAAGAAACCAGTAGAGCTGATAGACTGTACAGATGAAGAGAGTGAAGTGAAGGGATTCCTCCAGTGTCTGCCCTACATCTCACAACTAAGGTGAGAGTTAAATACTTTCTATTGAAAAATAATTTTATATTGGCTGATATCAATGTCAGTTAAACCATTATGTGTGATTTTTGTATCTAGAAAGGTGTGATTTCTGTAGCTTAAACAATAGTTAATGTGTCAGATTTCCCAGGGAAAACATGCACTGATAGAAGAAAACATATGTAATATATGAATATATTGAATGCAATGTGTGTTGCTTTGGATAAAAGCATCAAAATGTGTAAATAGAATGTAAATGCAATGATTGCAGGTTTTTAATCATTATGGTTTTACAGATGCAAAATTTAAAAAAAAAATTAAATATATGTAAAAGTATCAATACAAAATGGTTCACTGATTTAGTTTACAGACATACTACCATAGCATTTTTTTAGGATTAGCTCCACTCCACACAACCAGTTTTCTTTCGGCCCACATACAGCAAAGAATGACGACCCTGATGTGACCCAGACCTGAAATAAATGCTATAAAGCAGTATCAAAGTATAGTGCATTCACATGCTCTTTAGCCGTGTTGGGGGTAACGCATTACAAATAATGCAAGTTACTTGTAGTTACTTACTGTGTGCGATGTGTAAACATGATGTTACTGTAGTTCTAGACTAAAGGTTAACATTCGTCTCACTCGAAAAAAAACAGATTTAGTATTCATCAAAACAAATTAAAACAGTGAAATGCAAACTCAGAATATGACGCAAACCTGCAATAATTAAATGTTAAATAACACAAATGTCCTTTACGTATTTAATCCACTGATCTATATATAATGACTCGATCGCTCATTGCGTTCTAACCTGCCTTAAGGCAGTGAAGCCACCGGAAGTGTTCGATCCGCCTTACTATCTTACTATTCCCTACCGGCAGAGAGCACCATTGACTCCCAGCCAAACTGTTGACCTAAAATCACCCGATTTTAAGCGTATCAGTCACACAGGACTAGTTTTTATAATATGTTTACTTAAAATGTTATCTGCGATGTTTATCATCTTTTCGGGCAGGATAAGTGATGTTTTGAAATCGTTCAGGTGGGTGTGTCAGCTGCGCACTTGCCGACACAGTTAACTGATCCAACCCCAAATATATTTCTTTATGTAAGGAATTATGTAGGACATATTAAACATGAACGTATATCTGGTATTGGTATCTGAAATTGACTTGAATAGACAATAAAATAATACAACACAAGCCTCTGTTATTATATTGCTCTATGTTGTATTGAAATTCAAATCTTGGAAAGCTCGATTCATTTAAATCCGTACCGTAATTAGTCAGCATTGTTTCTCCAAGTTATGATGTGTATATTTTAATGTCCCTAATTGAGCAACATCATTTTCAAACTCTTAAAGATCGCGCAAATTCTATTATATTAAGTCTACTTGATTTTACCCAATTTCGTCAAAATAGTCTGAAACAAGTCACAGCTGAGCCGCATCTTTATTCAAACACAGCTGTGTTTTGTTTATGAATGAACGTGCGTTTTTGAGCCACTGATTCAATTACACGTTTGATCATTTAGTTTCGTTTGAAAGTTGAAATGAAAGTTTCGTTTTCATTTTATCTTTTATTTTATTTAAATCATTTGATATTTCTATATTCAGAATGTTATTTTTGACATTTTTGTAACGTTTATTATTAACATTCTCAACATGAATGGTATGTATGCTGAATTAACAAACGTTTAAATCATTACCTGCTTCAAAATGATGTTAACGAAATAATTGTTGAAACATGCATTTAGCCTGTACGAATAAAAACACTATAACAAAACAGCATAAACAGTGATTAACTGTAAGGCAAATTATATGTGTACAAAGCATAAATGTTTATTCAGATTTCAGAATGAGCATTTTGTCATTTGTAAACATGGTGAACGTCCGATGTTTATCATGTTCATCTGATGTTCGCTCCTGTAATGTATATGAACGTAACTTTTTAATAAGTGGAGGGAATTCCGCACATTAAACAAATAAACGTTTACATGCTTAGGACGTTTGCGTTGTGAGAATGTAAAGTGAGACGTCAGATATGAAAACGCTGACTTGTTAGGCGATGTTTTCTCATTAAAATCATATAATTTCCTATTCATTCAATAGAATGTTTGCGAGTACTAGGGAATAACAATATCCGCCATACGGCGCAGTGGCTTCACTTCTATGACGTCATGAGCAATCCAGTTCACTATTATAGATCAGTGATTTAATCCCATTTTATTAACCAGTGTCTTTGCTGCTGCCCTTTTTTGATTCAGTTCAACCATACTAATAAGCAAATATGACTTTAGATAAACTAACATTTGTGCTTCATTGTTTGTTTGTTTGTTTTTTTATTGCTGAAGAGTGTTGAACCTTCTTTTCCTGTGTTCTACTGTACAGACGTGAATTGACTTTTCCTTAAGCGTGAGGCTTATTCATTTCACTTTTTTGGTGTGAAAGGACTTTTACATTTGCTAAAAACAGAACTTTTTATTAATAAAACAAATAAGTAAGCCCCTCTCAGATTTAAAAAGTAACGCAAAAGTAACTTACCACATTACTTTCCATAAAAAGTAACTAAATCATGTAATTAGTTACTTTTTTTAGGGAGTAACATAATATTGTAATGGAGTACTTTTAAAAGTATCTTTCCCCAACACTGCTCTAGCAGTAAATGGCAATGACACATTGATTGTTGTTAATTTACAGCATTTGGTTTGGCGGTATGGTTCTGTATGGGGGTTCAACTTTACAATAAATTAATATTAGCTGGGCCTGAAATAGCCTCCTGGAACCATCAGCATAACATGTAAACAAAGACTGTACAAAAGCAATTAACAGAATATGGAGATGGTGAATAAGACAATGTTCAAGGACTGCTTGAAAAGTTTGTCCTGAAACAGAAAAAGAAAACAACAAACAGCAAAGGTGCAGGACATGAAGCTATATGGAATAAAGGACAATGATGTCAAGGGCAGGGGAGGAAGGGTTGGTTGCGAACTTTGGCTAAGCTGTAGGTGAATAACACTGCATAGTAAACATGCATGTACCTTAGAAAGGAGAATCACTGTGACTGGAGAGATTGAACAGCTGATAGTCAGCTAAAGCTGAGCTATGCCTACATTAGATTTTTGTGTGAACTACACAGAAGAAGTTAAGTTATCAAGTTGCTGAAAATTTTGTCTTGAACCTTGAACCTATCTCATTTTAACACATACATCATCTAAAAACGCAACATGTCACAATCAGTGATGAAGCAGTCAAGAACTAATGATCACTTGATATCACTAACATAAAACCTTTGTCATAACACTTCTTGAGGAGGCAAATTTAAAAATTAAATGAGTGTGGGATTTGACTGTTATGATTGCTATTAAGGATGGAGATGAAGATCATGAATAAAGGAATAAATTTGGGTCTGTTCCTCACAAAAAGCAATTGAATAAAATACTTTTATGATTTTCAATGTCCCACATTGTTTAAAAGAAATATTTAATGATAATTAATGGTTAAATAAAGATTAAATAAAGTGTTGTCTTGTTTAAAGTTACAGTATAGAATAAAATAATGTTAAATATAATAAATCAGTCTTATGTGTTAAATTGCAGTTCATGTTCAATAGTTCTTTTATTCATACATTTGCAATCATGCTGATGTTCTGGAAATATTACATAACTATCAAAGCACTAATATAACTCCAGGTGTGCGTTCACGGTGTGTGTGTGCGTGTTTGATCACTTCTCACTACTGTGTGTGTGCACTTGGATGGGTTAAATGCAGAGCACAAATTCCGAGTATGGGTCACCATACTTGGCCACACGTCACGCCCTTTCCTTTCCTTTCCTTTCCTAAATATGTACTGAATCACAATTCCAGGAAAAAAATAAAATAAAACAGACAACACAGAATTTCAAAAAAAAAAAAAATATATATATATATATATATATATATATATATATTTTTTTTAAATTCTGTGTTACATACATTTTACAGGGCCCTATTATTTTTAAAAACTTTTATTGTTGTAACATTTTTTTAGGTTTTATAATTTCAATTAAATAGACATGCTGTCTTATTACTACAATTTAATTTGACCATTAAAACACAACACAGAAAAATTTATACAGAAAATAAAAATTATAATTTTGAGGGGGTCCTTGTTTGTAATTATTTATTTATTCATTCCTGCTTTAGGGGTCCCTGGCCACAAAAAAAAATTGCCATAGTTTGCTGGAACAACACTCAAAACTAGTACTTTGCCAGGACTTCATGAGAGGGGGCTGTATACAGTAGTGCTGCAAACACCAAAGTAATTGAACAGTGTTGTTGTTGTCTTGTGTTTCTATTTGTTTTATAATATATAATTTATTGAAATAAAGTCATTCTAGCAACATTTGTAAGAAAACAATAAAGCTTAAACCTTAAACCTCTGAAAGTGAACAAATGCTCATATAACAGTGCCTGATTGAATTTTAGTCCTTTAAAATTTAATTTAGTCCTTTAGTTAGAAAACACAGATGTGAGGACTGGTTTTCTGACATTTAACTTTTATAATTAATTCTCATAAATTATCATTTTTATTAAATATTGACTTTTACTATTATTAAAAAAGAAGATTTCTGCTATTATTAATTCATTTTGTAAATGTAACCATTCATTTGAATGGTGGTACAGATGTACTTTCTCTGCCAGAGCAGCCGCAAAGTCATGCATCTTTGGAAGCAGAGCTGCAAGCAAAAATGAGTTACCAAAAATGCTGTGCACAACTCATAAGGAAAATAACCTCAGTGAAAGTCTTATTTATCTTTTGAGTATATTTAAAATGAAAACAAATATTCTTTATTCAGACCCTAAATAACAGTTGGGAAAATTCAACTGCCCATTTATATGATGGGTCACGTACAGTATTTCATTATCCAGCTCTTGACATTAACATGATCATTTTGTTTTCTCCACAGAATTCATGAATCTGGTTTCAGTTATGAGAGGAAATCTGCTGCTCAGTTTCTACTGAATCTGACTGTTGCAGCTTCAAAGTGTGTTACAACTACAGGAGAAAATTTCATTGAGCCGTTATCATCTGTGTGCAGCTACAAATCATTTCTCTGTTATGATGATGATGACATTTATAATGAGTATCAGAATGAACACTGTGATTTCCTGCTGGATCTGTGTTCACATGTGAAGGACTATGAGACTCAAACAGACAGGAGTGTTCTTCCAGCATTACAGCCAATTTATCAGTCAGCTCCTGCAGCCTGGATCATTAAGCTCTCAGAGAGAAAGAGCTCCATCCTCCTAGAAGTGCTGAAACTCCAAACAGAGAAGAAACCAGTAGAGCTGATAGACTGGACAGATGAAGAGAGTGAAGTGAAGGGATTCCTCCAGTGTCTGCCATACATCTCACAGCTGAGGTGAGAGTCTCTGTGTTGTGTTTGTTTCTCTGTGGTCATTGTTTGTCTTGTTGTCCTGTGTGATTGTGTTCATCTATTTTTAGCACACACTGATGTAATGGAGCTGTAGATTTAGTTCACTTTCATGATACACAGACACAGCACACAGACAGTAACTCTCTGTCTGACACAGTTTTACCTTCATATCAACTAATTCAATGGCTTAAATCATTTTGAAAAAATGTCTCAAAACCTATTTACATTATTTGATCTTTTTTTTTTCAGTTCAGTTTTTTTTTTTTTTTTTAAGAAACCAAAAACATAAAAAAGAAAGCTCTATAACCTAATTTTCATTTTATAATTCATTTGATCTATCAATGATAGTTGTTTGCAGTCTCTAATGATGTGAGAGGTTGGTTGTTATATGGTTATATATTTATAATAAATCAAAAGCCCCACCAAGTCTGCATTTTCTTTTTTTTTTTAACCACTAACATTTAAAGATTCTGTAGTCTTTATAATGGACATGTTGTAGGACTGTATTTTATTGGTAGTTGTTTCACCTCTTCACACCATTTACACTCTTAAAGGGATACTTCACCTTCAGTTGCTGGTCCCCAGTGACTTCCATAGTATGGGAAAAAACACTATGTAAGTCAGCTCTGAGTGAATGAATGTTGTGCTTCTATCGTCTACACATATACAGAAGCACAAGTGGTACTCATGGTGTTTTCTGCCTCTATAGTCTCACTATATGAGGACATGAAAACATGAACTTCATCTTCAGAGTTGCTCTGAGAGTCACTTCATAAGCATTTCATCATTTAATTTGAGAAAGCTATGATCATATTATACGCAAAGAAACCTGTCAAAATAACAGGCCGGATTAAATGTCCAGTAAGCCATTTCTGAGAAACGCTGTTGAAAGTGGATCAGACTGAGCACCAAAGACACACTAGCCTGTCACCAGTAAGGGGCATGTGCACTCGTGATGTGGGAGGTGCCTGATGTATAATGTGTTCATGAATTTGGGCACGGAGCTATCAAGGTGTGATCCTTTTGGCTAAGGTTGTGTTTGCTTTGGTCATTTCAAATATCAACAGCATTTCTCCGAAATCATTTACAGCACCTTTAAGTTGAAGAAATTTTATACAGTAATACAGCCATGGCCAAAAATATCGGCACCTTTGCTATTCTGTCAGAAAATGCAATCCTTCTCTCAGAAATTTGTTGCACTTGCAAATGTTTTGGTTCTCTATTTATTTTTTTATTTTTTTGTTTGCATTGGAACAACACAAAAAAACAGAAGCCAAAAAATGCACTGTACAAAATTATTGGCAGCCTTAACATTTGGTAGCACCCCCTTTGGAAAAAATAACTGAAATCAGTTGCTTTCTGTAACCATGAATGCGTTTCTTACACCTGTCTCCTGGAATTTTGGACCACTCTTCTTTTGCAAACTGCTCCAGGTCATTCAGATTTGAAGGATGCCTTCTACCAACTGTTGTTTTGAGATCTCTCCACAGGTGTTTAATGGGATTCAGATCTGGACTCATTGCTGGCCATTTCAGAACTCTCCAGCGCTTTGTTTGTAACCATTTCTGAGTGCTTTTTTAAGTGTGTTTCGGGTCATTGTCCTGCTGGAAGACCCATGACCTCTGGCGGAGACGCAGCTTCCTGACACTGGCCACTACGTTGCACCCCAAAATTCTTTGGTAATCATCAGATTTCATGATACCGTTCACACAGTCAAGGCATCCAGTGCCAGAAGCAGCAAAGCAACCCCAAAACATCTTTGAACCTCCACCATGTTTGACTGTAGGGACTGTGTTCTTTTCTTTGAAGGCCTCATTTCTTTTTCTGTAAACAGTGCCATAATGTCCTTTACCAAAAAGCTCTACTATTGTCTCATCTGTCCACAGTATGTTCTCTCAGAAGGATTGTGGTTTTGTCGCATAAGTTTTGGCAAACTCCAGTCTTGCTTTTTTATGCAGTGGTGTCCTGTTGGGTCTCCTACCATAGCGTCCCTTTTTCATTCAGATGTCAACGGATAGTGCGAGCTGACACTGTTGTACCCTGTGTCTGCAGATCAGCTTGAATTTGTTTGAAAGTTAATTGGGGTTCTTTATCCACCATTCAAACAATCCTTTGTTGTAATTTTTTATTCATTTTTGCTCTTCTGTCCACGTCCAGGGAGGTCAGCTACAGTGCCATGGGCTGTAAACCTCTTGATGATTTTGCACACAGTGGAAACAGGAACATTAAGATCTCTGGAGATGGACTTGTAGCCTTGAGATTGTACATGTTTTTCCACAGTTTTTTCTCTCAAATCCACAGACAACTCTTTACTTCTTTCTTTTGTGATTAATATATTGTCCAC
The DNA here is from genome assembly GCA_012976165.1 of Labeo catla. NCBI lineage: Eukaryota > Metazoa > Chordata > Actinopteri > Cypriniformes > Cyprinidae > Labeo > Labeo catla. Next base: position 185,190 of record VONZ01001170.1, on the reverse strand, counting down.
ACCTGTTACTTGCCACAGGTGTGTTTAAATACAAATTACAGGAGCAACAATTGCTTGAAAAGCAATTATTTCTTATAATTTTGACAAGGTGCCAGTAATTTTGTCCAGTCCATTTTTGAGTTCTGTATGAAATTTTATCAAGTTTTACTTTTTTTCTCTGCTTTTTTTGTGTTGTTGCAGTGCAAACAAAAACAATAAGCACGTGAATACCAAAAGATTTGCAATTGAAACACAATTTTCTGAGAGAAGTGTTGCATTTTCTGACAGAATTGCAAGGGTGCCAATATTTTTGGCCATGACTGTATATTACTACTGTACATTATAATGTACTTTTCAAAGTAGTAATAAGTACCAAAAAGATTAAAACTTAAATCAAATGTTGTGAATCACAAACCTCTGTTGTGCAGCACTGTGGTAGGTAAAAATTGAAGTAATAGATACATTTTCATTTGATTACATTTTAAAAGTCAATGTTTTAGACCTCCATGTGATTACCACTGTTTTTGATAATACATTTGTATGAAATCATGAATCCACAGAATTTCTAAAAAAAAAAAAAAAATGCATTTACCCTATTATTGTTAAAGTTTTATTGTTGTAACATTTTTTAAGTTTATTTCAATTAATCAGATATTTAATTAGATGTTTAAGCTGTTCATTCCTGTCCCAGATGCTAAAATTTCTTTACTGATTAAGTTGGGTCAGTTTAGAGGACACGCATAACAATGATTGTTTTTAGTGCACTTCACCAAACTCACACAACAAAAGAATCAAAGAGTCAAGGAAAAAACAAGTAAACCTTATGATTATTACTTTTGACATTAGAACAAAAAAATAGATATGAGGACATATGTATAAAACTAAATCAAACAACAATCCCTTAAATTTATTTCTGTTGTCATTAAACATTTTCATTTTTTTATTATGAATTATCATTTTCATTAAATATTAGGGATGGGTATTGTTAAGGTTTTAACGGTATTACTACTTCTATCGATACCACTTATCGATTGGGTACTTTAACGGTACTTTTATCGGTACTTTTTGTTGTGTTTTTTCATTAAAAAAACGAAACAAATAGAGAACAGAAATAACACTTTATTTTTTAAATGTAAAATAATTATCTATAGCTTAGCAAACACCAATGTTTGAGCAAATATCTATTACACAAACAAAACCAATGATTGTAAAACAAATAAATAAACACAATTTTCTTGTAAATGAATATACAATGATTTAAATCAGTAGTTCCCAAACTTTATCTGCCGGGCCCCCCTTTTGCAGAATAAAAAAATTCAAGCCCCACCCCGGATTTACACATAAACATAAACACAACTTCAGAAGGATTTATTTGAAACGTAATAATTAAAATTCAGTGTGTGACAACTTACTAAAAAAAAAAAAAAAACTAAACAAGAAACTAGTCACTTTACTATGTACTATTTTTTTGTACTATGTAACAGCATTCATTGTTTTTTTTTAAACAGATTTTCTCTTTGTTGTAGTTGTGATCTTTTAAGTAGATTCATCATCTACTTTACGTTTATCTGGCACTTGTTGTCTTTTCGAAAACTTGTCCATGCTTAGAGCAGAACTACTATGCTCATTCATTCATTATTTTATTCAGCTAATGGCAATTCTCATTTCTGATATCAATTGCACCATCTACTGGTCTGTTAATTTACGACAAAAACCGCTACAACTGATAACAGACAGCTGCAGCGGGTACCTCGTCTTGAGGTAATATGATGAAATTCATATTTTGTGTTAAATTATTTACATATGTGGCAAGTAGCCATATAATAAGCAAGATAATTTCACAGTGGGTCTTGTATCACCCTGAAAATGTTTATTTTTTCATAAAAATCTAGGGATATACCGAAATGAAAATTCTTGGCTGAAAATGCTTTGTAATAATTATTTATTATTTTATTAATTAATATAGTCGTTTTGTTAGACTTTTTAATTTAACTCAATAATATTACTGAATAAAAAAATATACTGAATAAAAAAAAAATATTTTATTCAGTTCTATGAAACAGAATCAGATATAACTTTTTATTTATTTATTTATTTATTTTATTATTATTATTATTATTTTTTGACTAATTATCAAAATAATGTATAGTCCTACAAAGCTATTATTATCAGAGCATGTGAGCAGAGCATACTGTCACGAGATGGTCGCGTTATTTTACCAGCGTTGTCCAGTACAGCACTACGACAGCGTGTTACAGCACAGTATGCGACTCTATTGCAAACAGGAACAAGTATACACAGAAATTTTCTGTCGGCGCGTTTTTTGAGCGGTCTTTATGCCGTTGATCATAAGCGGCACACGAGTGGAGCATGCATATGGGCCGTGATCAACTCAACGGAACGCACATTCATAGAGCGGAATATTGAGCGGAGCGTCACACATTGAGTGATGTGCGCTGAATACCGCCGGACTGCGCGGCAGATATTTTCGGCCGTTTATCTTTATCTTATTTCTATAAAAATCGGCTGTACATCATAACTCCAGTCACTATCAATAACTCATAGTCCCAGTTTGGGAACCACTGTTTTGAATCGTTTTGCTCTCTCCGCCATCGTCACTCCATAAGCGCGAGCTCTCTCGTGTTGTGTGTGCGCGAGCTCTGTGTACTGCGGAACAGACTACATTTCGTGCGTGAGATTGCAAATAACTGCAGTGCAGGCGAATAACGAATATTATCGCAAATTACAAAAGACTGGTCAGGTAAAATATGCTAGGTAATGTTAATTTAGCAATAATAAATAGGAAATTTATTTTTAAAATTTCTCCAGTATCGACAGCAGAACCATTAACGTCAGAGCTTATCGATACTTCGGTCTTTTATAATTAGGCACCGGGACCGATTAAGTATTGACTTTTACTTTGATTAAAACGGTTTATTTCTGCGATTGTAGGCTCATTTGTAAATGTAAGCAATTAATATGGACACACTCAAACTGAGTGCCGATCGTGCATCTTCAGAAGCAGAGCCACAAGCAACGTTACACAAATGTTATGCACAACGCCAATAGAAATGGGGTCTTGCACAATGAACATCTGACTTTTTTTTTTAAGACATAAGGAAAATAACCTCAATAAAAGACTTTTTTTTCTTAGATTAGATTAGATTTAAAAGAAAAATAAACATTGTTAATTCAGTTTTCAACTTTTCATTTTCAATTTCAATTTTCATCTGTAGCAGCTTCATGCAGCACACAGTATGTTAACGTGCAGTTTTAATGCAGCTACAGTACAGTGGGTTTTTGAATAATAAAGCTACAATTTTCATTTCTCTATTCAAGTTTACCTCACACAATACATAATCGAATATTTACAGAATTAAAAGTACATTGCACGTTACCTGTCTTTCATTGCATGTGCAGAATGATGAGGTCAATTGTCAAATGATTAACATGTATACACATTAGATGAAGAAAAACTGCAATCACATTATCAAGTTTGGTTAGTTAAACTTAAGAAAAACCTAATTGTGTGAGTTATGTGACAAATGAAAAAATGAAGAATTGTTTTAGTCTGTTTAGTCTGACTAACATCAAACATGTAAAGTGCATATAAATGTGATTACTGATATTGTGACATAAAACACAACAATACTTGACTTATTAATAGAGCTGTATATTGTTCACTGCCATGATAGTGAGCACACAAACACAATGTCTGAACAGAGCAGACAGTGTCTCACCCAGATTCACTTTCATATCAACTGAATATGTGGCCATTACATGTATTTTAAATTGACATTTTTTCAATGAAAATTATTTAAATTAATCACACTTTAATATGTATTTTAGATTTCAAAAGATCAAATCGATACAAAACACTTGACTATTTATTCACTTTAGGATTATATTTACATACCACTCTACACAGCCGACAACTACAACTAAAAAACAAACTGTCATTGAATCTTTTGAAATTATTTCAATCAAGGCTTCAGATGTATTTTATATGTAAATTATTTAACTTGTCACCTGCAATATTTGTGTTCATACTGTACATTGAACATTGAAGTGATAATTATTTGTCTCCACAGGTTTGTCATTTATCACTTCAAGAGAGAATCTGCTGTAAAGTTTCTACTGAAACTGATTGTTTCAGCTTCAGAGTTTGATGCAATTAAAGGAGAAAATTACACTGAACTATTAATATCCGTGTGCAGCTACACATCTTTCCCTTTTAACGAGGATTATTTAGATGATTTTGAATGTCAGATTGATCAGTGTGATTTTCTGCTGGATTTTTGTTCACATGTGAAGGACTATGAGACTCAAACAGGCAGGAGTGTCCTTCCAGCATTACAGACAATTTATCAGTCAGCTCCTGCAGTCTGGATCATAGACCTCTCAGAGAGAAAGAGCTCCATCCTCCTAGAAGTGCTGAAACTCCAAACAGAGAAGAAACCAGTAGAGCTGATAGACTGGACAGATGAAGAGAGTGAAGTGAAGGGATTCCTCCAGTGTCTGCCCTACATCTCACAGCTAAGGTCTGATAAATACTGCTAAGTATAGCTTTATTTAGTACAAATAGTTTAAGACATAGTAGTATGCTTGGATATTACCAGGGCATGAAAATTGTATATTGTTGTAACTATTTAGTATATGATTATCTTTTAGGAATGCTGATCGGTTCACCCCTTCAATATGTAAAGTGTTTGGGTCCAGAGTGAAGGCAGATCAGGTGACTCCTCTACTCCAGGCCATGGACTTCACTGTAACTCTGAGTGGAAAATTACCCAGCAGCACCTGCAGATCTGTGGGGAGAGTTCTGGGCCTTTCACCCTCAAAACTAAACCTGATTCTAAAACCACACGCCATATCTGTCAGAGGACTCAAACTGCTCTTCAAACACATTAAACACCTACAGAAACTGAGGTTTGAGATACCTCAAGCTTTTCTATAAACTTTTTAAAGGGGTCATCGGATGCCCATTTTCCACAAGTTGATATGATTCTTTAGGGTCTTAATGAAAAGTCTATAACATGCTTTGGTAAAATTTGTCAATGGTAGTGTAAAAAACACCTTTTTTACCTTGCCAAAATCAGCTCTGCAAAAATCATCCTGTTCTGGTCGATGTTGCTTTAAATTTTAATGAGCTCTGCTCGCCCCGCCCCTCTCTTCTCTCTCTCTGTGGAGAGACGAGCCTGTTTACTTTAGCCGCATTTAGCCACGAAACTTGCTAACTAGCACGTTATTAGGAAAGGTGATTGCAAAGATTAATAAAAAAAAAAAAACTTCATACTTCATACTTCTTCAGTAAGTGAAGCTGGATCATGAATGATTTGCATGAACATAGACACATTTGTTTAGATTGGGAGGCGCATTTCCTTCACAAACAAACATAATCCACTGCGTTCATTATGTCACCACTATGTTTATTATTACATCCAACAATAGAACACCTCAATAGCTTAGAAGCCATTCTTGTCTACGTCCCTGTTCTGGCATCAAAATGATGATCGGACTGTTACTGCTCATTTAAGGCGGGTCTGAGGTAAGACAGCCGTGTCAATCAATCTATCGTGTGCGTGGCCTCTGTCGGTGTGTCGTCACACAGACAAGATGCTGAGAATGGCTTGATTTGAAAAAGGGGGAATTATTTTTACAAAAACCACTGGGTGGATTTTTATTATTACAGAGTGGTTGCATACACCCACTGCCAACACACATTTACATTCAAACAACATGTAAAAATGTACGTTGCATCCGATGACTCCTTTAAATCATATCTGGGATTGACTGACACATTCTGGAATCTGTAAATTGAATGTTTCTCAGGATCTTTGATGTTGTTTTTGACAGTCTGGAAAACAAAATGTCAGTGAAGATGGTCAGAGCTCTGAGATCATTTGAGGGTCCTGTTTTACTGACCATAGATGAGCTTTCACTGGTCACAAAAGACTCAAAGCAAAATCTCTCTCATATCCTGAGCAGCTTGACGTCTCTCCTCAGTCTGTTGTCTGTCCAGCGTTTGGATCTCACTGAGTGTAAATCAGAGACTCTGTCTCTCATGACCCTGTCTGGTCTTCAGGAACCCCTGACTATCAGGTCTGTGTTCAGCTCAGATGTTTGGTTCATGATTTATGAGTAAATCAAATTGTTTCATAAAGTCCTGCCATGTCTTTGTGTGTTCAGGTTCTCTAAAGAGACTCTTCAGCAGCTGGTTTCAGTGGTGTATGAAGCACAGGATGATGAACTGACAAGCTCTTTCCTTAAGAAGGTGTCTAAGGATCTGACTTCCTGCTCACTGACCTGGGAAGTGATTCATTACCTGCTGCAACATCAAGCTCTAAATTTAAAGCTGGACTTTAGAAAAAGCAAAATCTCTCTTGAAAACATCAGAAAACTTCTGCTTGTGTTAGACAGAATCCAGCTGAAACGGTAAAAGAATCTCTCAAGATCAGAGCTGTTTAGTTTTTACAGTTTGTCATAAAACCTGAAAAAGAGTGGCTATTTTGAGCCATGTGTTCCTAATAGAATTTCAAATGTTTTTTAAACCTTAAAAACACACTTCTTTAAGGTCAAACTATGTAAGTTATGTTGTAGAGACAGGCTTTATTTTTACTAATAATTTCAAAACTGCTATTCTGAATGCTAGATGCATTAGAAATTCCCATTGCAAATTTGCCTTTTGGGTGAGCCTACAAATTTACATCATGACTAACAGTTAAACTGCATCCATCAAAGTCATTAAAGTTACTTGTAGTTTATTTGTCAGTTTGGGGATTTGTAATCATTGAGTGTCTATATTTAAAGTACATTTTACTGACTGATCTTATTCTTCACAGGCTGAGCCCCAACTTTACTCTGTCCATCATTATGGAGATTTATGAGACTCGTTTTCCTCAGTATGTGTCCAGTTTGATGAGTTCAGCAGGAAATGACATCAACCTGAATGGCAGAGTGTTGGACTCTGTTCACTGCGCTGCCCTGTGTTTCATTCTACAGCACTGCAACACTGTCAAACTCAATCTGCTCTGGACCTCTATACCAGAGGGGGAGCTAGAGAGCTTTCTGCCTTTACTCAGCAGAGTCAAACAACTCAGGTTTACTATAACAGCACTGATATCATAATAATCATGACAGTTCTTTTGTTTAATAATGTGTGTTTGTTAACAGTACTTGTGTGTGTAATTTAGTGTTGACAGGCTGCTGTTGCTGAAGCTTCTTCATTGCTGCAGTTCCTCTGATCTCCAGCAGGAGGCAGCAGATGTTCTTCTCTCTGCTCTTCAAAACAGACTGGACTTCTCCTGCTGCTCTGCTCTCGATTTAACAGACACACAAAATCAAGAACAGTTTAAACTAACTGAAAAAGACTGTAGAGTAATCTCATCTGTCCTTCAGAAAACTCAAAGTATTGTGAAGTTGATCTTAAAGGACTGTGAGCTCTCTGATGAGGCCTTGAAACAACTTTGGCCAATCCTGCCTCAAGTCCAGCTGAGGTAAGATACCTGACAGATCTCTTTCATTGCTAATATGACACAGTGGATTCATTTATCTCAATATAAAATCCATGTGTATTATTCTCACATTCATGTTTGCTGTTTTGTTCTACTTCCTCTCATCAGCTGTAGTAAAGCTCTGCTGCTGCAGTTTCTGGCTTGTATTAGTACAGATAAATATGAAAGAGGCTCTTTGAAGAGTGCTGAGGCTCTTTCACAGGCTTTAGGAGGAGAGATGGACCTCAGTCACACTCAGATGGACCAGAGAGCTTGTGAACAGCTGGCACTGTTTCTGGAATATTCTGAGGGACTGACAGAACTGGATCTCAGTCACTGCAAACTCACTGATCACTGCATGGAGCCGCTGCTGCCACATCTGCACAAAACACAGACTCTGGAGTGAGTTACAGAGACACATCAGGAATAGAGAATATAAAACACATTATTTAGACTTGTTTGCTTCATGTTTGTTTAATCTTTTCATCTCATTTCTTCTTATAGCCTGAGTCACAATAATATCACAGATGAATCAGCAAAGAGAATCCACAGTGTCGTCTGCACTCACAGCAATATTCAGACTGTACGGTAAGTGTGTGATCAGTGTTTTATTACTGTAGGTTAAATTTAGATGACAACTAAGCAAAAGGTAAATCATTTGCATTTCATGTTTATAAAATCATATGGATCTATTTTATTCAATCCAAGTCTCAAATGTTGTACACTTTAATGATTAAACAATTTTATTATTGTTGATCCTAATTTTTGAGGAATAGATGAACTGAACACATCAGTTGATTTGTATATCATGGTGTGGTCAATTTTGTGTTTGCAGACTCTTCAGAAACAAAATCAGTGATAGAAAACAGTTCATTGGAGACAAGCGATTTGAAATATGGTGAAGAACCTGGACTGCAACCTCACTGATTTATCCAGGATGTTTTATAAATCATTGGATTCTTGATGAAACCAACTGACAATCAATTTGCAAAGCACTAAACGCTCCTCTTTAGTAGTTTATTTTCATAATAAATTTAAAATGAATAACTTTATATTTTTAATGCAGTCTGGTTAATTTGAGCCAGACTGATTTAAATCAAATGTTTAATATATTACAAAGATACAGTATGATGATGTGTATTTTGCAAAGTGTTAGGCAAGAGTCATTGCTTGAGTATGTAGTGCTACGTATTAATCTCTTTTCTGGCTCACATCAAGTGCAAGATATTGATGTTTGCATGCAGAACAGCCACAGGCTCCTCACCCTCTTACAAATTGACATCCACTTTGGCTGTTTGAGTGAGCAACACCTTGTGGTACTATAACAGAAGCACAGTGTCACTTTCCCAAAAATTCTCATACCGTTCCTTGCTGGTGGAATGATCTTTTCAGTCTTAGACAGCCTTGAATACTGCATTCAGTACTATGCAGTATTCACGAAACTAGAAACAAGGTTGGCTAGAAAAAAATATTTATATGCTTTGTTATTCTAGACAATATTTAAACCTTTGTATTGTTAGCTCTTTGTTGTTACCTCCTCAGGATGAATCACTGTTCCATATTCCTGATTTTTAAGTTGCTTTGGTTAAAAGCACCGGCTAAATGAATTAATGTAAACATACTCCAGTACTCAGTGCTCTTTTAATGATTGTGTTTAATGATGGCTATGTTTTTATTATTATTACTATGGTTATTGTTTTCATCCACAAATGTACATATACAACAACAAACAAACCTTGTTTATCTCATAATATTCTTTATCTCTTGAAGCGGTTTGCATATGTATTTATGACATTATGTTGTGAACCAGTAATTTTTGCCTTCGCTTTGACTAGAACTAATTCAACAGATGTTGTTATACCATAGTAAGTCAGACTGTCTATGAGAAAGACACATCTATGATTATGCAATAAACCTTTATGAAATTTTTACCAGTACTTTGTCGCCTGCGTTTTTTCCTTCCCTGCCTTGCTCTTTTTGGAGTTGATTTATACTTGATTTTGGACTTTATTTATTTGATTTATATGACAAGATGCTTAGTGAACCCTGCTGAAAAAAATAGCTAAAACCAAGGAAGTGGCCAAAACCCCTCTAAAACCAGCCAACCAGCTTAGGCTGGTTTTAGCTGGTCCTAGCTAGTCAGCAGGCTGGTTTTAGAGGCTGGTTTAAAGCTGTTTGTTTGTTTTTTCAGCAGAGAATGCTGCAGGCCTCATTTTTTTTAATCAAGTACATAAAAGCATAGATTAGTCTAATTTGAATCCAAAAGTCTGAATCCAGATTTATAACCCTTTGGCTAAGCTAGTTAGCTAGGTCAAACTCAACATAAGACACTGTCTTAACATAGACGATAAAGTTTATGTCCCTGGTTTCAAAGACGGAGTCGATTTCTTTAAGACCTTTTTTTAAAACGTCTTGAAATTCCCCAGTGTTTACGTGTACGTTTATGTCAACGTGTAAGATTACTATGTCCACATACCGTTGATAATGCTGTGTGGCTCGTTGGTCTAGGGGTATGATTCTCGCTTAGGGTGCGAGAGGTCCCGGGTTCAAATCCCGGACGAGCCCTAAGTCTTTTTTTCGTCTTCTTTTTCTTCTTCACCCTTTACAAAATGGCGGATTGTTTAAAATAACGATTTGCTACAGTTTCTTTTATTTACTGTAATGTAGATTGTAATCAAGGTAAAAATCCAACGACAAGTCGCAATACTTTACCATGAATCAGTGTGCACAGTGGATGCGTTTACTGAATTAAACGGCACTGTTGTCAGTTGTATGTAACAGATTGTACCCCACCAAAATAAAATATGTGGGAACAAAAAGATCTCACGCATGACCCCGACGTGATTTGAACACGCAACCTTCTGATCTGGAGTCAGACGCGCTACCGTTGCGCCACGAGGTCCCATGACATCGTTAACGGAAATATTAGTCTTTTAGAAATGGCTACTTTTTGGCCAATCATTTCACGTTAAATCAAATAAAGTTGAGATGATGTGTAGATTTGAAATTATCATGTGTAATTTGAAACTAACCATTCACATACTAATCCAAACCGCAATTTTATGTGATCCAGTTCGGCAAACATTTGTACAATGGAGTATATAATTGCCCTTATTTTATTTTATTTCGTACATAATCTTGTGTATAAATAAAATGAAATTTTATGTAAAATGAAAAATGAAAATGACAATGATTTGCTATACGGTTTTCAGCGCACCAATGAAATACTTCAGACATGCAACTGAAACTTGTTTCTATGGCTCGTTGGTCTAGGGGTATGATTCTCGCTTTGGGTGCGAGAGGTCCCGGGTTCAAATCCCGGACGAGCCCTACGTTTTCTTAATTTTCAAATGAAAATGTACTTACGATTGTTGAGACAAATGTAGCCCACCGCAACAGATCTTTTTTTTTAAGAACCACAGTATAAACAAGGCGCGCGCAAGTCGTGTCTGAATAATGAAAGCTGAAGGTCTGTAACTATTTCATAGTAGCGAACAAGAACGAGGTAACATGCATCATATTATTTAAAAGAAGAAGAACATGCAGATCACTGAAAATCTGAATTTACTGGCAACTTAGACTATGAGAAATGCCCCTGCCAAAAAAAAATATCCTGGCCAGTACGGGGATCGAACCCGCGACCTTGGCGTTATTAGCACCACGCTAATAAATCATTATTCGTATTATCCTGTAACTACAAACATGCAGGTTAAAAAAGAAAAGAAAAAAAATGTTAGTAACCCGACCCTAATAATGATAAGAATCATCTTTAAATAGGCAATACTAATGTTTCCCCAGCAAATGTGAGCTGTAAGTCAAGTCTAAAATGTGATAAAGATTAATTAATTTGTTAATGGTCTTTTGACTCTCTGATTGCACAAAGTTCACAGCTGCTTTATATTTTCTGACCGCTAGATGTCAGTAGAGCATCTCGACTGAACTACTTTTTCCAAGTACTGCTCTCACTTTTTCTCAGTACAAAGCAAGACTATAAAGCTAATATTTTTTCTGACGTTTTTTAAAATGATAAAAGTCAATCTAGTGCAATTGTAGCTTTGTTACTGTAATTAATTTTTATCTGTAATTTATACCAAATAGTATAGAGTGTATCTATATCAATAAAAGTTGGTATACCACCTTATTTTTCCCGTAAGAGCGGTCACAGCCATTTGTAAATTTAATGGGTTTGGCTTCCAGTGTCATTCACTTTCATTTTTAGCTGCCTGACATTGCTAACTGGTGTATCTTGCCATATTTTAATGTATTATCTTAATTATGAACACACCTGTTTGCATTACAAACCGTTTTACCGTTTACAGCACTGTTATTCATTTCGTTATTTCCCTACAGCTATGGCATATTAACCATCTTGCACATTCACAGAAAGCAGCTTACTTCTACACTGAAAAATATATGGTGGATAAAATTGTGCTCTTGGTTTATCTTAGAACCTGATGACAAATCACTCAAATACTGTTTTAGGTAAACGTTATCTCCATTTAACACTATTAGCCTAATCATACAGTGAAAAGAAGTTATTGCAATGTCACCCAGCATGTTTTTACTAGCTGTGACACTTTAGTGTCTCTGTGAGAAAGCTATCATATCTTTCAATCTAAAATATTTTTTTTTTATAAGCTTCTCTGCTTATCTAGACTTACCAGAGTGGATTTTATTCATGTGATCTGCAAGTTGACTAAATGTGTATTTATCTTCAGTATATCACTTTCATATTCTACAAGGGAGCGTCTTGTTTAAACAAAAACCTTGGGAACTTTTATTTTAGTTTTATGAAATATGAATTTCTATATGCTGTATGGAATTCCAGGGTTTTCCAACTCACTGTAAGTGAAATGCTACTCTATAATGTCACCTCGTCTCAGTAACATGCTCACGTTTCAAGACCACACCATTATGAACGCTCCTCTGATAATATTTGATCATGTTTTTGAGAGTAAAAGATGTCTGTGAAGAGCTGGAAAAGAGGAAGTGGCCTGGTGTTGTCAGTTCTGCAGCTGCAAAGTCTGAGCTTCAGGAAACAGCTTGTTAGGTGAAACTACCAAGACTAGTAGTCAGCTTGTCGTCTGCTGTTAAGATTTACTACACTGCACAACTACACACTACACCAATTTTTTTTTAAAAATACATTCCTTTTTGGCTGCCATCACAGTGCCTTTCCTCAAAGAAACACTTTTCATCATTCAAAGAATTTCTGATGGATAAAATCATATTTTAGCCTACATTTTTTCCTCAACATGTCACATTTAAGATATAAAGGTGTGTGTAAATGAACACATTTCTTACAGAAAGCGGGCGTTTGTCATTTATTAGATGAGGTGAGACGGGGATAACAAAGGTCTCGACATTCAAGATTTATTTTCATTAACAATAAATTATCTTTTTACAAAATGAAATGGGACAATTATTTGGCAACAACTCTTTACCACGTTTGAACATGAGAGGTCTTCATATGAACATGCACACAACTATAAAAACACCTACTCCAGCCGAGCAGCAAGATTCATCTCTCATGGAAGTTACATTCTCTCTCGGAAAAGATTATTAAACCGTGTCCAAACCAGATGTGACGTAAAGTTACAAAAGCATCTATTTCTGTGTAAATGGATGTTTTTGACCTAACAAGCTATGAAAAAATAGTGCCTAAAATCTCTTGTGGCTCACAAAAGAAAACAAAGCAGGTTTGGAATGACATGAGGGAAATAAAAGTTAATTTTGGGGTGAAGTCTATCAGTTCACAGCAGCCATCTTGTTAGAAGCTATTTTCTAGTAATGCAATTGTCATATTTGCTATATTTGTGACCTTGGACCGCAAAACCAGTCATAAATGTCATTTTTTTTAAAACTGGAATAATTTGTTAGAATAGGACAATATTTGCCTGAGATACAACTATTTAAAATCTGGAATCTGAAGGTGCAAAAAAATCTAAATATTGAGAAAATCACTTTTAAAGTCGTCCAAAATATGTTAAGCAATGCATATTACTAATCAAAAGTTACGTTTTCATATACTTACGGTAGGAACTTTACAAAATATCTTTATGGAACATGATCTTTACTTAATATTCTAATGATTTTTGGCATAAAAGAAAAATCAATAATATTGACCCATACAGTGTATTTTTGGCTACTGCTACAAATATACCCCAGCGACTTAAGACTGGTTTTGTGGTCCAGGGCAACATTTATATATATTTTTCTATATTTGTGAACCAAAGACCAAAATCTCAAAAAAAAAATCCAAAACGTAAAATAAATTTAAAAAATCCTTCAAAAACTCTGACAAGAAAAATATAGTAAATTGTGCTTCTTAAATAATGTTTATGAAGTTTATTTGCAAAAACATTTTTAATTTTCAAAAATCATGTTTTTATTACATTATCATGTTTTATTGTTTTTACTAGATTTTTTATATAGTCAAAATAACCTAACTGCAGTTTTACTGATTGATTAATGCATTGAATGCACAATAAAAAGCATGATTTCTGAAAATTGTTAAATGTTTTTGCAAATGATACATTATGTTTTGTATGTATATATATATATATATATATATATATATATATATATATAAAATGAAAAAACATGGTTTCTGTAAATAGTTAAATGTTTTTGCAAATGAAATATATTTATATTTATATTTATATATATATAGTTGACAAATAAAAATTGGACTGTGTCCTAAGGTGTGACATAGAAAAAATGTAGAACAAAAAAACAACACAAATAACATGAGAAAAAAATGTATCTTCATTCTTACAGTTACAGATTTATCCTCAGTGTTTTTTTTTTGTTGTTGTTTGTTTTTTTACATTTCTCTGTCACACCACAGGACACATTGATAAGTCAACTAACCATATATAAATACAATTTTATATATTATTTAATATTAAACATCTTTATGTCTCATCACTGAGCATTTTCGCTTTCAATATGGACAAATGGCTTGTTGCTGAAAGGTTACAATCTTGCATCTGGTTAGGGCACGGCTGTTAGACTAGTTTAACAACATTATTCTCTTGTGTGTAGTGTGTTTGTGTAGGAAAACATTGTTTAATGTGTGCAATTGTACACACACTCATGCAGCACGTGCAAAAAACGCCTCAGTGTTCTTCATCTGCATTTTTACCTCCATGTTCTCAAATAATCAGATATGTGCATTCAATTAACTTTGTTCATTTTCTCTCTTATTTTCATTTTGTTCTTCAAGTGGATGGGAGGAGAATGAGCTCCATACGGTACAGTACATCCTCTTTGTCCTCAGAGGTTAGTTAAAAAACACAAACCTGTATAGTCAGTAAAGGTGTGACCATGCACATTAATACATTCCTTTTCCAGAGAAGCATTACGACTTTACAAAAGTCCTGACATAGCATTTGTTTTCCTTCACCTCATATGCGTCAGAAAAGTAGTCCCCGTGTGATTGCAAAAGTTGAAATCCTTCATGCTAACAGCGTGTTAGAACTGTATGGAAGCAGCGATTCAAAAAAACACAAGTGCTTATAGTGCAAGAGCTGTTCCACGACCCTGTTGAGTCCTCAGTGTGACGCCGGACACGTATTCAATTAAACACTGGACACAGAATGACTATCGGCCCGCCACGACATCTAGGGGGCGCCGCCTCCGGGTCAGAAATTAGGAGAACGTACGATGGTTGTGGTGGTTATGCGATGTCATTTCTTGCTCCTTATCTACAGGTCAGTCCAGGTGGGAGTGTACTGGGAACCTTTGGCTTGGCGGCGCCCCCTGGAGGCGGCGCGGGCTCCCTGCGCTCCTTCCTGAGCTTGCTGGATCCTCTGACACTCTTTAAGGTTTTGAGCCCGAACTTCTGCGTTCATGATCTTCTCCACCACGCGGGTGGGGAACCAGCCTCGCTCGCCGTCATGCAACCTTTCACCCAACATCCAGCCTGAGGGTGAGAGACAAATATGCCATGAAAGTTCAGAGAGATGAAAAACAGGAAGGACATGAAAATAGTAAAAAATAGTAAAACAGAACAGAGGAAAGGAAGCAACAGAGCGAGAGAGACAAGTTTGTGCAAATGACAGTAGATGATGCAGAAATGAAAGACAAAGACCTGGTCTAGCCAAAAATTGCAGAGTCTGGTGAAGTTGCATGGCTTATTGCAAGTCTTTTGTTTAAGGCAAACACTAAGTGTCAATGGGTTTGTGATCGCTTACCATCATCGGTGTATTCCAGAATGTGCAGCACATCAGCCATTTCTACAGAGAGCTCATCAGGTTCCTGAGAGGAGTATGACTGGATACACTGAACCTGTGGAGAATCTGATACACACCAGCAAAAACAATAAATTATTCTGCACACAGATACAATCAAATGCATTAATTCAACGAATGTTTTTGACAAAATAAAATAAAATAACTATTATAAATATTTAAATAAATATTATATATTAAATAATAATATTTTAAAATAATATTTAGATTTTTACATGTAATTTTAATTCTAATAAAATTTTAAAATAATGAAAGAATATATATATATATATATATATATATATATATATATATATATATATATATATTTAACGGTATAATAGATATGTAAAAGATTATATATTATATATTTATATTATGTATTATCATATTTTTTTATTTAAAATAAAATAAAACAATCAAATTTGTTTTATGTCACTTATTAGGACAAGAAGAAATAGGACAATAAAAGATAAATAGAGAAAAAACAGGACTGAGAAATGGGATTTTGGATCAATTACAGAGCTAACTAGTATGATGACAGAAATAGAAACTGTCTAATTATGACAAACAGACATGGGATTAATTCGACTAATGACAGTCAAAAAGGATATTTATTATTTATCTAATTATATTATAAATAAGATCAAATAATTATATCATTAGAAAATTAAAATATATATTGATATTATATTATAATATTTTTAAATAGTATTTATTTTTGTTTTACATGTAATATTTTTTAATTCTAATATATTTTTTAAATAATTACAAAATAACCTATAAATATAATAAATACATTTTATACATAAATAAATGATTATTACAATATTCATAAACTTTTATTTATGTTCTAGAGATTTATTTATATTTAATATTTACATACTATTTTTATATTTATTTTAGAATATTAGAAAAATATAATCAAATAAATCTGTAAATTATTTTAGAATATTATAAAGTAAAATAGATATTTTTCACTATAAAATGAATTGCTCCATTATATTACTACATTACTTATTTTATGATTTTATAAATATAAATTATATTATTATATATTTATTATTGGATTTTATTATATTTTTTTATAAATAAACATATGCTATATTACTTACTGTATAATATTAGATAATCAAAATGTTATATATTATATATTTATGTTGTTTATTATTAAAATTTTATTTCAAATAAAATAAAATAATAAAATTGCCTTTTATGACAGATTTGGAAAAATTGGGCAGCAAAAGATTTTAGATTTTGGATCAATTACAGAGCTAACTAGTATGATGACAGAAATGGAAACTGCCTAATTATGACAAACAGAGATGGATTCAACTATTGACATAAAATAAAATAAAATAAAATATTATTTATCATATAATAAGATTAAATAATTATATCATTAGAAAATTAAAATAAATAGTAGATATTATAATGTTTTTACAGTTTTTTTTACATATTATATGTATTTTAATTAATATATATATATATATAATTTATAATTAATTTGAATAATTATAAAATAATTGAATAATATAATATTATATTTATTATTTTTATTTAATTATTCATATTTATATATTTTTATAATATTATAAAGTAAAATAAATATTTTTCATTATATAAATAAATTACTAAAAGTACTATATTACTTATTTTATGACATTATGTACATGCATACAATTAACATATTATAGATTACATTATTTATTATTAGTTTTTTTATTTTAAATAAAAAGTTGCCCTTTATGTCACTTATTTATTAGGACAAGGAGAAATAGGACAGTAAAAGATGATAAATACAGAAAAAACATGACTGATAAATGGGATTTTGGACCAATTACAGAGCTAACTAGTATGATGACAGAAATGGAAACTGTCTAATTATGACAAACAGACATGGGATTTATCTCGTCTGATTCAGACACCAGACATACCCCATTTTCACATGTAGCATCTCGAGCTTTTTATCCAAACCAATGTGCATTCAATATACATGTTTCTTTAGGGTGTGCATGCATATATGTGATGTACCTGGTTGGTGAGTGCTGGTTGAGAGGAATCTTGTACGACGGTTTGGAGTCAAAGCATATATCCAGCGCAGTTTATCGCTTCTGTAATCATTCAGAGTGTCATTAGTGCACAAAGCAAATATGTACCGTAATCTTTATGATAATGGTTTAGGACTGCGTTCTCACATGCTTTCGGTCTTGAGCATGTAGCTGACTTCTCTGTCCTCCTGGTTCTCCAGCAGTTTCAGCACAAACGCACAGGCCAGCATCTGACCCTGATCCTCCAGGTCTTCAGTCCTCAGCATGGAGCGACTGCAAGAGTCCAGAACCTGGTACTTCTCCCCACTGAAACACACATAAAATGCGCATACAGTTGTTATATGACGATTAAAACACTTTTGAAGCTATTGAGGTGTTACACGGGTAAGGCCAGGGATAGCTTTCATGATATGAGTAGGTTTAAGGGTTGGTTAAGAGGTCAAAAGTGTACAGGGGTTAGTTTATAAACATTTACGAATTATGAATAGTCTCATCTTTAGTTTGCAAAAACATGAACGAATGGCTAATAAATGATTTGTAAAGATGAGTAAATAAGGTGAATTCAGGTCACACGTGAGATGACTGCTCATAAAGATACTAATGATTAGTAAATGTTCATAAACATTTACAAATGATGAATAGTTTCATCATTCATGAATAGCTTTAGATTGGGTACTGCAAAAACATGAACAAACACAGAATAAATGATTCAAGATGTGTAAATAACACAAGTCTACACAAGACCAAATATGTGACCCTTAATAATATGTTAACATAAATAGTTTGTGAAGTGCTTAAAATGAATAATTAAGCGTATTTTTTCACATTAAAAAAGAGCATTGGGTAACATGTAAACTTAAGTTTAATGACATTTTTTGGCATTCAAAACTATGTTAACAAATAAGCTTTTAATCATGTTTCTGTTAAAATCATTTGTGGATTTATGAGCGTATGAATTGAAAGTTAAATGACATTTGTAACCATTAATAATACATTGAACATTGTGTAACGTTTGTTAATGATTTATTGATGAAGCTTTTAATCATCAATCATTTGAAAATGTTTAAAATGTGCATTATCAGATGAACTGAAAGTTTAATGACATTTGTAAGCATTTTAATTTACATTAAATAATGCTCTGTTTTAAAATAATTTATTAATAACATTAACAAGCACATTATCTCATATTTTTCGATATGTGGATATATAATTAACGAGCTATTAAGCAAAATATAATACTTGTTAATGATTTATTAATGAAAGCTATTACACAATATCTACATTAGTGTCCACACCAACAGATAATATCATTGTTTGGTGTGGATTCTGAAATCAAATACACTAATTCAAATAATTTAATTATATATATATATATATATATATAATAATTAAAATATTATATTATTTTACATTTTAATTGAACTAATTATTATTTGATAATATTATAAATAAAATAAAATATAAAATATATTTTTATTTATTAGATTTATTTTAATTAGAATAAGAATTATAATTATATTAAACATTGAATTTAATTATAATTATTTTATTATAAATAATTAAATATGTTTCTAATTATTATATTTTTATTGTGTTTCACATTACAAATAAAATACATTTTATATATCATAATATTATTTTTTATATTATTACTTATTTGACAATATTAGCATCCACATCCACATGGATGATATCATTCTATTTACAACAAGCAAATAATATTTATTTAAATTAGAATAAGAATTATAATGATTAAGTTTTATATTAGAAATTAAGTTTTGATATATTTACAGTAGGAAATTTACAAAATATCTTCATGGAACATGATCTTTACTTAATACCCTAATGATGTCACAGCTGATGATGTCACAGACCTGGAGCTGCGTTTGGTGATGAGCAGCAGGTTATTGAACAGGAACAGGTAAATGGGGTGGTAGAGTTTGCGGCTGCGCATGGTTCTGGTGCTCTTGGGCCCGGACATCTGCTGCACCTCACCCTTCTTCAGGAGCCAGCGAGAGTGAGAAATCACCGGCACCGACTGCAAATAAGAGAATGAGGACTGTATAAGCTTCACTCTAATACATGAGTAAAGACTTAGCTCCAAGGGCTCTTGTAACAATTAAAGGGATAGTTACACAAAAATGAAATTTACGTGATAATTTACTGTTTTACATGGAACAATAACGGAGATATTAAAGAGTTTTGCATTTAATACATTTAAGTCACATTTTATTATTACATTCTCAAATATTGGAAAATACTGGTAGATGAAACAAAACACATACTAACATTGGAAAAACTACACACACACACAAAAATATGGTGTAAGATTTAATGTAAAACAATTTTTAGTAAAGAATGCTAGTAAATTTCACAAACAATTTATAAATAATACAATTAATAAATAAATTTCACAAATAATTATTTTTTAATATTAATATTATTTAATAATATGTATAATAGTAATAATAAAATTAATAATATTTAATATTATTATAAATAATAATAAAATAAATATAAATATAAATAACTTACATTGTCTTATTTACCATTACATCACTTATTCTATAATATAAATAAAAATGTTATAAACACTGTCATTTAAAGTTTGGGATCAGTAAGATTTTAATTTTTTTTTTTTTTTTTTGTTATAAAATGTATTTTAATATACTTTAAAATATAATTGTGATACAAAGCTAAACTGTCAGCATCATTACTCCAGTTTTCAGTGTCACATGATCCTTCGGAAATCATTCTAATATGCTGATTTATTATCAATGTTGGAAACAGTTATGCCGCTTAATATTTTTTTTTGAACCTGTGATACTTTTTTTCAGGATTCCTATTCTATTTCAAATAAATGCTGTTCTATTTAACCTTTTATTCATCAAAGAATTCTGAAAAAAGTATCACAGGTTCCAAAAAAAAAATATTAAGCAGCAGCTGTTTCCATAATCGATAAAAATCAGCATATTAAGGATCATGTGACACTGAATACTGGAGTAATGATGCTGAAAATTCAGCTTTGCATCACAAGAATTAATTCTATTTTAATCTATATTCAAAAGAAAAACGCTATTTTAAATTGCAATAAAATTTCACAGTATTACTGTATTTTTCTGTATTTTTAATCAAATAAATGCTGCCTTGATGAGCAGAAAAGACTTCATTAAGAAACATTTGAACAACAGTGTATAATATCATAACTGAATGCAAATAAGAGCTAGAAACTATTTTTAGCACACAATGACTTACATTTTAATCTGTTAATAACATACAGCTATTACCGTAATATGTTGCATCTGAATAGCCAAATTAGGTCAAAATGCATTGTTATGCATTGCTAAGAGAAAAATGCACTGGTGTATAAGTCATATTTTATCATTACGTTATGAAATAATGCAAAATACTCGTAAATAAAAAAAAAAAACCTAATGAAACATTAGAAACACTACACAGCAAAAAAAAAGTTGGTGTAGGATTTAAAATTTAAAACATTTTTTTTTACTTAAAATTGCTAGTATATTTCACAAATTAAATGTGAAATTTAAAAAGAAAGACTGAAAATGTATTTTCTTGTAAAACCTACATTTTTTTTTTTACAGCCTATTAGCATATTTGATAGCTTTTTTGTCTTTTTTGACAGCCACCAATTCCTATTTAATGTCACTGTATGGAAAAGAGCAGCTTTGACATTCTACTAAACATCTCCTTCTGTGTTCAATGGAAGAAAATAAGTCATTTTTGGATAAACTGTTCTTTTAAGTACAGTTGAAGAGTGTGTTTAGGGTAATGGCACAACATGTATCGTTTTTAGTACCTTTGACTTGAATTCAAGTGTTTTCTCGATGCTGATCAGCTCCTCTGTGCGACCCATCTTCCTCACTCCTTCATTGCACTCCTTCACAATCTGAGAAAGACAAACACACCCCCGCATGGGCATTGATATCTTTGTGGGGATTTCCCATTCACTTCTATTTTAACATGAGCTAATTATAAGTACTCCACACTAACCCACATATTCACTCCAACCTTGAAATACAACTTCAGGTATTTTTAGATGCCAATTAGACCATTATTAAACCCATTTTTAAAACTGATTTCCTTGAGGGAACTTCTCCAGTTCGTCAGGTTTTACTATTCCCTCAGAAATGTTGTCATCACGGTTAGAAAAACATACTCCCACACACAAGAACAAGTTTGACTAAATAATACTTTTAAGTTTCACTCCAACTTGGAGTTCAAGTATCAGCTGTTCGTTTACCAGACGTTCAACAAATCTTTATAAATGAGCAAACTGCGGATGACCTCTGAGATATAAACTTTGCCTTGAGGTCTGTGGAGTTGGTTTTTATTGAGACCTACTGAAGTGTCTTGACTGTGTTAATGACATATCAGAATCATAAGTTTGATCAGTAAGAACTTCACTGAATTAATAAAATAAAAAGTGTTGTGAAGTCATGTACAAATCAATCATGCCAAAATAGCAGCAGCCTTAACAGTTAAATGTAGTCAGGTATCTGTACACATGATTTATTTACATTTATTGTGTGCTATTACTAGTGATAATTGATGCACTGTTTGTTGTTAAATATTTAGCAAAAGCATAAAGTGGTGAATTAATTATATTGATGATGTATTTCCTGTCAACAACCACAACAAAGAACCACATGGAGCCATTTTGGCATTGTGATTGATGCCATAACAACAAATAATGGGCAAAGATACAAATTAAAATAAAACTAAAATAATATTACATTATTGCATTATTATATAGTATAATACATATATTTAAAATTTGTTATAAATACAATAAGTAGATATTATCATATTTAATATTACATTACTTATTCTATAATATAAATAAAAAATATTTTATACAATAGTTGTATTATTATACTAAAATATTTATATTACTAGAAATTACATTTACATTTATATTATAATAAATAAAAACATTATATTTCATTATATTATTTATTTTTACATTGCTTATTTTATAATATAAGTAAAAAATATATTATTTACTATTATTATAAATACAATAAAATAAAATAAATACATTATCTTATTTCCCATTACAACAATTATTCTATAATATAAATAAAAATCTTATATATAATGTTATTGCATTGTTTATTAAAAAATGTTTATTTTATAATATTGAAAATATTAATATTATAATATCATATATTATATTATAATATTTATATTATAATAAATTACATTTATTACAATAGAAATAAAAAATATATTGTTATATTATTTATTATTACTTTGCTTATTTTATAATACAGTAAGTAAAAATACATATATTATTTAATATTATTAAAATAAAATAAACACAATCTTATTTATAATATTAGGCCTACATATAATTTTATTGTATTGTTTATTATATATTATATATAGTTTATTATATATTATACTTTATGATATTATTCATTATTACATTACTCATTTTATATATAAATATTATATGTTATTACATTTATATTTATATAAGTATTAACAAAATATTTATATTATAATAAATTACATTTGCTTATTTTTATAATATAAGTTTGGTACTATTATACATAAAATAAACACATCTTATTTATCATAATATTATATATAAATCTATTGTATTGTTTATTTTAACAATATAATATTACAAATACTAAAAATATTTTAATGATATTCATTATTACATTACTTATTTTACAATATTATAAATAAAAATATTTACATTATATTATTATGTCATTTATGATATTATTTTAAACAGAAATTAAATTAATAGTGTATTATTTACTAAATAATATAAAACAAAATTAAATATATATTTGATTGCAGCAGCCTTAACAGTTTAAAGTAGTCAGTTTACACCTTTACACATGATGGTAATTAGTAATAATTGAAGCACTTTTTGTTAAATATTTTCCAAAGCATATACTGGTGAATTAATGTAGCGATTATGTATTTCCCATCAACAACCACAACAAAGCTCCACATGGATCCCTTTTGCCACTATGATTGTTGCCATAATAAATAATTTGAGTCCCAGGACTTGAATAGTAGTTGAATAACAATACGTTACTTCCAACATGACGTAAATGCTGCAACAATCGCTTTAAAATGTTTAAGGAAAATAATTATGAACAAAAGCAGCATTCCACCTCACAGCTGTCAAAGTCAGTGCCAAGAGGTGTGGCACGGTAACCTTGGTACCGCGAACAACAAGGTAAGACGTGCTTGACAGGTGAAAGTCCAGAGACAATGAGACTTATGAATAACAAAGCTCATTACCACACCCTGAAAACAAAACAAACACACACACAAACTTACCCTTTCCAACTCCTGATGAGCTAATATTGCAGTCTTTTCTCTCTCAGAATTTTCTTCCACCTTCTTCAGAATATTCTGGAACAAAATAAGCAGTTTTGATATAAACATAATTCTGAGGTATTTGATTGGTTTACTCATTCCCCACACAAGATATTCAAGACTTGTGATTGGCTGACGCCTACCTGCACAAGCAGCTTGAGCCGCGTGATTCGCTGGAAGGGGAGGATGAGGAAGGAAGTAAACGAGAGGCCCTTTACTTTCGGCTGGTTCTCCAAAATGGACATATTCTCTCGGAAAAGAGTGTTTTCTTGTCTGAAAAACACATATGGACATTTATGTATAAGTGTTTTAATGTAAACAAGCAAGCACATAGATCATAATGCACAACGCTTGAAGTGATTCAAATGAATCATTCTTTCCTGATTCATTGAAAAGAACCGATTTGAAAGATTTTTGAATCAGACACCACTTGTTCTGATGCTAAACAGTCAAACGATTGTACAACCAGTACAAACATCCGTCTTGCTGAAATAATAATGTTAATTAGTATTAGTTGATTTGCAACAACTATTTTAATTTCACTACTTTTACCTAATGCTTTAAATCATGTGGTTTCTTGGAAAGGTGTGCTCACTTTTTTTCTAGCACGCAACATATTATAATTGCCCTCAGATAAAAATCTGTTTTGCATATTGCTGTTAGATTGAAAAAAATGTCATAATCATAAATCATGACATCCAGATTAGGCATAATAAATCACATTTACAGTCCAGAACCAAAAGTAAAACTGCAATGAAGCTGGAAATGGTTATGGTTTACAGTAATAGCCGGGTAAAAATACTCAACACAGATTAGATATGCAAATCCAGACTGTGTACTTGATTTCTCCAAACTAATTTGCATAAACGTACATTTCAATTTCAGTTAGTGTCATGTTTACCTCAGGCGGAATGCTAGCATACTACTTACTGAGTACAGAACTGAATACTATGACAACGTTTTTAGTGTCATGTTAAAAAATTAAAAAAAAATCTAAGATTACGAGATTAGTTGAAATATTTTGAAGTCGAAATTATGAACATAAAGTAAAAATGTTTTGAGAATAAATTCAAAATTATGAGAATGAAGTCACAATTTTTTAAGAATAAAGTCAAAATTACAAAAATAAAGTAGGTGTATCGAGAATAAAGTCGAAGTGTTTAGTGAATAAAGTCAAAATATTTTGAGAATAAAGTCAATATTACGAGAATTAATTTGTAGCAATTACAAGATTAAAGTCATAATATTTTGAGAGTATATTCTAGCATTTGAGCATGCAATGAAGACGTTAAATATTATTTCCAATCATTTACTGTATTATAGAGCAAATAAAACAGCTTGTGAATAGTCACTTATATATCTCAGAAAAGACAACAATATAACTTATGTTAATGAGTTGGAGTCCACTTCAACCTTTACAATGTTTTATTGCTGTTTTTTTAATTAAATACTTGTGAGGAATGAAAGATTCGATGCTACAGACATTGTTGCAGAGTAAGTGGTGGACTTTTCACAAAGAAGACAGTATAATTTAATTAAACGAATGTCTCATTGTAATCTAAAAGACAACTGATTCATATGAATACAGCGTTCTGTCCCGCCACATTAACGAGCGTGAAAAACACATTATTGCAAGACACATTGTTTGTATTTTGCTATAACCTGACAGATTTTGAAAGCTGAGACTTTGTCTTATATTAAAAGTACCAAAAGCACAAAGCTTATTGCTATTACTGGGTGACTACGAATAGACCTAATGAATGCAATCAAAGATGTACAATATTATTTCCAAGCATACTGTCCCTGCGAGTATACCACACGGTATGATTTCTACAAACAATCCCACATATATTCAAATTAATTCCAGTGACTTGGCAACTTCTCCTGGTGCTCCCAATTCGGGCCATTTGCATACACAGGCTATACTCTCAAAATATTATAGCTTTAATTGCTACAATTTAATTCTCTTAAATTCGACTTTATTCTCGAAACATTTTGACTTTATTTTCATAATTTCAACTTTATTCTCAAAACATTTTAACTTTCTTTTCAAAATATTTTGACTTTATTCTCCAAATTTCAACTTTATGCCCAAAACATTTCGACTTTATTCTCAAATTTTGACTTTATTCTCCAAACATTTTCAACTTTATTCTCAGAATTTCAACTTTATTTTCAAAACATTTAGCCTTTATACTTGAAATTTCAACTTTATTCTCCAAACATTTCAACTTAATTTTGTGAAACATTTCAACTTTATCCTCGAAACATTTCAACTTTATTCTTAAAATATTACGACTTTAATCTCATAATTTTAGATTTTTTTTAACCTGCCACTAAAATGCCGTCATAGAATACTAAACAAAAAAAAAAAAGAAAAAAAATGCTGACATGTGGCATTTTTACATTTAATTTTGTATAATAGTGTCTAAACTTAAGGCAGTCCAATCAAATAAAGGGTGATTTAAGAGATTTTTGAAAAAAATGTGACTGACTTTTTTCAATCTGATTCCTTCATTACACAACGAATGGAAGGTTAAGACAGACATTGCATTATGGGATACATTATTCTGTTTGTGTGCTTCTAATCTGTTTTAATCTGTCATTCTGTGCAAAACAGCAACTTTGGATAGCGTAAATAGCATACTATATACTGCAGAGATAGTATGACTAGCATTATAATAGTATATTTCAAACACAGTGTAATATTTCACCCAGATTTTTGACAAATATGTGCAGCTTAGTCTCACTTCCAGAAGGTGGCCTATCAGTAAAGCAGGTTAGAATGAAGTTTAGCAATGCACTTTGATTGCACAAGAGAAATGGAGTTGGTTGAGCAGCATTTCCGTTAAACTGCTTATTCTTCATTTTGCATATGCTGCAAGGTTTAACTGTTTTATATTAATATAAATACAATTAGTGTTTAGTAAGAAATTGCCTCTAGGACAACACAATGAACTACTTCAAATGAACCTAACTAGGTCACAAAGCAGGAAGGAGGTTTATGAGGTTTTCTGAGTTTATTTTTATGAACCTGTGTGGTTTAAAATCAACTAAACATCCTTGTTTCGGATGCACAACCTAGCTATTGTTAGGTTAACGTAATGCACAAACACACACATAGTGGTTTTAAACCTAATCTTAACAGGAATGGAAAGCACTGAAACTCCTCAGGCCGATGCGCAGAAAGTCCCAAAACTTTATAAACACACAAATGAAAGCACCTACACAACACATCAGAAGCCAACGAGGACTGAAGCCTCAGGCTAGAATCCAGGTAGACAGCTGGTCTGTAAAGACACCAAACATGCATGCAGACGAGTTGATTTACACAACAAACGCACTCTACTGTCCCTCCCTGTCCTGAAAATACCCCACAGTTACACACCCACAATCAATATCATGCACACAAAGCTACTGTATGACTTCAAAAGACTTGAAACATGATTTATGAGTTGCATGAAACATTTTCACGCTATCAGCAATCCAGTTTTTGAGTTCTATACAAGAAAATACAGGTTTGGTACAGCATGAGGGCAAGTAAATGGTCACATGATCACTTTAATGCATGTAAAGTGTCATGGAATTTCACTAAGTGAAGGAAGCGTGGGAAGATCGCAGGTGACACATTGATGCATTGCTGTTGTTCCTTGTATGAGCCACACCTATCAGTCAAGTCAAGTCACTGTGTCACATTAAATTGCAAGAGTCATCACGTACAACGTCACGCGTTTTGGTTATGACACAAACAAGGAAACACTCTTGTATTCTAAAGCTTATTACGCACAGAGACAAAGAAAGCATTTCAGTTCAGAATTAATCTGCGTGTTAGTTTAGCTGTTCTCCAGCCAGATTTAGCTGGTTGATCAGCATGGTTTTCCTGGTGAAGCTGGTTGACCAAGTAACTCTTTTTAAGTAAAGATTAACTGGTAATGTCTTACAATAAGGTCTTGTTTGTTAACACTATTTAATGCATTAACTAACATGAACTAACTTTGGTGATAGTTGCTCATGAGTCCCTTGTTTGTCCTGAACAGTTAAACTGCCTGCTGTTCTTCAGAAAAATCCTTCAGGTCCCACAAATTTGGTTTTTCAGCCTTTTTGTGTATTTTGAAGCCTCTCCAACAATGACTGTTTGATTTTAAGAGGCATCTTTTCACACTGAGGGACTCATATGCAACTATTACAGAAGGTTCAAATGCTCATTGATGCTCCAGAAGGAGACATGATGCATTAAGAGCCTGGGGTGAAAACTTTTGGAATTTTAATTGAGGGTAAATTTAACTTATTTTGTCTTCTGGGAAACATGTAAGTATCCTCTGTAGCTTCTGAAGGGAAGTAATACATGAAAAAGATATGATATTTAGGCAAAATAAGAAAAATTTTCACATTTCATTCTGTTCAAAAGTCCCCCAACGGCTCTTAATGCATTGTGTTTCCCTCTGAAGTATCAGTGAGCGTATATGAGTACCTCAGTTGTCCTCAGTGTGAAAAGATGGATCTCAAAATCATACAGTCATTGTTGAAAAGGGTGTTTAAATACAAAGAAATGCCGAAAAAACAAAGAATTTGTGGGACCTGAAAAAACCCCCCAGCTGTGGATCATTCAGGTAACAACACTGTATTAAGAATAAAGCATTTGTAAACTTTTGAACGGGGTCATTTTTATACATTCAACTATTATTTTCTCTTGTGGTCTGTGTAAACGTCGTTTATGTGAAATATCTTATTCAGGTCAGTACTAAATAAAAAATAACATGTATTTTGTATGCTCCCTCTTATTTTGGTAAAATAATTAACATTTTGCAGATTCTGCGAGGTGTATGTAAACTTTTGATCTCAATTGTAGATGTAAAGATACTTTCACCAGTTGACTAAATACAATACATTAAGACATTTATTTTGTATAACATGTTTTTTTGAAATTGCATAGGACCTTTTTTAATTAAACATCCACTAATTTGCAGAAAATTCCAGAATTATTTTTCTTGTTTCATTAAATGTTTTTACAGAGAACATTGTTGATATCTTGTTTTTCCACTCCATAAATCAGAAAATACTGTCAACAGCTAGAAATACATGCTTTTTACCAAGTTTTTGGGAATAAACTGATATATAAATCAGACAAATGATATACAAACAAGCCCTTCTGTAAAACCCCTACAGCACATAGATAAAACTGCAATGTTTGTTGTATATAAGTGCTACTGATGTGGAGACTTCAGGTTTAGTGCATTGAAATCTACAGACACAAATAAATAAAAAAAGTGCATTAAAATAAATACTTAAATGTGTATTTTGGATGTTTTCTATCCACTATTCTGGAAGATGACGCATTATGTAAACTCAAAATCTCAAAATTGACCAGCTATTGATGTATGTGTATGTACATGCGTTTGTAGTATAAATTTTGTGACTGTATGATGATTGTTTTGGAATAGCACACCAAAAATGTTCCTCATACCCGACAAATGTGACCCTGGGCCACAAAACCAGTCTTAGTATGGGCATATGTGTAGCAATAGCCAACAATACATTGTAAGAGTCAAAATTATTGATTTTTCTTTTATGCCAATAATCATTAGGATATTAAATAGAGATCATGTTCCATGAAGACATTTAGTAAATTTTATACCGTAAATATATCAGAACTTAATTTTTTATTAGTAATATGCATTGCATTGCTAAGAAGTTCATTTGGACAATTTTAAATGTTTTTCTCAATATTTAAATTTTTTGCACCCTCAGATTCCAGATTTACAATTAATAGTATCTTGGCCAAATATTGTCCTATCCTAACAAACCATGCATCAATGGAAAGCTTATTTATTTAGCTTTTTCAGTTTCAAAATTGACAATTGACCCTTATGACTGGTTTTGTGGCCCAGGGTCACATATAGGCATATCTTCCTTCTAATGACTAAATAGCATTAAAATCTTCGCAATTTTCATATGCACAAGTAAGAAATTTTCTTACAGTATCCGTCGGTAGTTCTTCTCCTGGTACGCCTGGTTGATGACGTAGCTGATGAAGACTTGGAAGTGGTTAACAGCGTGAAAGTGAACAATGTCGCACACGTCTGAGATCAGGATGGACTCTTCGATCCTGTGCTCCAAATCCATGAGGAACCTGAGGAAATTATGAGGTCATTGCTGTTAGGCAACAATATTATGGCTGTGTGACATTTTGTATATGCAATTAAGACATGTAGTTCAGTGGAAATGGGGAAAGTACATACTGTTTACATTTGCATGTAAGTGTTAGCATCTAGCTAAACATATGCACATCAAACAAAATTGCATGGGCAACAACTTAAAAGATCAGGCCAATTTTGTTTAGTGCCACTAGTGATGCAGAAATTAAAAATATATATTTTTCCATAAACATTAGCTTGAGCTCATTAGCTTAGCTGTGCACTAACAAACACATCTTATGTAAGAAAGAACTCAAATCAATCTTGTAATCCAATGTTCTTCACTGTTCAAGAGCAGGTTTGGAAGGGCCGAGCTCCTCCTGACTCATTCGCATGAATCATCGCATTAGTGGGTGGATTTGCATGCTACAAAGCTAGCTGACTGGAATCAAATCAAACCAACACTTTAATTTTAGCCTGTGGGCAATTATGGGTATCAGAGTGAATAGGAGGAAGTTTAACTTTTGAAATATGATTGAAACAAGATTATGTGAAGTTTATTAATACTGACTGTTACGTGAGACAAAACAAGTCTGAACTACATGAAAAATCAGAAAGCTATTTATTGGATTTGTAAAGGGAGATGTCATAATATGTGACTACACAGAGGAAAAAAAAAAACAATTTTTTTTTCTAAAATGTTTTTTTTAAATATATTACAAATGAGTTAAAATATAAATAATTAATAAAGTAATAATTAATAATTAACCAATAATAAATATATTTCTAATATTGAAAACAAAGATATTTTAGAAAATATTTAGAAAAATACATTATCCCCTGATATATATATTTTTTTTGGTATATTTGTAGAATGTATATTGGATATATATATATATATATATATATATATTTTTTTTATTTATTTTTTTTTTTTTTTCCATTTCTCCTGATATATGTTGACTGATTTTGTTTATAATATACATGATAAACAGATACAGTTAAATTTCCATTATTAACATATATTATTAATATGAATTCTTGATTTCTTCAGAAACATTTTTGAGTTTTGTATAATTACATATATATTATATATATATATTTATATTTTTTTAAATATATTTTTGACAAAAACATTTAATTTTAAAATAAATGACTAAATATTTTCAAAGCAAATATATTTAACGTATTATAAATACATATTCATGATCTGATTCTGTTACATTTTGGCTTCTTTTTGTATATTTTCATATAATGTTTTTTAAAAATATGTTTCAGACATATATTTTGATTTATACTATTAAATATATTCAAAATAAATTCAGTACATTTTTGTAATTTCAAAGAATATGTCTTGGGCTGTTTTTTGTATGTTTATATGTAAAAACATTGTATAAAATATATATTTGGAAATATATTTTGATTTAAAATAAATCACAAAATATATTAACATATATGTATGTATACTTTTGATTCCTCCTGATATATTTTTGACAGCTTTTTGTATATTTTAATTTAAAAAATATTATTTTTTGCTTTATGGGAACTAATAATGCTAATGCTGCCGCAAATTTTTTTATGATGAGAAAAAGCCACTCTGGTCTGGCAGATATCACTAAATGCTGTTGTCCTGTTGGCCTCCTTTAGAAATAGAAACATAAAATAGGACAAGGTCGGCAATGGGAAACCACAAGTGTAACGAACTGATCGCTGACCGCATAGGTTTCCCCACAAACACACACCTCTCGCTTGCCTTCATGATGTCCTCGATATTGGAGAACAGGAAGTGCATGTCAGACTGACTCAAAGTGTTAACAAGCAGAGAGTTTCGTAGAAAATGGGTCTCCAGCAGCTCCAGGCTTTTGTAGTACGACGCCTCAGAGGTCACCAGTTCAAACATGGCCTACAGAAAGAGACAGAGACAGATCTGAAGAATCATGTGACACTGAAGACTGGAGTAATGACACTGAAAATTCAGCTTTGCATCACAGGAATAAATTACATTTTAAAATATATTCATATATGAAGCAGTTATTTTAAATTGTAATAATATTTCACAATTTTACTGATTTTACTGTATTTTTATTTAAATAAATGCAGCCGTGGCAAGCATTTAAGACTTTCAGAAAGCAGTGTATGTTGCATTTTTATACACTAGCTGATTCAAAGCATGTGTCTCACCTCTTGCAGTATGATCTCTTTTGGCTCTAGTGTCTTTAGTAGTCCGCTGTCCTTCACAGCCTCCAGGTTTTGCCAGAGGCTCAGTGAATGCGTGCTGTTTCTCAGCTGCAGCTGCAACGCAGGTGCAGCCGTGACCCCTGACCCTGTAGTCGGAAGCCCATCTCTCTGTCGACGCTGCTCGATCTCCTGCTGCTTAGAGGTGTCGCGGTACTCTTGATACAAAACGTCTAGACACAAACGTACATTATAGGACAGAATGATGAGACATTGAGATCATTTATCACATATGACAATATAGACATCAAAAGAGCACTATAGTAAAGGCATGTTTCTCATTCACATTTCTAAAAATCCAATATAGCAGCATGAATTTTAATTGTAGTGGTCGAGCATAAACACATCAGTCACAACAGCCCTTTGAACCTTTTTGACTATGTTGTGCATGTTCACTCCAGGCTTTTCAAGCCCTGAAAACTTGAAGTGCGTGAGATGCTGTTCAGGAATGACCTCATATTCACTTAGTCTCTACCTGTCTGGGCGTCTACATAATAAAAGCATGTGCATACTGCATGTATGTGTGTTCTGGCTTCTCAAAAGGGTGACTTTGTACAGAGGAAAGCAGTTGCATAATGTCCTGTAGTCACATTCAACAAGACCTTCAGGTGGGTGTTCAGCACATTCGCTTATATAACAGAGCGTGAGAAGAGAAGAGAAGAGAAGAGAAGAGAAGAGAAGAGAAGAGAAGAAATGATAGTGGATTAAAACAGATCAGACGAGTGAGAAAGTACATTGTGCGACTTGCAGAGATGAGAATGAATGAAAAAAATTAGATCAGATGAGATGTGTAAGGTAGAGAAGAGATGATAAATGTTAAATAATGACAGAATAATGATATAAATTATACATACTGTAGATAATTTCCATTATTAACATATATTATGAATATGTATTCCTTATTTATTTATTTATTTACTTTTTTTTGTTGTTGTTTTTTTTGCATTTGGTTTGTTTAATTACATAATATATATATTTTTTTAATTCTTTGGACATACATTTCATTTCAAAATAAAATAGTAAATATATTTAACATAGTAATATAAATAAATAGTCATGATTTCTCCTAACATATTTTTGACTTCTTTTTGTAAATTTACATAAAATTTATTTTTAGGTATATTTTGGACATAAAAAAAAACATAAATAAGTAAATATACTTATAACATATATTATGAAAATACAGTCCTAATTTCTCCTGATATATTATTTTGGCAGTAATATACATAAAATTTATTTTTTAAATATGTTTTTGACTTACATTTTAATTTAAACCTTACATAAATTATTAAATATATTCAAAATAGACACATTTTAACATATTATGAATATATATATTCTTGACTTTTCCAGATTTTTCTTTCCTTTTGTAAAATCTTAAAATAAAACACAATATTTGCTGTTGTTGTTATTATTATTATTATTATTGTTATTATTATTATATATTTACATAAAATGTATTGGTAAAATATATTTTGGAAATACATTTTTGGTATTGGTAATACATTATTGGAATATATTGGTATTCATTTAAAATACATAAATTACTAAAGATATTACACATTGTATGTTATATACATACAATGTGTTTAAAAAAACTTTAATATTAACTTTAATATTAAATATATTCAAAATAGATACATTTGAACATATTTTCCTGATCCTTTCTTTCTTTCTTTCTTTCTACATAATTTTTGCTGTACAGGAACTGATGGAGCCACTCAAACGATGATAAATCATGGTGATGAGAAAAAATGATAACAGAAGATAAAAGACATGACAACAGATGGGATGAGTTAGAATAGATGACGAGACATTAAAAAAAAAAGATGTTCACAGAAGCTACAATGAGAATGAAAACACAGGAAAGTGGAAATAAGTGAAGAAAAGAGACACTTGGACGCAGATACAGAAGAGAGAACTAGACAGATGATGAGGAAAATAGAGATGATATAAAATGATGTTGCGTTGGCGAAGAAAGCGGATAACTCTCTCTTGCTGTTATTCCAGCATATATTTAAAAAGACATCACCCACACACTCCACCTGCCTTCATCCTACACACACTAACACACACTCGCGTCTCGTACACATCCAGCACATCCATGCCGCAAATCCAACTGCAAATAAAGTTGCCTACACGGTTCAACTCAAGGCACATAAATTAGCATGCATTGTTACAGCACATCGTGTGTGTGTGTTTTTGTTCACTCACCGACACTCTTCACAATGTTGAGATTGCGGCAGGAATTCTCCACTGCCATCTTCTGCGGACTGTCACCATTCCTCACCAGCCTGAAAGAGAAAAAACCCTAATAATCAGTGACTAGCAGAGATAACAGGAAACGTGTGTGTGTGTGTGTGGCTATGTATTTGTGTGTACCAAAATGAGAACATGTCAGCCCGCTCTCAAAACACCCTTTAGCTGTTTAAGTCCTACTTTTGTTTCTAAATGAGGGGAATATTGCTTCCTCACATTTTAATTTCCATTTAGCTTTATTACATTATAACCCTGACAGACCTAAATAAGTCAAATCCATCAGCAGAGTCGTGTGAGTAGTATTTGAGTCATGCAGCACATGTGCCCACATGCAAATGACAAAAGCGAACACACTGTACAAGCTAATGTACAAAGCATAAATACGCTGTATATATGCAACAATGCATATATAAAAAACACTGCATGCATATATTCAAACATGAGCTGATAAAATGACATTTTAAGCAGTTTTTCACTTTTTTCTTATTTTTTTCAGTTGCATATTTTCACACATACAATGCAAATACTGTTTCTAAATATATAAATGCACACATCTGTGAACTTATTCAAATTTTTAATATTTAAAAAAAAAAAAGAGGAAATGAACTTCAACTCTGTTTGTCTCTCTTACCGGAGTGTGATGTTGTCCGGGTCGGCGGTGGTGTGAATGTCATTGTCCTGCATAGTGCAGGCACTTGTCGTCCGTTCACTCAGCTCTTCCATTTCTTGTCTACGCGGCCAATCTCCCGGCGTCGCCAACGGAGACCGAGAGCGAACTCCTCCCAGCACAGTAATCCCGTTGCTGGGCAACGAGATTCCAGAGCGAGAAGGTGGACTGATAAAAATACATAAATACTGTTAATATTTAAATAATGAGAGGTTTGAAGAAATTCAGAGCCTTCTTGAAAGATCGAATCCCCACTCTCAGATACAGTGTCCTCTAAAAATACACGTACTTAAGAGAAGGACCCGCATGTTGCGGACCACATGAACACAAACAGAAACACAGCCAAGCCCAAACACAAAGTCACCCACACACCTTCAGTTCTCAACTCTAAACTCTTTCACCCACACACACACACAGACAGACAAACATCTCTCTTCCTGAGAAAATCATTCGATACAGTGTTGAATGATAAATCAAAGCACCAGACAACTCACACACAAACACCACAACACTATTATAGATAGATAGATAGATAGACGTCAGTTTTTACAGTAACTTCTAAATATAATTATAACATTTCTATTTGACATTCAAAGAAAATCATTTACATGGTCCACTGAAGTGCTTTGAAAGATGCAGCATTATTCTGTGTGTTTATGTAATTCCAACTGAAACAGGAAGACAGGGCGGGACGTATCAAGTAGTCCCGCCCCCTTTTTTAAAAAAAGGCAATAGGTAAAGCAGGTAAAGCCGTGTTTGACAGTGTATGACACCCACAATCTCATTCATATCGCTATAAAATACAGCACTTTGTGTAGAATTTAAATGGGTCTGATACATTTTGTGGTCTGTGCCGACTTGTGCCAACAGAAAGCATGTTTACACTGTCTGAATCGTTCCCTATACTCTATATAGTGCAGTACGTGGCATTAACCGTACAGATAATACTAATTCTGTGAACAAGTGACCGTTTTGAGCCACCGCTTCAGTGTCTATTTTTAGTGTAAGGGGCGGTACGCTTCGGATTCTAAAAAGCATTCGATTGGACAGAAAGTTTGATGAGAAGCTGAAGTGCAGGGTGATGTCATCAAAATCGCTGATCCATATTGGTGGAAGTTAGAGACATATTAGTAAAGCATAAACCTTAAATTTGCAAACAATTTAAGAACAGAGTTTTTTTAGCTTTTAGTATAAATGTGTTTGGCTTTGGCTTAAGTTTATCTATAAGTTAGTGTGTGACACTAACAATGACAAAATTCACATTTAGAACATATAAGCATTCAACACTTACAGTCTCTAACTTCCGCCAGTAGAAGTTGCGTTTCCATTACCCTTCAAACTGCGCAAGATCAAACTGCGAATTGAAAACACGCCTAATGGAAACACGTGAAGTTCCCAAAACTCCAATATATAGCATAAAAGTTTTTACACTCGCATTAGGTTGTTTTTCAGGAAATTCGAAAAAGGAATATTTTGCAAAACTGCAATGGAAAGAGGCTTTTCGCATTTACAGGACACCTTGCATACATTAAAGTCACATGATCATTCTTTAATGTACTATAACCTCAAAAAAAAACATTACACAAGCATTGACTACACAGTTCTTGAATAAAGCTTTCCTTGCCATTAAAGCTTCGAGATCCCCTTATTTACACTGCACAAATCTGTAATGGAAACCCACCTACAGTAACATCACCTGCAACTGTGCACACATTGTGGTGGCATAAAAACACTGGTAACAAGTGGAGGGATATAAATGTGTAAAATCCATGAAATAAGAGAAAAAAATGCATTGTTGTGCATTTGGATGTCAAAATCGGAATGCCAATATTTTTTATAGAAAAGTCAAAAGCGTCATTTCAATTTTAAACGGACAGACTATGGATGAAACTTGCTATGATTACTCTACTTTAAAAGCATACATTTGATTTAAACAATTTGTCTACATAATATTCACATATGCAGTTCATACATATTGTACATACTGCATTACAGTTACAGCATGAAATACTAAATATTTAAACCTAACATCTTACATATATGCACATTTACCAATTTTATCTTACAATTCTGATGTTTTCTGCGCAAATGCAAGTTTATATCTCGGACATATTTCGGACATTATAATTCAATTTATCTCAACAACAGCAAGTCTGTCAATTCTGAAAAAAAAGCCAGTGTGGGATTTTCAGAATTCTTATCAGAGCTGAGATATTATCTTAAAATTGCGGAAATAACATCAAAGTTAAATTTATTCATCAAAACTCAAATTTATTCTTTTATTCCATGGCTTCCATAGACCGCTACTTGAAAACTGTCATTGTTCACAGGGTTAGTATTTTCTGTATGGCAAACGGCATGTAGTGCACCATGTAAACAGTTAAGACAAACAGCACTGATAAACAGAAAAAATAACACCAGTGCCATGCACCAACATGAACACAATTTTCAAACTATATATTTTTAGCATCATTATAATCTCTGATTTCTTTACTAACAGTTTCATACTGAGTCTAAATGGGTAATCTATTAGACTGCAGTTGTCATAAGCTGTCAAATATGGCTTTACCTAGCTCAACAGCTCAAGCTTAAGCTGTGATATAAACAAAACACTATTGGCTATTGTCAAAAGGGGCGGGGCTACTTGATATGTCCTGCCCTGTCTTCCTGTTTGCTTTGAAATTACATCAACACATAGAATAACACTGCGTGAGGGCATTTCAATGGATTTTTAAATAATTAAGACATCACTAACTAGTTAAGTAAAACATAACAAATATAGTCTAATATTTATAGAAATGCTTTACTGTAGATTTCATATCTCTAGTGAACAAACAAGCTGTGGACACTAAATGACTTGCATAAGGTAAAAGTAATGCTACACGTGACATTTTATTTACAAGCTGTTTTACTGACATCTTTCTGCGGGTGAAAACTGATTGAACACTCGAGATACATGTTTATATCTTGTTATAACCAGTGGTAAAGAAGAAGGGATGATTGCGATCACTCGCACTGCCGTTTGAACTGAGGCACTGATACAGCAGTCTGTCACGCCACATCAAAGAGCGTCAAATGGGCATTTATTGTTTTAATTTCCTGATAAAATGGACAGAATTCAAAAGATAAGACTTTGTTTCTTATCTAATGTAACAATATATAAACTCAAAGTTCCTCCTATTTGTTCCGAATCAACAGACCCGACTAGATGATTTTTGGTACCGTTACATAGACAGACAGGCACCCAGACAGATAGATAGATAGATAGATAGATAGATAGATAGATTATTGAGTACACTCACTGATGAGTTCTGGGAGAGGGCGGGGGGCGAATCGCCGAAGAGGGGCTGAGCCTGTTGTAGGAGGCGGGGTCGACTGCTTGTTTAGGAGAGGAGGAGGGGCCTGATGGAGAGAATGGGAGTGGCTTAGGTTAATAAAAAAATGTATGAACACAATAAATAAGCTTGGACACATTTGAGTGGAATAGAACAAAATTGAATTGACCTAAATCCAACTTGCATGACATTCCGAGAGACGGACACAGTAGGAGACTACAAAAATGTTTTCACAGAAAGGAAAACACAACATCAGAAGTATACATTATATGGTATCAGAGACAAGAAAAACCAATTGTTTGGCTAAAAACTATTGAGATGATGAATCTGACTGCCAGAGAATGGACTTCATTACAGGCAAAACAACATACTGGTCATTCACTTGTTACCACACACATTCACACACGAATACACACCGACAAATCAAACACACACACACTCATGTATAAACACAGAGGGCCTATTGTGAATGCTGGCTGTGCTGCCTGAAACTTTGTGGGCACAGGAATGTGTATCTGGGGCCTCAAATGGAACTTTCAGTAATAGTGTGTGTGTGCGGCTGCCGAGAATGTCTGTTCGGTTTCCCCCTGAATTTGTCTCCTCTGCAAATTCTAAAGTCTAATGAACAAAGGAAGCATCCGAAATGCTTCATTACCTCCTTACACTGTTTCCCTTAGCTGCTCTCTTGACCAAGCGGCTTTCTGCTCGCTCTGTCTACACGAAGGGCACACGGTCACATGCGGGGTAGTGCGCTATTTGAGTGCCTGGATCGTGAGTTAACTAGGTGTGATCAGGAAGATCGCACAGCATGTTTGTCAGACTCCTTAGATAAATATTGATCCACGTGTCAATAAAACTCTTGACAGACTCGCCAATAGGAATGCTAAACTTCAACTGCTATGAATTCCACTTCTGCTTTATAATATGTTCTGACCTCTTATTTTAGTTATTAACATAATATGCAACAAACATCTAACACTAAGTATTAAACTTCAAAATGCAAAACTTTGTCAGACTTTGACTCTGGCAGACAATGAAAAATGCAAATAAATTAATAAATTAATAATAATAATAATAATAATAATAATGGAAAACAAATGGAAGGCAAATCCATCTATTACTTTTTTCTTTTTGCATTTTTTAAAATTATTTTTATTTATTTATTTAAAGTCTAGCATTTATTTAATTGACATGCATATATTTAATATAACATTTATTTATTATTTATTTTATTTTATTTATTATTTATTTTATTACATTAATTAATTTATTTATTTTAATAAATATAACATTTTTGAATCTGTTTTTGAGTAAAATATATATACACTAATGTTAATAAAAATATTTTAAAAATATAATTTGAAATTTACCATAAAGTAGCTTTTTCAAAATTAAACCAGTTGAGCATTTTTTTCATTAATATATGTGACCCTGGACCACAAAAGCATTGTTAAGTAGCACAGGTATATTTGTAACAATAACTGAGCATACATTGTGTGGGTCAAAATGACTGATTTTTCTTTCACACCAAAAATCATTCGAATATTAAATAAAGATCCTGTTCCATGAAGATGAAGGTAGTGCTCCTACTGTAAATATATCAAAATTACATCTTTTATTAGTAATATGCACTGCTAAGAACTTGATTTGGAACTTTAAAGGCAATTTTCTCAATATTTTGATTTTTTTGCACCCTCAGATTCTAGATTTTCAAATAGTTGTATCTTCAAATATTGTCCTATCCTAACAAACCATACATCAGCTTTTATCTATTCAGCTTTCAGATGATGCATAAATCTCAGTTTCATAAATTTGACCCTTATGACTGTTTTTGTGGCCCATGGTCACATATGCAACAGACTGTTGTCTTGTCATGCGGATTTACTTCTTCATCCAGCAGATCCCAGTTCCTACATTTAGTCTATGAGAGAAAATGCACTTGATCTGAGGTTTACAACCACACCTGACTGACTAACCAAACTCACGGCTGAGAGTTCAAACTGAGGTCAGCTCAAAGAAGAACTCCTAAAATACAGATTAGGAAACAAGGACAGACTGGATTGGGGTCGGTTTGTCACACCACAATGTGACACTAAAGTTATTTTATTGTAGCACTGTACATCGGTTAATAATTTGCTTTAAACCCAGTTTCCAATAGTGTCACCAGATCTGGAGCAGCAATCAACAGTGAATGGGGCTGTTTTCCCAGCGGGCACTGCAATTTGAGAGAAACTTGTAATGATGCATGCCGAGTTCAAAAAGTGTGTGCGCTTTGCATTGTTTGAACAAATCAGCAAAATATATGGTACACTGACTACCTATAGTACACACTATTACTATACTGAGAAGTCTAGACTGTTTTGAAAAATGTTATGTTATGTAACGTTCAATACTTCAGATGTGATGCATTACTGCCCTTTTATATAATGCATAGTCATGTTTTATATAATACACAAAACCAGTCAGTCTTTCTTATGACTATTTTCCACATTTTCGAATAACAGCAGTTTTCAAAACTATGAAATTATACAAATGGAATAATGTTTTACTAAAAATTCAAAACTACCTTTTATTTTACCTTCTTGGACATTTACTAAAAATTCAGCTGGACACTCAGGGTCATACAAAAAATAAAAATGAAATAAATTATATTTGTCTACAAAACTGAAATGTTTAAAAAAGGCTGATAATTGCTTTTTTACATATTTTATTGTTGTGGACCTCCCATTTAAACAGCAACAATGTCGGTCTTTTAATTATTAAGCTTTTTTTCCAGAGAGACTTGTTTCCTGGTCCACGTATGTAAGGGAAAGAATACCGCATAGACTTTGTACAGTAAGATTGGGGAATTACCGTACAGGCTGTGTACATTGCACTTATGCTAACTTATGAGGCATTACAAAACAAACACATTCGCTATTAGCATTAGCAGTGGAGTAAATCTTTTGACATCCAAAGACACATTCTCACACACACCCTCTGACTCTTCATATTCACACCAAACTGTCAGTGAATAAAAAAGATGTGACAAATTCCAGAACAGCAAATATTCGCACAATACACTCACAAACACACACATGCAACAGTCACAGACAACCGCAAAAATCAAACACCACCAGAGAGGACAGCATGACGTATACTAAAAGATACAGACTTGCAGTGTCTCAAATATGATGAACACACGCAATAATCAGTGGAATGCTGAATGTACAGCATCATATAAAAACAAACAACAATGAACCGAGTTTACAGGCTCAGTTGAATGTGTTAGTGTAAAATGAGTGTGTATCGCAAAATAGGCCTAATACTAAATATGTTTTTCTATTGAGTTGTATTCGCAGGCTGCACACAACAAGCCTACATTTCGCACACTATCTTCCCGTAATATTATCCGAGATTAGAAAAAATTCAGTAGTCCATTTCATGGAGAAAATCATGAGTCGGTTGTTTTTGATTCGTCGAAAACATTATACAATCAGGGTCCGATTCATTAAAAAAAAAAAAAAAAAAAAAAGAAAGTAGCCAGATCTGTGAGTATGAACTCGTATGAACTGGTTATTTTTAGTGTATTTAAACATATTTAAATCTCGAGTGCCTCTTATGAGCCGGATCTTTTTGATTCATCAAAAACATTGCGCAATCAGGGTCAAGTCCCGATCTGAATCAAATGATTCACGAATCCACATCATAGCCCCATCTGAATCAAATGATCCGCGATCCGCAATCTGAAAATCCAATCTAAATCAATAGATTCATGAACCCACGCCGAAGTTTCATTCTGAATCAAAAGATTCACGAACCCGCTCCAAAGTTTCAATCTAAATCAAATGATTTGCAATCCATGCTACGTAGTCCTGATCTGAATAGTGATTAGTAAGTAGCAATCAAATGATTCACTATATGCGCTTCACTATATGCGTTTCCGAAATTCCGTTTCAAAACATTCACAACGCCGCTTCGAAGTTCCAAATGATTTGCGATCCATGCTCCGTAGTCCTGATCTGAATGATGATTCATGACATGCGAAGTCCCAATCAATAATTTCATTTAGATCAGAACCTTGGAGCAGATTCGTCAATCATGAATCATTCAATTTGCGAAATGATTCACGAACGCGCTCTGATCTGAATCAAAAGATTCATGAATCCTCTCTGAAATTCCGATCTAAGTCAAATGATCCCATATGTCATAATAGCAGACAATGGACATTTAATTGCTTGTTCAAAATTATTTCTCCGAAGTCCCGATCTGAAACAAATGATTCGCAAACCTGCACCAAAGACCCATCTGAATCAAATGATTCAAAGTTTGCACTTGGAAATTCTGATCTAAATCAAAAGATTCACGAACCTGCTCCGAATTTCCAATCTAAGTTGAAAAATTCATGAATCCGCTCTGAAGTTCCGATCTAAGTCAAATGATTTGTGATCCACGGTCTCTAGTACTGATCTGAATAATGATTCACGATATGCGAAGACCCGACCAGTAATTAGATTTAGATCGGGACTTTGGAGCAGGTTCATGAATCGCAAATCGTTTAATTTGTGAAATGATTCACAAACCCGCTTCGAAGTTCCTTTCCGATACGTGCTCTGAAGTACTGATCTAAATCAAATGATTCATGAACCTGCTCCAAAGTCCCGATCTAAATGAAATGATTCACGATACACACTTTGAAGTCCCAATCTGAATCAAATG
This sequence comes from Labeo catla, assembly GCA_012976165.1. Lineage (NCBI taxonomy): Eukaryota > Metazoa > Chordata > Actinopteri > Cypriniformes > Cyprinidae > Labeo > Labeo catla. The sequence goes on along the minus strand of VONZ01001170.1, from coordinate 141,736 downwards.
ATATGCAAAACACGGTCTGATTGGAGCGCTTCGAAATAGTGAATCATTTTGCGACGCGTTTACAGTGTATCATTTTGCGTGTTTACTACCATAGTGAAAACACTCGATTAATGCGACAAGCTGTACCTCAAAATGCATGTTGGATGGAATGTGATATTGTAGTAGCTAGTAGGAACATGTCCATAGCATCCCTGTTTTTTTAATGTACACAACATGAACACCAATTCACATTGTAAATCCTGCAACTCATGTAAAAGGGGTGTTAAAAATAACAATGACTTAAATGCAATTTAAACTATCAATAGCATCATGGTAAAGAATTTACCGCTGACATTTTCTTTAGACAGCTTAATTAAAAATCAAGTTTCATCTTTCATCAGACAGTTTGACAAAAGAAAGTAGGTGTGCTTGATGATAGCTTTCAGCAAATATGCAAATAAAGAATTCATTTGTTCAGCCACTTTGTCTGGAAAAACAGGTGAGACACTATGCATAATACAATCATTAACCTTGTCACATAAAATGCAAAAGTTGCTGATACGCATACTGTAAGTATGCAGCAATTGCCTACCTCATGCCAAGGACTTCACACAGCGTTGGGTTTAATGTTTTAATGGGTGATGAAGAAACCAGTATATGGAGGTCTGTACACCAAGGATGTTTACTACAGGCCAAACTACTAAAATATCAAGCTGTGTTGTTTTGCTGGTTAGTTTTAGAAGCAAAATACATGTGGGTAAAAACCTCCATTGATCAAAAGTTAAGTAGCCACGTATTTTGATGAAATAACATTTTTTGAAACCTAAATCACTGAGATTTCATCAGTTGCACAGTTTAAATCTCTTAGAGGGGTGAAACTGGCTTGTGGTTTTGTCTGTTTGCCATCTAATAGAGTAAACTAATCAAAAATTGTCTAAAAAAATGTATGCTTCCTAGAAGCAAACTTAGTTGCTTTCAGGCTGTGTGCTAGCAACCACCATTGGGTTTCACCAATAGGTTCAGGACTTTATACTGACACCTACTGATGTGGAGGTACAATCACATTAAAAGCAAAGGTTGTCAGTTGAAGCAGTGCCTAATACTCATACATATTTGTCATCCGTTATCGATTCCGCAACCCAAAGCGACTGATAATAAAAAGGCTACCAAGATAAAGTGAACAATAATCAGGTGATCTCAGTTTGGTGGCCACCATAAAGGAGTTTTTATAGGCCACTAATACATCATCCTGAACACTTTCCCAACATCAAGATGAATTAATTTTAGTTAAAAACTATTTTTGTGCAACAATCCAACAATGTGAAAAACACAAGATCCATTGATGAAAGATCCAAACTGATGAAAGGGATGTCAGTTTCATTGTTTACGGATTTAAGTCGGACTGTCATGACAATAATAGAGCAGGTCTTTCAAATGCTTTCAGGAGGAACATCACAGTGTCATCTTTGATCCTCGCAGAGCTTAAAGTCAACAACAGAGCCACAACTAAGGAAATCGTGTCATTCTGACATTCAGATTCTTCGCAATGGTCAATCCGGTCTCAGTAATGCGAATAAACACGGCATCCATAAAGATGCCCGTGCTCATAAAAATACGCACATGTGTAATTCTCAGAACAATTAAAAACAAACACTGAACAATTAAACCAGTTTCTCGAGTTTCGACCACTTCGCAATTTACCGCAGGGCAAAAATCAAGTGCTTTCATCCGCTCAGAATGTCATAATTGTGTAATAAAAAAAGCCATTTAAATACGCAAAATGTTTTTCAGCAAAACTTGTCTGACAGTGAGATCTATCACTGCTGTCACTCGCTGATCGGTGGGATCAAAATCAAAAGAATCCATTTAACAAGCATTAAACTCACCAAGTATGCATTTAGCTTCTTAAAGAAGCAGTACTTAAGTTTTAATGCTAGTGTAAAACTGCTTTGATTTCAGTTGTGGTTTCACCTTCACTCTTAAAAAATAAAGAGTTCTGTTAAATAATGTTCTGTTAGAAGTTCATGCAATCTTTATACATGCCAGTAAAGAGTGTTGCACAGGTAAGGTCACACAAGTAAAATGAAAAAGGTTAATTTAGTTGAGCCAGTCCATACAAACCATAGTAAACTGTTGTACAGGGAACAATAGTGCAGTCTATTTAGACACACTACATTTGCTAGGCAACGCTAATATAGCAAACATATCAGTTTCAGTAGCATGAATTGTGTCTCAAAAAGTTGGTAGTCAAACAATGGGCAAAGTTGGGCAATAATATTCATTTAATATATATTTAGTATTTTGAATGAGCTTTTATATTTAATAAGTTTCAGTTTAAGTAGTAATTCTATAGTGATTTTGATTTATTTTTTACCAGTACATGTGAAGTTTTAGAGTTCAGTAATAAATAATAGAATTCTCACTTTCTTGTTGTTCTGAAGACGAAGACAACTTTTTCTTTCGCATTGAGCGGTAAAAGCGCGAATTCCTGCGTATCGGAGCTCTACCGGACAACGTCTCGTCGTCGTCATCGTCATCCTCGCTGGGCAGATGTGGCACTGGCGTCTGAGGTTTGGTCTGGACCACTTGAGGTTTATGTCCCCACTTCATTCGGAACAGGGCTGTCATCGCCATCAGCTATCAGTAACGAGATCCAGGCGTTCATGGAATAATCCCCATCTGACAAGCACAGCAGGAATTCCCATCCAGACTGAATCCAAAAGTTGGAAGCTCCCGAAGCACACAATCCCACCACAGTCACAGAGAAGTTATGCGCCCTTTCTTGCTAATCAACTCTCTCATTCTTCTTTCGCCTCTTTCTTTTTCCTCTGCCTGAGGGCCAGGCGTGTTGTTACTGACAAGTCTGAAGTCTGTCTTTCTCTCTCCAAGTCCTCTCGTGTCGCGCAAACCTGTCCTTTGGCCCTCGGTGTCAAAGTTCTCCCCCCTCCCTCTCATTCATTCTCGCCGGCCCTGCCTCCCCGTCTGTCTCTCCCGCCCTCTTTTTTTGCTTGCCTTACCCTGTTTTCCTTTAAGCGCATAACTTCAGGTCCCACGTGTGAATCAAACAGGTAGAGTCAGTCATCGAAAACAGCAGATCTTGTATTTTTAGCTGTCACTTTAGTAATAATGACGTAGACACCTCACCCAAGACGTCTCATCACATAACATGACTGTGCCTTCTCCCACACTTTGAAAACAGCTCTTTACAAAGGCTGCAATGTCAACAAAGATTTCTGAGATTCTGAGATTTGCTTGCTGTTTCTTTGTAATTGTTGGTGAACCTTGTTGAAAATTGTTTCTACACCAGATTTTTTACAGTGTCATGCATCAGTCTTGTTTCATGTTTTGTATGTACTGTACCTTTTTGTTTTCAATTTCATTTTAAAATAAATAACAAAATAAACATTTGTAAAACAAGATAAGCACAATTTTGTAGGTTTAATCTTTTTAAAAAGATTATTTATTTTTATCTTAATTTATTTTAATATATTTTAAAGATTATTTTATTTTGAAAATAAGTTTTTTCTATTATTATGCATAAATCTAAGCAATCTTAGTAAGGTTTATGCTTAAAACAAGAATAAAGAACAACACTAAAAACTTTTAGTCAACCCATGATATTTTAGTATAATTTCTATATTATCATAGTATTAATATTTTCATTTTTTAATAAGTTTTACATTTTTTTAGTAAGTTTTTAGTTTTAGTAATTTTATGTTTTTATCATTTTCATTAGTTTTTTCAATATTTAACATTTGTAATATTAAATATATTTTCAAATGATGTAATTTTTTAATATGTTTTAGATTCAGTTGATTTTTATTTCAGTTTTAGTTACAAATTGTAGTTAAAATGAACATTTCTCATTTTCATTAATGCTTTTTAAAATCTTCATTTAATATTTGTATTTTATTTTAATTTAATTATTGATTTAAAGTGATATTTAATAGTTTTAGTCTTAGATTCAATTGATTTTTATTTCATTTTTAGTTACAAAATGTATTTAAAATTAACATTTCTCATTTTATTGAATGCTTTTTAAGTTTCCATCTAATATTTGTATTTATTTGAATTTAATTGATGATTTTAATTGATATTTAATAGATTTAGTTTCAGTCAAAAATAACAACACATTCTTTGTAACACCCTGTTTACAGTCAGCTGATTACTCCGGGTTAAAAAATGAATGTTAAACAAATCGTAAAATAAGATAAGCACAATTTTGTAGGTTTAGGCTTTTTTCTTAAAAAGAATATTTAATTTATCTTAATTTATTTTAATATATTTTTAAGTTTATTTTGTTTTGAAAAGAAGTTTTTCTATTATTATGCATAAATCTGACCAATCTTAGTGAGGTTTATGTTTAAATCAAGAATAAAAAACAACACTAAAAACATTAAAATCCTTTAGTCGTAATTCTTAGTCAACCAATGTCATTTTAGTATAATTTATATATACTATTATAGTATTAATATTTTATTTTTTAATCCGTTTTCAGTTTTATTTAAAGTTTTAGTAATTTGTTTTTTTAAAAAGTTTTTAAAAATATTTAACATTTGTAATATTAAACATATTTGTAAATGTTGTTATTTTTTTAAATACATCTTAGATTTAATTGATTTTTATTTCATTTTTAATTAAAAAATGTAGTTACAATTAACATTTCTCATTTTCATTAGTGATATTTAATAGTTTTTGTTTCAGTCAAAAATAACAGCACATTCTTTGTAACACCCCGTCTAGAGTCAGCTGATTACTCAGGGTTAAAAAGTCACTCAGGGTTACAAAAATAAACATTTGGAAAACAAGATAAGCACAATTTTGTAGATTTAGACTTTTTTTTATACCTAATTTATTTGAATATATTTTGAAAATACGTTTTTCTATTATTATGCATAAATCTAACAAATCTTAGTGAGGTTTATGCTTAAAACAAGAATAAAAACAATACAAAACAACACTAAAAAAAAATTTTAGTCAACATTCATAGTCAACCTATGTTATTTTAGTATAATTTATATAGTATTAAAATGTTAATTTTTAATCAGTTTTCAATTTTATTTTAAGTTTTAGTCATTCTGTTTTCTTTTCATTTGTTTTAGTTTTTTTTAAATATTTAACATTTGTAATATTAAATATATTTGTAAATGTTGCTATTTTTTAAATACATCTTAGATTTAATTGATTTTTATTTCATTTTTAATTAAAAAATGTAGTTACAATTAACATTTCTCATTTTCATTAATGCTTTTTTAAATTTTTTCATCTAACATTTTTATTTTATTTTAATTAATGATTTAAAAGTGATATTTAATAGTTTTGTTTCAGTCATTAATAACATCATTCTTTGTAATACCCTGTTCTCTACAGTCAGCTGATTACTCAGGGTTAAAACGTTTCGTAGGGTTAAAATAATAAACATTAGATAAGCACACTTTTGTAGCAATTTTGTTATGTGCTTTTATCTTTTTATTAGTTTTTTTTTTTTTAAATATATTTTTAAATGTTATTTTTTAAATATGTCTTAGATTTAACTGGTTTTTATTTAATTTATTTAAAAATGTAGTTAAAATGAACATTTCTCATTTTAACTAATGTTTTTTAAAATTTTATCTAATATTTGTATTTTATTTTAATTAACTATTTGAAAGTGATTTTTAATAGTTTTACTGTCAATCAAAAATAACAACACATTCTTTGTAACACCTAGTCAGCTGATTACTCAGGGTTAAAATGTTTCGTAGGGTTAAAATAATAAACATTAGATGAGCACAATTTTGTAGGTTTAGACTTTTAAAAAAGAAAATGTAATTTATCTTAATTTATTTTAAATCTGATTTGAAGTTTCCCTTTGAAAATAAGTTTTTTTCTAATATTATGCATAAATCTAACAAATCTTAGTGAGGTTTTTGCTTAAAACAAGAATAACAAAATACAAAGCCACACTAAAAACTCTAAAATATTTTAGTCTTAAAATTCTTAGTCAACCCATGTTATTTTAGTATCATTTATACACTATTATAGTATTCATATTTTCATTTTTAAATCAGTTTTCAATTTTAAGTTTTAGTAATTTTGTTATGTGCTTTTATCTTTTTATTCGTTTTAATATATATATTTAACATTTTTAATATTAAATATATTTTTAAGCTTTTAATGCTTTTTAAAGTTTTATCTGATATTTGTATTTTATTTTAATTAACTATTTGAAAGTGATTTTTAACAGTTTTACTTTCAGTCAAAAATAACAACACATTCTTTGTAACACCCTGTTCTCTACAGTCAGCTGATTACTCAGGGTTAAAAAGTTCTCTCTCTCTCTCCTGCTTGGCCAAAAGCTTTCCGTCTAATCCCATTGTGCTCTTGCTGATTAACACACATTGACAAGCACACAACAGCGTGGACACGCGCAAAGCAGAATGTGCATGTAACCACAAACACATTTACCAAAAAATAATCCCAAACCTTCCACTGAAGCACAAATGTCAGTCACATGGAATAACATGCATCAAGCACAGAAGTAAATTAGGCAAATCTGAGTCAGGCAATTTCTGTCAAAAAAAAAGACAGAAACGCCTCTTACCATTACCTAGTCAAGCCAAATACCAGTATTACATTACAAGGAGAAAGAGCATGCATACCTGAGAGAGAAAGGATTAAGGATTATAGGACGTTTCTGTGCGTGTGTCTAATCTAACCATACTTTGGGGCCGAATAATGTAAGTTAAACCTTCTGTTAGCAGTACGATTTGGATTTGGGTTTGCATTTTGCCATATATTTTTAGATTCACACAGACAGCTAGGTGAACGTGTGTGTGTGTGTCAGAGTACTCAGAGACAGTGGGTGTATAAACAAAGCCTGCTGTCAGTATTGAATTTTGGGATGGAATGTGGATTCACTGAATCCTCGGAATCCTGCGGTCACGTAATGCCAATGGAAAGAGCGCTGCGTCAATGTGACAGGCACACCTTACTCTTATAAACTTCATCTGTTAAGAACAGGTGTGCCTCAGTTCTATAGGCTACATGAAAAAACAGCCCAGCCTTGTCTAAATGATCATCAGCAGTGCGATCAAGGTCCATGTGGCACGTTGATAATCCTTTTACCTTTATAATACTTATTCATTAACTATGTGTGAACAAATATTATTTGTGCTGTTGTTCTGGTCTTTCATATTAGCTTGTAAAACTGCTAAATTTTTTAGCATACACTCTTAAAAAGAAAGATTCTTTATTGGCATTGATGGTTCCATGAAGAACTTTGAACATCAATGAACGTTCTTTAAAGTGGAAAAAGGTTCTTTAGAACCTTTAAAATGTTCTTCAAAATGGTTCTTTTAAGAACTGTTAACTGAAAGGTTCTTTGGGGAACCAAAAATGGTTCTTCTATTGCACCATTGCAAAAAAACACCCCTTTGGACCATTTATTTTTAAAAGTGTATGCAAATGTATTTTATTGTTAGCATTGATACTAACAATAATGAGAGGGAACGATGGCATTTCAATTGAAGTATTCCTTGAAAACCAGCTGAAGAGCAGCTTAAGTAAGACTGTGAGAACAGTTAAATGCCAACACAGGCTGTTTTCGTAAGCATTTTCGTGGTTTTGTGAGTCATTATCAGCGGAACTTGAGGTTTGTCGTCATCTAGTGGTGAGGTTTGGTTCTCCCTTTTGCAGGAGGCCCCTACTATAGGCCACTTACTGTACATGCCTGAGAAAAAGAAGAATGTTACTTATTAAAAGGAAGTCAGAATTTGGTTTTTACATGCCATTTCACAGACTTTATGTCTTTATCTGAGCTAAGAAAAAAAAATGTTTTAAGAACGTTTTGCTAATGTTTCATTACGACACTATTTCTGAATGTTCTATGAACATTAAAATTGTTCAGTTTTTTAAATTAATGAAATACAGAATTTATGGGAATGTTATTTTGCATGTTCTCTGGACATTTTGAAGCAAATAGCACAACAGCACATCACAAAAACACCTATTTGACATCTGCATTTACATTTGCAAGATGTATTTTTTAGAGTGTTTGCTCATTTGCAATATGTCTATAGGACGTTCCCTATCAAATGTCAGATAGACACTTATTAGATGTCTTTAAGATGTTTATGATTTAGAATATATGTAAAACTGACATCTTACAGACGTCTGTCAGATGTTTGTACACAGCAGATGCTTTCCAGATCTTTAACAGACATCTTGCAGATGTACGTGTGCTATCTAGTAACTTTAATAAAACGTTACATAAATGTCCAACTGAACAGTGCCATTTTGAGAACATCAGATTAAAGATTGTTGATCTGGAAAGCATCCGCTGTGTACAAAGATCTGACAGACGTATTTAAGATGTCAGTTTTACATACATTACAAATCTTAAAAACAGCTAATAAACATCTATTTGACATCTGATAGGAAACGTCCCATAAAGGGTTTGCACTTATATTATGGTTTGCACAGCCAAATTGGATTGCTTGTACAGATAATGTACTACTGAATACGTTGTTCTGCTAATTTATGCTGTCTAAACCACAAAAAAAAAAAAAAATGTGTCGAAGCTGCTAAATCATATAGAGAAGGACAACGTGAGCAGGAAATGGCGCAATATTTTGACAAACTAAAGTTTATAGGTGGTAAAGACATATACGTGCACTATTAACTATTATAAGCCTGATATTTCACTTACTGTAATATTTCCTTTAAATAATAAGAACAAACACAAATGTTGTCAAAACCCCTGCCCTGGAAATCCTGGTTCAGTTTGTCCAACCACAAATGGTTTTTGTTCCTCAGACTCTCTTTTTGCACTCTTCTCGTTGATTTGTTATAACTTTTTGTAGTCTACATTAGGCTACTCCAAATGTATTTCCCAGTCTGACTGATTAGTACAGCCCAAAACATGACAATAACTGACCATTTTTAGCAGCAATAATCAGCAAAATACACAAGTTTTGGTCAATTCAGTGGCATTGTTTACATTCAGTGCCGCCAATTTGGCCGAATGATGACCCGTTGTGAAAACACTCCATAGAGTACACTAATAAATACCTCTTGCGTATGTAAATGCAAATGAAGTCTCAGTGATGTACGTGTGCTATCAGGGATAACGTTGAACAAACTTTCTATTAACCCTTTAACTGTCACCGTCCCACCTGTGGGATGCTTGGCGCTCTTTTTTTCATTGTCCTTTTTCTCTATATTTTAGTAATCATCATAAATTATATGTCATTTGAAAGCTTAGAAGCCCAAAAATCATCCTATGAAAATCGGACAATGAAATCGGACATTGCGTTACCATGGAAATGGTACTGTAAACTCTTTTGGCGGTCTCCTCCCCCTTAGCAGCGGTGTCAAGTGTCATATTACAAAATGCATTATGGTCTCTTAGAATCCAAACTTTTTATAATCTTGACAAAAAACATGTCATTGGAAAGGTCTGAGTCTCAGGATTTCATATTTGGTAGTTATTTTGTGATAGAAGTAAAATTGACAGAGAAATTTAGACGTTTGTGACAGAAAAATGCATAGAGTTTGTATGGCACCCGGTGGCTGTTTGTGGTATAACGCCCCAAACAAACTTTACAGGAACCTCAATTTTTTTCATATCAACTTCAAATTTGGAACATAACTTATTTAGACGTAAGGCTTCAATTTGATATCAAATTTAGGGTAAAACCTGTTATGTAAAATATGTATTTTATTATAACATTAAATAAAAATGGTACAGTGCATTTTCTTTTTAGTAAATTTTTGAAAAAATTCCACTTCCACTGGCATAATCTGCTGACTGTCTTCTTTGAAAAGAGACCAACCTTAGATCTGTATTTCAATGTGTTCATGAATTAGAATAATTTAACTTCGGATAGTTTTGAAATCGGACATTGCGTTACCATGGTAATGGTACTGTAAATTCTTTTGGCAGTCTCCTCCCCCTTAGCAGCGGTGTCAAGTGTCACATTACAAAATGCATTATGGTCTTTTAGAATCCAAACTTTTTAAAATCTTGACAGAAAACATGTCATTGGAAAGGTCTGAGTCTCAGGATTTCATATTTGTGGTGGTTATTTTGTAATAGAAGTAAAATTGACAGAGAAATTTAGACATTTGTGACAGAAAAATGCATTTTAAAAAATTCTGTAGAGTTTGTATGGCACCCAGTGGCTGTTTGTGGTATAACGCCCCAAACAAACTTTACAGGAACCTCAATTTTTTTCATATCAACTTCAAATTTGGAACATAACTTATTTAGACGTAAGGCTTCAATTTGATATCAAATTTAGGGTAAAACTAAAAAATAGGGTTATGTAAAATATGTATTTTATATAACATAAAATAAAAATGGTACAGTGCGTTTTCTTTTTAGTAAATTTAAACTTCTATAACTTATTAATATTTTATTTTTTTGAAAAAATTCCACTTCTGGCATAATCTGTCTTCTTTGAAAAGAGACCAACCTTAGATCTGTATTTCAATGTGTTCATGAATTACAATAATTTAACTTCGGATAGTGCACTTTCATGCCTATTTAAAAAAATGGGGGGTGACAGTTAAAGGGTTAACATTACTGTAAGAACGTGTGTTCATAACTGTGAGAGAATATTAATAGAACATTAGCCAATATTCTGAGAACGTTCTTGTAAACAGGGATCTTCCTGTGTAGTATGACGGTAAAACCGTGGCGTACCGCATCACAGATACTGGGGGGTCCGTTACGTCATACAACAAGCGTTACCATCGGAACAATAGTTCATACACTGACAGCCGTTGTTATTGTTTGTCATTTCATTCTGTGCCTCACCATACCTGTTTAACGGCTAAACAAGTGAACACAAACCTACACTGAAGTAAGCTCGTTTATTTATCATATTTGTTTTTTAAGTTATGAGCTTCGCGCTAATTGTCTTACTGTTTACATTTCGCTAAAAATCTTGTCTAACAGAAAGTTCTTCACGCCATACAGTATGACAACATGCCGCATAATCAGTTACAAAATGACTCGTGCAGTTTTGTGTGTGTAAAGTGTAGTTATTTGGCTTCTCGTTTGACTAAACCCACAAACACATCACGCTCATTGCGCTGCAGAGTCTGACTCTATGTAGTTTCTCTTTTGCCAGAATACCCTCACCAGTTTCTGTATGACTGCAGAGTTCAGCTTGTCTGGAACGGAAACACTAGAAACAGAACCCACTCCACCAACGGACAGCGGCACGCGATGCTTCAGCGACATTTTTCACAACTTATCTCGCGTGAGGACCTACAACTTGCCTTAAAGTGTGGATAACGGCAGACGACGGCGAAGAATAATCATTTACTGGCAGTGGCAATGAACTCCAGTACATCAGGTGAGTAACCCGCGTGTCTGTACATATAACAACTTACTGTGGTAACCACAGTTTACGCCAAAATCCAACGGTATCTAAACTATCGTGATATGCATGTTGTTTTTATTTATTAAGTTAATATCTATGACGTTGTAAACACAAAATGTGGTCTACAGATATGTACCGTTTCAGCTCACTTTAATTCTGAAAATAATAATGAAAAATATCGTCATTGTAACATCATCTACTTCTTTCTGTAATTTCACACTTATTATTAACTACATACATCCAAAGTGTTAAACTCATCAAATAAATTAGGCAGCAATTAAAATGCTCACATTTTAGTGTGGTAACTATAGAAGAAAGAAAGAAAAGAAGTCAAAGCTAAATGAAAAACCCCTGGGAGACCACATTTCCATTTGCCACCTTCATCTGTGATATCATCAGAGAATTTCCAGTGATTGGCTTTTGACTTTTAGTCACCTTATAGATTTAACCTACATTTGGGTACATTTGACCTCATGTTTGGATGGAAAAGCTGTGCTCTTGAATCTTATCTGCAAACCTTATCTATTTGACCCGTTCTCAATGAGAAGTTTGAATAACATACAACCTGACCATATTTCTGATCAGTACTAAAGTAATTCAGTATTTAATTATACACGGATGTGGTTAGTTCCAGTCAACGGTTATTTGCATGCAATTTTCATATTGTTTGTTTTAGATCATGTATAGGATATATGATTCCCTTCTCTACAACTCAGGATTGGTGCTCAGAACTTAAATACCTGTTCACAGTAAGAATGATAACTGTGAGGATACCAAGGCAGGATAAAGTTGTGTTTATTTTAAACGTGCTGCTTATTTCATCTGCCACTTTAAATGGTCAAGCTTTTTAAAGGTTGGGTGGAGTCTGTGCCATTATAGTTGGTTGTTATTGTTATCTGTGTATTCAAATATATTACATAAGTAATCATGAAACTGCAGCTTAACATTCAAAAATGATTATTCAGGAGAGACAATGGAAACAATGGGTTTAATCTTAAAGTTCTGAAAATAAAACCGCCATTTAAAACCATTTTGGAACATAGCGTGAGACACACAAACAAACTGTTGAAGTGTGATATCAGCTTGATAAATGTGTTAAAATGTAGGCAGAACATTTCAGGCAGGATGTGCTTTCACACTGAAGGTTGACAAACCTCAAACCTTCAATCCATATCGATGAAAACAGTGTGGGTAGATGATCCCAAGATATTGATATATGATCCCAAGGACAACAGCAGTAGTTCCGACAAACTTGAGTAAACTAGAACCATGATGTCACTAGTGTACATGCAAGTGTATACTCTGTTCTTTATGTCAACCAAAAAAACTGGTTTCTGATTTCTTTAACATGTATAAATATTTAAGGCAGACATTTGTGTTTCAGCTTTTAACGAAGTCAAACCCAAAGATGTTTGATTATCACTACAACAATTACCATATGTTGAAATATAAAACATTATCTAACAGTCATCTTTGTTCCACTGAAAGCTATTACAATGCTAACTGGCTTAGAATGAGTACAATGTGGGTCTATAATTAATTCATAAAGTCAGCTAGTCCGCTTTACAGTCATAGATCTTTTTTGCACTATAATGGATAATGTTTTGGAGGATTGAAAAGTAGAAATGTGAAGCTTATTTTACATTGTATTAATACATGAAAATGTATTTATGTGAAGTTGTAACTATTTGTAATCTCAAAAGATCTCAAAAGAAGTTTCCAATGCTTCGTCCTGAATTTGCCTATTTATACTACGGACTTAAAATATGTACTCTTTGGGAAGAAAAAGTACACACTTTTGAGTGTTTACCAGAAGAGTAAGCAAGCTTTGGGACATTCTGTCACATCATATAATTGCATCTGTGCATCGCATGCATCCTGTCACTGTAAACTGGCCAGTCAGTCTTGTCACATTTAACATCCTCTGCATTTCATTTAACTTCCTACCGTATCAGAGAGAAAAGAAGTAGCATGTTGATCTGCCAGTTGTGGGTCTTTCATGCATAGAACTCTGCTCATATTTTTTGCATAATAATGCATTTAAAAGGTAACGGCCAAAATAGATGTTTAGTAACTCAAACCCCTTTATCTAAACCTCTCAATTTAACTGTGCTCAGGTCTGCCATGTTTGTAGTTTTTTAACACTTTTTTTTAGTAGTTCTGAACCAAATCCTTCTCCAAATCGCAATATCTGTGGGCAATGTTAGCTGTTAGAATGTCTATGGATCCACAAATCTACAGGAAATAGTAGACCATCCGGGAAATCTTCAATATACTATGCTATGGAACACACTTATTCTAATCTCATATGCTATTTACGATGGATAGTGTGCACATTCAGATGTAAGGCAAGGCTCACCAGCCATTGTGGGATCCAAAAAGAACCATTTTTTGTTAGTGTTAAGAATGTTTTAAGGGTAGGTAGACAATCTCTGTGAAAATAGTACAATAATATTACATAAAATAAAGCATAAACAACCTTTGTGCACGCCCTTTTCGCACATCACACCTTTTCCAACTTAAACATTGCAAACACAGGTCTTACGAGTCTATGAAAATGAAGACATGTCTCAAAAGGTAAAAGTGGGCAGCTTTTAATTAAACGCCCAACAGAAATACTTTTAACTTGAAGTTTAGCTCACTTCTTGAGAAAAAAATGTCTGTCGTATAGACTGAAACCCAAACATTCAATCAAAAGCCTCAATCACTCTAAATAAATGCTAGGTTAAAACTACCCAATATGGGTAATTTTAGCTACCAAATGCTGGGTCAAATATGGTAGGTTAAATCTTTGACCCAACATGCTGAGTTGTTTTATTTAACTCAACTATTAATTGAAAATTACTACATTGCTGGTTAAAAACAACCTGAAATAAGTTTGAAATTAATAATAATAAAACACACAGAGAATTACTAGAGGCTGCATTGTTTTAATTAACTCAAATATTGATGAAAATTACAATTGCTGGCTTAAAGGGGTCATCGGATGCCCATTTTCCACAAGTTGATATGATTCTTTAGGGTCTTAATGAAAAGTCCCTAATATACTTTGATTAAAAATTCTCAATGGTTTTGTAAAACAACACCCTTTTTACCTTGTCAAAATCAGCTCTGCAAAAATCGTCTCATTCTATGGGGTTGTTCCTTTAAATGCAAATGAGCTCTGCTCACCCCACCCCTCTCTTCTCTCTGCGGAATGACGATCTTGTTTATTTTAGCCGCATTTAGCCACATTTAGCCGCGTTTAGCTGCCAAACTTCCTAACTACCACGTTATAAGGAAAGGCGATCGCAAAGATTCATAAATAACGCTTATATTCACTTCTGCTGTAAGTGAAGCTGGATCATGAATGATTTGCGCGAACATAGAAAGATATATGTAAATCGGGAGGCGCATTCCATTCACAATCAAACGTAATCTACTGCATCTTCAGTGGCTCAGATGTTGGGAGTAAATGACGACTACTATGTTCATTATTACATCCAGCAACACAACACCTCAATCGCTCAATCTGAGATATTCTTGTCTAACTTACATCCCTGCTTCGGCATCGAAACAAGGAAAGTTACTGGACTATTACAGCTGGTCTGAGGTAAGAGCTCATGTCAATCAATTATTGTGGGAGCGGCCTCTGTGGGTGTGACGCCACACCGACAGGCATCTGAGAACGGCTTGATTTGAAAAAGGGGATATTATTTTTACAGATTCATTAAAAACCACTGCATGGATTTTTATCATTATAGGGTAGATTTGTACATACACTGCCAACACACATTAATGTTCAAACAACAAGAAAAAGTGAACTTAGCATCCGATAACCCCTTTAAAATGAACCAAAAATAGGTTGGAAATTAAAAAGCAGACATAGAATTACTAGAGTCAACAGTAATAATTAAAAGGTAAACATTTGTTAATAAGTGAAAACACCCACCCAGATAGCACATGTATGTCTGCAAGATGTCTGTTAAAGATCACATGATCTGGAAAGCATCTGCTGTGTATAAACATCTGACAGACATCTGTAAGATGTCAGTTTTACGTACATTCTAAATCATAAACATCTTAAAATCATCTAATGTCTATCTGACAACTGATAGGAAACGTCCTATAGACGTATTGCAGATAAGCAAACAATCTAAAAAATACGTCTTGCAGATGTAAATGCAGTCATATCGGAATTCATGCAACTTTTACGTCAATCTAGTTTAACATTCGTCACGATTCTCCACTCGTGGGAGTTATTCCAAAGATTTTACATGACCAAATTTATCAAGACAGTAAGCAGTTACAATGATGTGTCAGAACTAAGTGTTACAGTGACAACTGAATATAGGATCAAAATGAGGGTTTGCATCATAAAAGTTTCAAAACCATTCTTTTTTTCACACCCTTGTCTTTATTTTTCATATTGCCTGCACAAAATCTTGCTGGCTTCTGTGGCAGATCACACGATAAATAAATGCAAAAACGCTTACTTTATTTCCTCCATGTTTACTTCCATATGACAGTGTGCTGAGAAAGTGATTGCCAAGTCCACCAGAAACCCCCCACTGCAGAACACAAGATCTAGAGGCCAGGGTTGGATCCACATCTAGTGGGTGGAGATGGTAGGTTTAGGGGTGGAGATGAGTGGTTTAGGGATTAGGGGGTGGAGACGGGTAAGTTTATGTATATATAAGGTGGGAGGAGTTGGATCTGGATCCAACCTCGCCTACTGGATTTTGTGTTCTGCAGTGAGGACCTTCTCAAATGTGATTGGGCTAGTTTTAAGAAGCAGTTGGGTGGATTTTGTTGTGAAAATCTGGCAACCCTGTTCATATTGTTTTTGTGTGTGTGTGTGCGTGTGTGCATGCAAGTCATTTCAGAATCATTATCTGTTCTGATCTGAAAAAAAATTGAGCACTAAGGCCCGCAGTCTCAACATTACGCTGTAGACTGAGCTTTAAAGGTGTAGTATGTAATACTGACAGCTAGCAGGTGAAATAGGTACTGCAGTTTAAAAAGCAAACTATTGGAAAGCATTGTTTCTCCTCAGACTCAACACTCACACGGGTTACCAGATTAAGAAAATGTAACAGGAAAGATCACAATTGACCCTGCTCAAACAGTTTGACTGACAGTCTGACCAATCATAATGCTGAATTTGCCATTTTGTCCAACAAACAAATCAGACAGGAGAGTAGATTAATTTGGTGGACGTAAACTAAAAAAATGGTGCATTGTCGTTTATTTCTGCGGTTGAAATAAAATACGTTCTGATGTTCATTCATGTTTATTTTGTGCTTTATGTAAATAAGAAACGACGATCGATTCATGCCAAATAGTCGCACGTAACCAGACCTTCAGACTGAAGGCAGAAGGTCTGGGAACTTTGGCCGCTTTGAATGGCCAAGGCCCGGCCAAGAGGCCATATGACTGACGTGTCAGATCTCGTTTCGTTTTGTGCCGTGTCATGTTTAGGGGCGTGGAAATGTCACCACAATAACAGACTGGTGTGTAAAACTCTTGGACATATTTTAAAGATTCTATGCCGCGAACTTTACATTTTTCACATACTTTTAAAAATCCAGCATTTAGTTGATCCAGCTTTCTTCTTTCATGGGGGGGTTTGGCGCCACAGCATTTTTGTTTCTAGGTGGAATGTTAAAAAACGCGACACATACGTCTCCCGGAAATCCTGTATAATCTAACCAATCCAATGACGACTTTGAAACTTCTGAAGAATTTCCAGCTAAGTGTTTCTTAAGCCTTCTACACACTGCACAATTTCAGCAATCCTATAAGATCGTTGCTGATCACACTGTGCAACATGGATCTAATAAACTTGGGTACGACACATATGTAAACTGTACGATGATGACACTTATTGACTTGTAGTCTACGACGCACATTCACATAAAAGAATAAAACATCATCCGCATGTGCTAGTGATAAACAAAAATAGCATAATGAATCACACTTTGGCAGTTGTAGTTTTTATGTTCCGAAAAAAAGTGGAAGCGGCAAAAGAGGAAGGAATAAGAGCTTGAGATCAGCAGTTTTAGCACCATGTCACGTTGGTTTCATGTCGCAGTTTTATTGGCTGGTCAGTAAACGCGGGTCGTGGCAGCAAATACACCGTGCAATGACCAGGCTGAATTTCTGACACTGTCAGAAAATGATCGTAGACTGTCTTTGCTCAAAAGACCGTGACAATGGACGTCTTTGAACCTTTCTCACTGTACTACATAGGACCACCCTAATAAAAAAGTCATAGATTTAAAATGCATTTTATGCAATTATACTAAGTATAGTTCAAGTTAACATATTTACTGACATATGGCTTGAGACTTACTGATATTCAAATTTTATGTTAAAGGAGTCCTATTATGCTCTTTACCAGAGTCTTGATTTTGTTTTGGGGGTGTACTAGAACATGCTTTCATGCTTGGTGGTTCAAAAAATGCATTATTTTTAACATAATTTACATTATTACAATACATTTCTCCCAGCCTGGCACAAATGACTCGATTAGTTCCAGGTTCCGCCATCCGAAAAAAACGAAATTTGTTGTGATTGGTTAGCTGCCCCACTGCGTTGCGATTGGCGAACAGCTTAGACGGTGTTTCAGTACTGCCACGCCTCTTGTCGAAGAAGCAAGTTCTGTGTACAACTGTTAGCGCAAGCTAGATTAAAGTGATTCTTACATTTTAAATATGCATGGAGGGTGTTTTAAATAACACACTACAGTAGTGTTGGGTCGTATCATCAGCCTGCGAGATAGCCAATACATGATATTATCGTGCTAATGTATTTAATTATTTACATACCTTAGTTTCATTGCCTGAAACCAGCTCCAGCATAAGGCTAAAAGCCGCCTAACATTATCAAAGAACAGCATCACTGATTAGCCTAGCCTATTATAGTGCAAGTTTATGCATTTTAAAAAACACTCATCTTTAAACACACGTCATTATGGCTCCGATGCGGCCACCGGAGTAGATCACGGCTTCGGCATGTGTTTCGACCCCCTGTACTGCTCTAAATCAATTCTTTTGTTTATACCCACCGTGCTGCGGTTCGTTAAAGCGGCTCTCCATGCTGCATCGTTAGGGTAATCCCCCGCTCCCCCCCAACAATTTGAATTTCCGTGGGCGGGATTTAATTTAATGACATTCTAACGGACCGTGTTGTGATATTGCATGCGGAAAACAAACGTTGTAGTCCAAAGAAGCCGTTCGTTGTAGTTCTTGAAAAGGGATTTTTAAAAAACGAAATATCTCCCTTTGGAGTAGACTTTGACATTTGTAACTTTGTAGATCTTTTATATGCCCAAAGATACACACCACACACTGACTAAAGTTCAACAAGTGAAAAAGCATAATAGGACCCCTTTAAAAAAAAGTTGTAATTAAGCTTTATTTGGAGTACTTGTGCCCAGTGCACAAGCCTAAAATATGTCACTATTGATGAGGATTGTATTATCTTTAAATAATATCGGTCTTTAAATGCTAAATATTTAAACTGTACCTAACAGTATACTTGCAATAGTCCCACTTTAGCACAATCAAATATACTTAAGTATATCTTTAGTTGGACTTCAGCACTACTTTCGCAAAATTAAAGTGCATTAAGTACAATATTAGTTTTTCCAATTTAGCAGACTTTAAAAATACCAGTTTAGTATACTAAAAGTACAATTGCAGGGTAGTTTTATTAAGTACATAATATGTAAATTTATTTGTAGTATACATGAAATAAATGTATTTTAAATTCATTTTGGTATATTTATTTTTCACTGAGGGCACAGCATAGGAGCCACAATCACAGAAAGTCCCACGATTGTTTCGCGATGCCAATCTTTTGTCTGGCACAGCCGGAAATCATGCAGTGTGTTTTGGGCTTTATGCATCAGACATTTAGCCAGCGTTCCGTGGGCGTGACATCTGAGGCTGAGACTACGTGCCAATTGATCTTATAAGGCAATACGGTGATCTGTCACAACACATTAAAGAGCCATAAAACTGTGTTTATTTCTTAAACAAATGACAACATGAGACTTTGTTTCATACCAGGGGTAACCTGCTATGTCTTGTTTGTCAACATTATGTCAGTTTCCTTTTTGTTCCACAATGTATTTTTTACCGTGTGAAAACATGATGTGTAGTGTGAGAGCAGCATTGTTTGCCTGACATAGTAACAGTAACAAAGAAGGGGGGAATTTTTGCGAAAGGGTCGCAAAAACCCGCTGAGCCACGTTTTAATATGCCTCTGAAAATATGACACTTTTTAAATGGATGCTGAGGCTTTTTAGGTTGGGTAGAATCTGTGATCTCTGACCCAGTTCATTTGCTGGCTTCCGTGGCTGCAATATGCTGTGTTTTCCCCTAACTGGCAACTCGGGATGTTAAAAAAATTTTGGCTGTGGGTAGTATCACACAGACTGAAACAATTAGGCCATGTACATAATGTGTACATTATTTTTCCATATGTGCACGGAACAGCAGTCACTCCTGAATTTGTAACCATAGCAACATTTTGGCATCTTTTTGGCTAAAGATTCTTTTTGTCCTTCGATTTTAACTAAACTACCACTGGTAGATGTGCTGCGTTTTGTTTACGCTGCTTTAGAGAGTGCCATCTTGCAGTGTTGCCATGTCCTCTTTTTTACAAGCACATTTAGGAATGTTGTTTGGTCTTAGCTCACAAAGCTAGGCACTTCATGTGATTAAAGTGATCTGTTGAGGATATGATTTTTTTAGCGTGTTATAAAACATAAAGCTTTTGGGTGTTTTAGTGCAGTGGTTCTCAACTCCAGTCCTCGGGGCCCACTGCTCTGCACATTTTGTATGTTTCTGAATCTGACACAGTCAGTTCAGTTCATGGAACTTTCTTCTAACAAGCTGATATGAAGTGTGTTAAATGAGGGAGACATGCAAAATGTGCAGAGCAGTTGGCCCTGAGGACTGGAGTTGAGAACCACTGTTTTAGTGCTTTTTGTGCTTGTGCTTGTGCTTGTTTGTTGTTTTTTTTTTCTACGAAGATCTGGCAACATTGACACTTTACCACAGGGCTTGTGAGTGCAACAGGCCCCGTGTAAAAATGTGCTTGCTTAAGACTTATGTCACTGTTATATTCTTGCATCTCACATACAGACGAAGACACATTTCTGATGCGCGTTTAAATATATCGTTAACTACCCAGATAGCACACGTACGTCTGCAAGATGTCTGTTAGAGATCTCTTGATCTGGAAATCATCTGCTGTGTACAAACGTCAGGCAGACGTCTGTAAGATATCAGTTTTACATATATTCTAAATCATAAACATCTTAAAGACATATAATAGACATCTATTTGACATAGGATAGGAAACATCCAATAGATGTATTGCAGATGAGCAAACTACATGAAAATATATCTTGCAGATGTAAATGCAGACGTCAAATAGACGTCTCTGAGATGTACGTGTGCTATCAGGGTAGTTGTTTAGTTCGGTTCCATACACACTGCACAGAATTTCTTTTAATGCAGTTCATAATAAATATTGCAGAACAAGAGAACATCAGTGCGGAATATTTTGTTTAAAAAAAACCTGAAACTAAGCCGTTCACACAGAAGGCATTATTTCACGCATTTTCTAGAGGGACATCTAGCACCGTTACACTTGTGTCTTGGACAAGAGATGCCTTGTCCAAATACTCACACGGTCTTTGCACTTGACCACTTGACCACTTTTATGACGTATTTCCTATATTTGGCCCAAGTGTTCAAGTGAGGATGAAGACCACAGGTGTGTGTTTAACTTTTCATTGTTTTTTTCAGAGCTTTATTTTTATTTTCAATACTTCGTTATTTAAAATCAACATCCGTTCAGTAGTCCCTATAACAGATGACAAACTTAATTTGTGGTGCTTCTAATTAAGTGATAAAAAGCTGTTGCAAATGTTGTACTAAATAAAGATCACAACTACTCATCTTTGCACCAATAAAACGTGCAACACTTTGTGTTTCTACCAAATTAGATGTAATATCTAAGTAATATAATAATATTTAACTTAATTAAATTAAAGGTTTCTGTGACCTCTCGTGAGATCTCTGCAAAGAAGTCTCACAATTTATTTCTAGAACATGATGCATGATGGGTGTAACGGAGTGAATGAGACGAGAGGCGAGCGGATCCATATGCACGCTTTTATTAATGGGACGAGACAGATACATGGTCAATGCAGGCAGGGTCGGACGAACAAGCAAACAGGAACAACGCAGGCTAAGCACAGTGGGAGTCCGTAAAACAGGCGAGAGTAAAACCAGGGGCGAACGGTATCTGAAACGGGGCAATCCAAGAGAATAATCCAACAATGTGAGCGATAGTCCGAAAAGGTAGGCGGCAGACAAACGTAAACGAGACGACCAGGCAGGAACGTAAACACAGGGAACTAGGATACAAGGAAACTAGGAAAAGCTAACAATCACAACAATCCGTGACCTGCGTGGGGAGGGACCAGGGCATTTATAGCGCCGCTGATTGGTCACAGATGCTGATGCAATCAGCGCGATGGATACTGGGAGATGTAGTCCGGGGTGTGATGTAACAGTCAGTGAGTGATAAGGTGAGGGTGACATCTGGTGGTGAGCGGACAGCAGGACACCGACCAGATTCGTGACAATGGGATACACTAAGCCTCAAATACTGCTCTTGAGCGGTATTCAATATAGTGTGGATTTAGTGTGCATTAAGGGCACTGCACTTTGGCATGTTTAAGACCTGAGACAGTCTTGTGCACTTCCTGTCGCGGGTACGCGCTTTCAAGCGGCCAAGACCGCAAGTGTGGGTATTTGGACAAAGCAAGAGACACATGTTTGGAAAGCCACGTAAAGTTCATCTTTGAAAAAACATATCTCAAGACTTTATGCCAGTTTTTTACGGCATCTTAGGTTTTTAAATGAAAAAAAGCACTCTGTGTGATTGGCTTTCAGTCCTTATTAAACTCACACATACATACGTGATGCGGTTTTGTTTATAGTTGTTTAAGCACATTAAATAATTATAATTGGTTTATAAACATTATTTTAAATATTATGCATATTTTCACAGATTTTATTGCTTTGAATAAACATGCATTAGTAGGCCTAATATTTTGCTCAGTGCTCCCTCCTGTGGCCTCAGGAGAGAAGCCAAAAGCTTTTTTTCACCCCAACTTAAATTATGCATTTTAATTTCAAATATAATTCGAATTTTGATAACATTTAAAGGAGAATATAAATTTACATCTTGTCATCCAAGATGTTCATGTCTTTCTTTCTTCAGAGGTAAAGAAATTATGTTTGTTTTGTTTTTTTCTGAGGAAAACATTTCAGCATTTTTCTCCATATAATGGACTTCTGTGGTGCCCCGAGTTTGAACTTCCAAAATGCAGTTTAAATGCAGCTTCAAACGATCCCAAATGTGGTTGTAAATGATCCCAGCCGAGGAAGAAAGGTCTTATCTAGCAAAACAATCAGTTATTTTCATAAAAATATTACCATTTATATACTTTTTAAAGTCAAATGCTCTTCTTGTCTTACTCTGCCTGAAAACTGTCAAAAATCTCCCATCTCATGTTGTCTCTGAACTTCAAAATCATCCTATATCGCTGTTTTACCTTTTATGTTAAGGGTGTTTGATCTTCTTAACATGTTCACTTTGCAAAGACTGGGTCGGAACTTCTGCAGCGATGTAGGATGATTTTGAAATGATTTTTGAAGTTGAGGGAGAAAAATACGATTGGAGTTTTTCGACATATCCTAACTGTCTTGACCCAGAATACACAGAATTCAGGGACAGCAAGACAAGATGAGCGTTTGACTTTAAAAACTATATAAATTGTATTATTTTTATGATATGCTAGATAAGACCCTTCTTCCTCGGCTGGGATCGTTTCCAACCACATTTGGGATCATTTGAAGCTGCATTTAAACTGCATTTTGGAAGTTCAAACTCGGGGCACCATAGAAATCCATTGTATGGAGAAAAATGCTGAAATGTTTTCTCAATTTCTTTACGGCCGAAGAAAGAAAGACATGAACATCTTGGATGACAAGGGGGCGAGTACATTATCTGTGAATTTTTGTTCTGGAAGTGGACTTCTCCTCTAAGTACAAAATTCGAATTTAGGTTTTTCAGTCATTTTGGCAGCCCTAGGCCTTACAGACATTCCGAAACGTAACACATTTTCAAATAGAATAATCTAAACGGAACGTAAACACCTAGCATGTTTCCTAAGTATCTGCAAACATGTTTTTTTTATGCCATTTTGAGCTTAGCTATTTCTTTGAAGTCACCTCTTTCTTTCTCTCTCCCAAACAGACGACTGTGATTGGGTGTGTTGGGTCCAGAGGTGCGTATATGTACCCATTCTGGTTTTCGGTTTCCCTCTGATCCTGGCCGCTCTATGGCAGCTGGTCTTCCGCGTTCGACGCTGGAGCGAATCCATGGTTTACCTCAGCAACCTGATCATCAACGACAGCCTGCTAATGGTGTCCCTGCCCTTTAAAATACATGCCTACAAGAAACCGTGGACTCTGGGCCAGACGTTTTGCTCCCTGTTGGAGAGCCTGCTCTACGTCAACATCTACGGGAGCATCATGCTGAGCGTGTGCATCGCGGTCGACCGATACGTCGCTCTACAGTTTCCATTCGCCGCACGGCGTTTGCGATCTCCGCGCAAGGCGGTGTTCGTGTGCCTGATCGTATGGATGATGGTCTTTGGATGCAGCTTCCCCATCTACGGACTTCACGAAGATAAACAAACAAACCAAACTGCTTACTGCTTCCAGACCTTTTCCAACTCAACTTGGAATAAAAAATGGATTCTGGTATGTATGGAGACAGTGTTTTGTAGCAGCGCTATAGTGATGGTGTTCTGTTCCATGCGCGTGGTGCAAGTCCTGCACGGTCTGAGGGAGCGCAACCCTGGAGATTCCAAACTGCGCAACAATAAAAGCATGAAGATCGTTCTTAGCAACCTGGTGGTCTTCCTCACATGCTTCATTCCTTACCACGTAGCGACGCCCTTATACTTCCATGCCAAGACGACATGGGGATCAGGTACCATCGATCATCTGCGCTACTTTGTTCACATGAGCATATGTATTAGCAACGTGAACATCTTGGCAGATGGCGCATGTTACTATTTCATCCTTAAAGAGAATCTGGAGTCCGCGCAGAAAGAGAGGAGAATGGCTATACGTGTCAGAGAGACACGCATACGAGGATCGAAGCTTTTGACGTTTGAAGAAATGCATAATGGTTCGTCAAAAAACACTAAAAGTACGGAAATATGTGTGGATACTGGTTTTACGTAAAGATCTACACCAAAACTCATGGAGACCGAATGCTATAGGATGAGTAATCCTACAGGAAAACAGTAAAGGAAGACGGAAGACAATAAG
Organism: Labeo catla; assembly: GCA_012976165.1. Lineage (NCBI taxonomy): Eukaryota > Metazoa > Chordata > Actinopteri > Cypriniformes > Cyprinidae > Labeo > Labeo catla. The sequence continues at coordinate 116,973 of VONZ01001170.1, read as the reverse complement.
ACAAGCTCATATAGATGAGTATGCAGGTGAATGGGAATTATGTACACTTGTAACATAATTTAGAGGCATTTCTATTATTATTTTATTATTACTTTTTTTTTAATTAACTCACATAACCCAAAGTTAATGGTTTAAAGTTTATATGAGCCATGATATGAACATTTTGGCCGTTTGGAGTAAAAAAAATCAGATTTTCCCGCCAAAAATCAAAAGAAAGCGCTTTTTTTTTAAGACAATTAAGCTAATATTGTTACCTTAATAATCATTTACTTTCTTAATTACACTTAAATGATGATTTTCACTGTAATATATATCATTTTCATTAATCTGAATTATTGTAAAAATACTGTTAGCAAATTAAAATCAATTAATTTTTAATTAGTTTATTTTAAGGCAGTAAAACAAAAAAAATCTCATTGCTGTAATGCAAAATAAAAAATCTTTATTTTAAAAATGATTCTAGAAAAATATAATAAAAAATAATTGAAAAGCAGTTATTTATATTGGTTTTACTGCCTTTAATTTATTAAAAATTAATTGACAGATGAATATAAAATGTATTACAATGATGAGAATCATCACTGAAAAATAATTAACTTAAAACAGTTGCATCATAGTAGTGAGGAATTGGGTAGTAAAATGAGCTTAATTGACCTAAAAAAAATAATTTATGCAAAATATTTTATCCTTTTTTTTGCCATTATGATATTATTTTAAGACAGTTAAGCTAATTTTATCAGCTTAATTATCATTTACCTTCTTAATTATGCTTAAATGATGATTTTCACTGTAATACATATCATTTTTATATTTGTAAGATTACTGTTTGCAATCAATTCATTTTAAATAAAGGCAGTAAAACTAAAAATATATAAATAAGTTCTCATTACTGTAATGCAAAATAAAAAGTATTTTTTTTTAGAATTTAGAATTATTCTCTAATAATATAAGAAAAGAAAAACAGTTATTTATATTGATTTTACTGCCTTTAATTTATTAAAAATTAATTGATTAATACAGATGAATAAAAATTGTATTACAATGATGAGAATTATCATTGAAAAATAACTGACATAAACAGTTGCATTATAGTAGTGGGAATTGGGTGGTAAAATGAGCTTAATTGTCCTAAAAATATTGTCAAAATTAAAAAAAAAAAAAAGTTAAATTGAGTCCTAATTTTAGAGTACATTTTATTTGTGCAAAATATGTAATCCTTATTATTCCTATTATTTTAAGACAGTTAACCTAATTTTATCATCTTAATTATCATTTACCTTCTTAATTATGCTTAAATGATGATTTTCACTGTAATTCATATCAATTTTATTAATCTGTATTATTGTAAAATTACTGTTTGCAAATTAATTTTTATTAAAGGCAGTAAAATATGTATATATATATATATATATATATATATATATAAGTTCTCATTACTTTAATGCAAAATAAAAAGTCTTTATTTTAAAAATCACTCTAGAATAATAGAATAAAATAAAAAGGTATTTATAATGATTTTACTGCTTTTAATTTATTAAAAATTAATTGACATGAATAAAAATTGTATTACAGTGATGAAAATCATCATTTAAAAATAATTAACATAAGACAGATGCATTATAGTAGTGGAAAGTTTGGTGGTGAAATGAGCTTAATTGTCCTAAAAATGTTGAAAAACTAAAAATAAATAAATAAATAGAGTCCTAAATGACATTAAATATTTTAATGATTTTTTAAAACATGATTTGTTCAAAGACAATGTTTTGAAACCCATTTTTGTTGTTAGAAATGTTAATGTTTTTATTATTTGTTTGGTCCCAACTCCCATATTCCTCTTCTCACCAGCAGAGGACACACTTCTACTTTCAGGTTTTTTATGGTAAAGCCTGTGAGTCAACAAGAGGTTAATAGGTCACATGTGAGTTCAGTGAGCGTTCATGTTAAAACAAATGATTAACTTCAACGCTATCTTCCTGCCATAGAATAAGGTTTTAAAGTTGAAGCCAAAGGTTCCTGTTTTGAAGCTGGAAATGTGCATACAAATGTGTTACGAAAGAGTAAAGGTTAAATGCAATTGACAGAGAGTGTCTTCTTTTATAGCAGGGAAGTGTTACAAAACGCTATATTTCATTTTTCAATGTCATACCAAAGTTAATGTCGCAACTCTGACTGAAAGCGTTCCGTTTTTGCACCAGATAAATGTCACTCCGCTTATAAGTTTTGAAAATGCTGCTTTTTATATGAGTATTTTTATAAAAGTTCAGCTTGACTTTGATTATCTGTTATAAAGTAAAAGTATATTTTTGAGGTTCTTCACAAAGCACTTGCAGGTACTCCTGATGCCCTGTTTCCATCTCTTTTTGCCTGTGATATTCATGTTATTTATTGCAATAAATGAGACTTTTTATTAAAATATGTGTGCACCATTTGAGGCATACTCATTTCAGCTTGTGCTGCTACATGACACAAAAATGTAGAATATAAACCACGAGAATACATATTTTTAGCTGTGGTAACGTGTTCAAGCACAGTTGGATGCCACAAGTGTTCTCAGTAACACTCCAAAATGTTTTCTCTCAGAAGTAGATTTGCATGAATACAAAACCACACTGATATGCATTTGCTTAAAGGTTGAAAGTTTTTTCTACTTAAATATCAAGTTGGGGGCATGTTGTCACATCTGTTAGAATTTTAGATATTAATTCTACAGTTTATTAACCACTGGGCTATATTTGTGGCTATATTTTCAATATTTGTTGTCTAAAATTTTTTGACATTGGGCAGTCGAAAGATGTAAAGTATACATTCAGTACATGTGATGTATGAATGTGAAACAGAAATTAATGTAACAAACTCTTGAGTAGTATTTATATTGTTGTTGTTGTTCTTATTATTACTTAAATTAGTGGTAGTATTTGCTCACATAACACTTAAAGATGAAATTTTGGAGTGAAATTTGTATTTTTTAACATATACCTTTCAGGTCACATTTTACATACATACATTCAAAATTATTTTTTATTATTATTTTCAAGTTAGTAAAGGTACTTTTACCTGCCTGGTCTCTTTACTGCAATGCAAAATAAAGTTTCTTTCTCATTACTGTAACATTACTAATGATTAGAAATAATTAAAAAATGAATTAGCATTTGTTCCACTGCCTTAAATGTGATTAAAAATGAATGAATTTTAAATGATTAAAAACCTATAAAATTAAAAATCATTAAAAACTATTTAAAAAAGCTACATTAGTCATTATTTAAGAATAATTAAAAAAATACCAAATGCATTTGTAAAGTTGATTTTAGTGCTGTCAAACGATTAATCGCGATTAATCGCATCAGAAATAAAAGTTTTTGTTTACATAATATATGTGTATACTGTGTGTATTTATTATGTATACATAAATACACACACATGCATGTATTTATTTAGGAAAAATGTTATATTTTATATATTATATATTTAATATATATTAAAAATATTTAAATAAAATATCAATTATATAAATATAAATATACACATATATAAATACATGTTACAAAACTTTAGAAATGGCTGTTCATGCATTCGTTACGTCTCGTCTAGATTACTGCAATTCCTTATATTGCGGTATTTCCAAATCTCAAATTGCTCGCCTACAGCTTGTACAAAATTCTGCAGCAAGATTTCTTCATAAATGTCGTAAACATGAACACATCACTCCGATTCTGAAAGATCTACACTGGCTGCCAGTTTCTCAGAGAATTCATTTTAAAATCCTTCTTTTTGTCTATAAATCTCTACATAACCTAGCACCAGCGTACCTCTCTGAACTTCTTCACCTTTACTCTCCTTCTAGAACACTAAGATCTTGTGACCAGGCTCTATTAGTAGTCCCACATGTGAGGCTCAAGCGTAGAGGGGCACGGGCATTTGCGGTAGCAGGGCCTCAACTTTGGAATCTCTTGCCTTTAGAGATTAGAATGGCTCCTTCTCTGTCTTCTTTTAAGTCCTTGCTCAAAACTTATTTTCTCTCTTTAGTTTATTAATTCTGTTATACAGTTGTGTTAACGGGTTGTTTTATTTTTGTGTGTATTGTTTTTGGGGTATGTTTTACGATTATGCTTTTCTCTGAAGCACTTTGGTCAGCCTGATGGCTGTTGTAAATGTGCTATATAAATAAATTGAACCTGAACTTGAACTTGAACTTATTTCAAATTATGTGTATGTGTGTGTATTTATATATACATAATAAATAGTACACGCACATATCACGTAAACAAAAATGTTTATTTTGATGCGATTAATCACGATTAATCGTTTAACAGCACTAAAAAGTATATAATTTGTTAACCACTATATTTATAGTCATATTTACAATATTTGTTGTCCATGGACCCCAAAACAATAAGCTTTCCATTGATGTATGGTTTGTTAGGATAGGACAACATTTGGCTGAGATACAGCTATTTGGAAAATCTGGAATCTGAGGATGCAAAAAAATATATATATATATATTGAGAAAATTGCCTTTAAAGCTGTCCAAATGATGTTCTTAGCAATGCACATTACTAATCGAAAATTAAGTTAGGAAATTTACAAATTAACTTTACAGAACATGATCTTTACTTAATATCCAAATGATTTTTGGCATGAAAGAAAAATTGATATTTTTAACCCATGCAATGTATTTTTGGCTATTGCTACAAATATACTTGTGCTAAGACTGGTTTTGTGGTCCAGGGTCACAAATTTCACCTTATCGCTTTTGTATAATTCTTTTACTGTTAAAATTTTTCTTCAAGCATATAATACGTGTTAATGGCAAGTTCCCATGTGACATCTTACACCATAGTGTGATAAGATGCCTCCAAGAGGTCAAAATGAGGTTAGAGAACTGTGCATTTTTTTCTGTATATTGAGTGTTTGTAGGCTAGTCAGTTGAATCTGACATTAAAAATCAAACTTTCATAAGAAATAGGACAAGCTCAGCTGAAGAGGCGGAGAAACCCCCCACCATAATCTACATCCTTCCTCTTCAGTCGTTTCATTGCTTTCTGGCTTTCCTCAAAACCACTTTAAAATCCACCCAGAGGTCAATTAAAATCTAAGAGGACAACTTCGACCCAATTTTTCAGATTTCGTACGCCGTTTTTCTCTGAAACATGAACACGTCTACTAACTCGTGTACTTTCAGAACTGATCTCGATGCTTCGAACCGGTACCTGGCGTCGGCTGTGGTGTATGGACTGGTCCTTGCCGTGGGTCTACCGCTCAACACGCTGTCCCTGTGGATTTTGTTGCGCAGTCACGGGTTTCGCTCACCGTGCGCCGTGCTCATGGTAAACCTCGCGGTCTCCGACATGCTCCTTGCGCTCTCCCTGCCGCTGCGCGTCTACTATTACGCAACGCTCAATTGGCCGTTTGGACCGGCCACATGCACCGCTGCCATCATGCTGTTTCGCGTCAACATCAGGACAAGCTCTATCTTCATCACTTTGATCAGCGTGGACCGGCTGATCGCCCTGGTCTTCCCTCTGCGCTCCCGCTCTCTGAGAACCTCCGCTTGCGCCTTTAAGTGCTGCGCGGTCGTTTGGATCCTCGTCACCAGCCTTTGCATCCCAGAGATAATAAGACTCTACACCGCCCTGAAAGACTGTTCGAACATACCTTGCTTTGAGTTTCGTGCGCTCTCCAGCAACTCGTATATCGTTTCGGTCTCACAGGCGGTATTTTTATTAATACTCCTGCTGGTCAATATCGTCTCCACGGTCGTGGTCATAATTGCACTGAGAAAGCGTCCCAGCGCTGGAGCGGCCAAGGTGAACAACAAAATGAACGTGATACTGATTTTTGTGATCAACATGTTGGTGTTTATGACATTTTTCCTGCCGTTTACATTACAACTCTTGATGTACAATAAGAACCCAGGCAAGATACGAGCGCTCATTTGCCTGGCGAGCGTAAACTGCTGTCTGGATCCGCTCATCTACTACTTCTCTCTGGACTCGTTCTGGCAGGACAAGGGTAAAAGACAAACGGATGTAGGCACTTATTCCCTCAGCAGGTCGATGGAAATGTCTTGACAAGCCGAGAACAGTTAGGATAAATATACTACGGATCCCGCAATGGGACATGGCGATGGATACAAATGGAAGGAAAATTGTATTATGATATTTTTTTAAGTTTTTACTTTTTTTATTAAGTTTTTAAAAAGTAAGATTTTTCATGTTTTTAAAGAAGTCTCTTCTGCTTACCAAGCCTGCATTCATTTGATTCAAAGTATGGCAAAAACAGTACAATTTTGAAATATTTTACTATTTAAAATAACTCTTTTCTATTTGAATATTTTAAAATGTCATTTATTATTGTGATTTCAAAGCTGAATCATTCTAATCTGATTTGCTACTCAAAAACATTTATTATCATGTTAAAAACAGCTGAGGTGATTTTTTTCCCCGGTTTCTTTGATGAATAGAAAGTTCAGAAGGACAGCATTTATCTGAAATAGAATTCAGTTCAATTCGATTCAAATTTATTTGTATAGCGCTTTTCATGACAGATATCGTTGCAAAGCAACTTCACAGCAAATTAAAGTTTTTACAATATATTTAGTAGTAGAAATCTAAAAAAAAAAAATATTTATAAATGTCTTTATCATCCCTTTTGATCAATTTAACATATCCTCACTAAATAAAAGTATTAATTTCTATCATTTCTTTCCCAAAAACAAACAAAACAAATTATACTGACTCCAAGCTTTTGAATGGTATAGTGTATTCCGTTACAAATCCTGCAATATGAACTGTTAAATATCAATAGTATTAATAATAATAAATGTTAATAATCAGCATATTAGAATGACTTCTTAAGGATCGTGTGACACTGAAGACTGGAATAACGATGCTGAAAATGTAGCTTTGATCACAGGAATAAATTTTAAAAGATTCAAATAGAAAACAGTTACTTTAAATAGTAAAAATGTTTCACAGAATTACAGCTTTTGCTGTATTTTAGATCAAATGAATGCAGGCTTGATGAGCAGAAGAGACTTAAAAACATTAAAAATATAAAAATATATAAAATACAGAAAGAGAGAGAGCTACTGTGTGAATTCAATCATCTTGAATTCTTCCCTATAGCTTCTCCTCAGACATTACATTATTTTGGTGGATGGAACAACATTTTGTCATAAGAACGCAAAGTTTCTTGGGTCAGGTGAACGCACATCTGTTTTTTCCCTCCAGTGGCCTTAGAAATTGGGCAAGATAGGAAGAGTTTGGAAACTTGGGACACAAGTTGGTGTTTACAGCTTGTCAATCTCAAAATTTGCACTGTGGGCTTTTGGACCTGTTTGGTATGCGAATCACGTATTGTGATTAAACATTAATTGCATTATTTTTTAACTGCTCTGTTTACTTGAAAGACTTTCAGAATATCTCAAAAGAAAATCTATTTCGTTGATAATGTGTAAAACAAGTTGTATATGCTTATTTATTTTTATGATGATGGCTAGTAAACCACATTGAAGCTATGCTTTTTGCCACTTCCTGAGCTGTCAAGGATGCGACAACAACAGTTCTCTTTCAATGCGTCCTTGTTAGCAAAATATTTTGTTCTAAGAACACTTCAGAGGAACTTTTACTGTATGTGCATCTATCGTCACATCAGGTCAGTCACAACCACAGACATTTGCAGTGTCTGGTTCTATCTAAATTAGTAAACATGAATGTTTCTGAGGTTATTTGGGGATGCTGATAATCACACCGTGCTTAAATATGATATATGAATGTTGGTTATGTACAACATGACAATGTTTTGAATGAAAATTAACATATGCCCTTTTTGTCATCATTATTGCTATCATAGATGCTTTCAGATGAGGTGGTTTCTTTGTATAAAACAGTTACAGTTTAATGGTTGCAGTGGTTTATGTAATGTTGTGATAAATGTCATTAAATCTTAATATCACATGACAGAAATTTGCTTATTTTGTATAGCTGGTATAGATGATTTCAAAGCACTTTTTTGTTCCTTTTCTTCAAATTGACTTCTCGAACACAATAATAACTGTAAATGTAAAAGAGTTTTTTTTATAACATGAAACCATGAAATCAGTGTCTTTCATCATGTGTACTAATTGTAAAAATTAATTGGTTGGTTGACATTTCAGCGTTTCTGGTTAATACATAACTAGATCTGTCTGTTGGTTGCCTTGCAGGTGTATCATTTTCATGTTGAGTCATGTTTCCTTTTTTCACTCCCCCAACTTCTTGTGCACTATGACTAATACTGCAACTAATACACTAAATACAAAATAGATTTCAACATGCCTTCAAATAAAAAGCAGCAGTAAGGATGCAACAATTTTTAGACAAAATAATGCAAAATAGTGTATTTGACTATAGCTGCCACAAACCTAATAATCTTATCATATTTGGCGAAGGATGTTTAGAAGTCTCAAGCATGACTTGGCTGTTAAGAATTTCTTCTATAAACTGTGTTTAGATTTTGTAAACTAACACTGCTGATACATGAAAGAGCAGGATTAGAACTATGTTGTGTTTGGAAGTGGTCCTTTGCATTTGGTGGCATATTTCACCAGCTATAAAATACATTTAAAGAATCTTTACATGGTGGGAAAAGATCAAGGGTCAGAAAGAAATAGCTTGAAGGAATAGTGCATCCAAAAATGAAAATAACAATTTTACCCTTAGGCAATCTAAGATGTAGGGGAGAAATTGGAGAAGATTTGGAGAAATTTAGCATTACATCTCTTTCTCACTAATGGATCCTCTGCAGTGAATGGGTGCCGTCACACCGTAAAAAATAAAAAACACAATTTGTTGAGTCAGCTTTAAATAATTTGTTACCCTGCTGCCTTAAAATGTTAAGTTCAGTCAACTAAAATAAGTTTATTCAACTTGAAATGTTAAGTTGTACTAAGTAACAACTTAGATATTTGTGTTTGCTAAACTTAACAGATAAGTAACCCAGCTGCCTTAAAATTTTAAGTTGATTCAACTCAAATATCTAAGTTGTTACTTAGTATAATTTAACATTTCAAGTTAAATAAACAACAAATTGTTTTTTACAGTGCAGGATGAGAGTCCAAACAGCTGATAAAAACATCACAATAATGCACAGGTAGTACCACTTCAGTGCATTATCTTTTTGGTCTCAAGTAAATTTTCAGCAGATTTTCTCTATAGGGTGAACAATTTCTTCAAGTATTAGTTCTTTTGCTCTTTGCATTTTTGTCAGTAACATGCGATGTTTACTCACATTAAAAACTATTTTAAATAAACAGTTAACCAAAACCTAAAAAATTTATTTACTCACCTTCACATTGTTCCAAACCTAAAATTTCTGCACAAAGCTCTTTTTTATACAATAACAGTTTATAACGACCAGTGTCTATTAAGCTCCAAAAAAATGTCCAATTTGTCAAAGGTGTAGGTTTGATTTTGGTGTTGGTGGGGACATAACAGCAGACAACGGTCATTTAATTGTATGATCAAAATGATTGCTCCGAAGTCCCAATCTGAATCAAATGATTCACGATACGTGCACCGAAGTCCCAATTGAAATCAAATGATTTGCGAACCTGCCCCTATATCCCGTTCTAAATCATAAGATTCTCGAACCCGCTCTGAAATTCCATTCTAAATCAAAAGATACGCTCTGTAGTCTTGATCTAAATAATAATTCAGGTATACAAAGTCACAATCACAAATTAGATTTAGATCGGGACTTCGGAGCAAATTTGTAAATCGTGAATCATTCAGTTTGTGAAATGATTCATGAACCTGCTCTCATTTTCCGATCTGAGTCAAAAAATTTATTAATCCTCTCCGAAGTTCCAATCTAAAATAAATGATTTGCGATGCGAGTTTCGAAGTCGCGATATAAATCAAATGACCCACACCAAAGTCCCATCTGAATCAAATGATATGCGCGTTCGTGCTTCGAAATTCTAAATCAAAAATTCTTGACCCCGCTCCGAAGTTCCGATCTGATTCAAAATATTCACGAAACCGTTTTGAAATTCCGATTTTATCAAATGGTTTACAATCCACGCTCCATATTTCTGATATGAATAATGATTTGTGTCATGCAAAGTCACAATCAATCATTTGGTTTAGATAAGGATTTCGGAGCAAGTTTATGAATCACAAAGCATTCATTTTGCGAAATGATTTACGAACCAGCTCCAATGTTCAAATGATTTGCAAAACACGATCTGATCGGAGCACTTTGAAGTACTGAATCATTTTGCGATGCCTTTACAGTGTATGATCTTGCGTGTTTAATGCTATAGTAAAAACACTCCATTAATACGACAAGCTGCACCTAAAAATGCATGCTGGAATGTGACATTGTAGTCGCTTTTTACATTATAGCATCCCTACTAAATTCTAGTAGCTTATTATTTAACGACCCACTCACTGACTCGATTTGCCCCTCACACTGTTTCTACACTCTAAAAAGTGCTGGGTTAAAAAATAACCCAACCTTAACCCAGCCGCTGGGTAACTATGGGACAGAACACGCGTTGGGTTGTTTTGACCCAAGTGCTGGGTTTAACCATTTGACCCAGAATGCTGGGTTGTTTATTTGCCCCAACCAGTGGGTCAGGTTAACTGTGTTGCTGGGTTAAACATAACCTAATCATTGGGTTATTTTTTGTCTTATTGCCTTGCTACCTTTATATTTACCAATAATAATAAATAATCACAGAAGAATGTAAAATTATTATTGCTTTTCTGTAATACAGTTAGAAAAACACAAAAAATGCAACTGTAAACATCAATTTAACAGGTTTTATTTCTTTTTAAAACAATTTTCAAATGGGTGCAGCTGTAAAACATTTTATCCAACCATTACAGACACATAAAACAACAATTTTAGTAGATCAGTTACTTTAAAACACAAAACTGCGTAAACTAGGCACTGTAGATTCCCATTCTTTGTTAACATTGCAGCAGCAGAACACTCAAAAATGAATGATTACCACATGAGAATCATTCCAAACATTGTGCGATTAAAACGTAGCCAAACAAAGTGTCCACCAGACAATACATATGACAATTTAAAACATGTTACAACTGGCCAGAAAAAAACAGTTGGTTTTAAAAAAAAAAAAAAATAAAATTCACACATGAAGACTTATGTCGATCAATATAATATACTGCAAGCTGGAGAAATTTCCAGGCAACAAGTCAGTGGCTTCAGTGGCACAGACCGTAACAATGGCGAAGGTCTGGGATGTCGTTGTCTCATCCCCAAGGCACAAATCCACCATGCTGGTCCCCACCTGTTAAATATATGACAATTAGTCTTGAAGACACTTAGGCCTTAAAATATACTCATTTTAGAAGAAAATTTCAAACTGCACATTTTTAGTTTTTTACATCTGAACACCTCATACAGTGGTGGCCAAAATGATTGGAACACTAGTACTTTCACCAGCTAAACAGTTTAAGTTTAAGTCAGTGATTTCTATTTTTTGCTGTAGTGTGTCAGTGGGAAGTATCAGTTTCCAAAAATTCATTATATATATATATAGAAAAATTAAAACATAACTTACAGGTTTGCATGTCAATGAATGGCTTCCAGAATTCTGTGGTTGTGGTTCTGTGGACCCTTCCTCCAGAATGGGCAGGACTTTGAAAGCACTCTCCCCTTTAACGTCTAGACCATAAGAATAATACAGTGCAAATTGTGAAACTTCTCATAATCAAAACAACACAGTGAAACACTTTCATATGAAAATTTTCTATAGATTGACATATTATAAGAAATACTTTACCTGAAGTCATGTCACCCAGCTCTTAATGCACCTTTCCATCTTGCAAATGTAGCCCAGTCTACAAAAAGTCTGCCTCTAGATGTAGCTTCCTGAAGTCTTGTGAAATCTGATCAAATTTGGAAAAAAAAAACAAACAAAAAAAAAAAACACAAATGTGGTTAAATAAGTAACTATATATATATATAATACCAGTAACTATGGTTATTTTAATGAAAAGATCAAATTCTAAAACAAATCATGGTTATTGAATGTTATTGAAAGATATAACTTACCTTCAAAGGTTTTAACCAGGGTATCAAGCTTCCTTTCCTTCAACTTCTCTATTACAAAGCTGTCCATCTGCACCAGCAAGAATCTCACATATCTAGAATTAAATTTCAGATTTAGAAAATTAGAATTTCACAAAACTGTTTTTACAGTGACTTATTTTATATAGAAAGCAGGTTAATGCGTTTACATGCAAAACAATCGTTTAAACACAGGTCAGGTGATCACGTGATTCTCCGCAGTTTCTGATTAAATCGGTCGGGTTTTCTCTGTCAGAGCCCTCGCGTCACGTGTGAACAGGCAGCATCTGTGTGGAGGAGTGGACGAAGCAGGCGCTGGCGCATTTAGGCGCAATCATCAAATATATTTAAAAGGAAGCCCCCGCCACTGTTCTGACCGCATCACTGTCGTTACCGGGTGTTTTTAAGGAATATTTGCATATACGCACATGCGATCAAATTAGCTATTCATGTGGACTGTCACGATTTTGGCTAATGCAGGACACTACTCTATGCGCAGCAGAGGGGATTTAGAAGTGGGTACACGCAAAGCCAACTGATAAAGAAGTGGGTATAAGCCCTATACCTGTGTATACCCGGCACTACACCACTGCTTATACACCACGAGAGTTAAAGTAAGGTGAATAGCGGAGCTAATGCAGTTACCTGAGGAAAAAAAGAGCGCGAAAATGCACAACATAAAAATGACGGATCTATCGTTGGATTCGGCACGTCGCAGACATTGACTTGAAAAAATATGCGCTTAAAAGATAAATTTTAGGACGAAATGACATAATTCTGACAAAACATGACAAAGCCATACAGTATTCAGACAGTAACTGAACTTACCCCGTATTTCTAACATATGCCTGGCTTCATGAAGCGTTAAAAATGGACAGTACTGATAAAAAAAGGATGTGTACTGTATATAAATAAAACTTTGCGCACACACACACAACTTTTATTTACCGATAAAGCGATTGTTGAGGCAAAAAAGTACCTCACTATAGGCTGCTACTTAACGTTCGTTAATCATTCACAGAATAAAACGCTAACCCCGCACAGCGACATATCAAATATCGCATTAAACAGTGAAATCACTGTGCTTTAAACCACAACTTATTAAAAAATAAAGGTAAATAATCATATAATCATATTAACTTACCGTATAATCCTGCTTGCTGCGAATTGCGTGACCGCCTGATGCGGAGACGAGTCCAGAAAGTTCGATGAAGTGGAAAAATAAACAAACCGGTTGGGTTAAAATAACAAAACCCGCGTGTTCAGTGGTGAAAGTCCATTTGACCCAGCATGATCAACCCAACTGTGTGTTTACAGTACCTCAAACAACCCAGAATTTTGACCCAGCACAATTAACCCAGCAATGTGTTTACAAAAATAACCCAGCACTTTTTAGAGTGTAGAGTTACCAGATCATCAAAGGGAAAGTTAACAGTGAATAATTTTTCACTTTGCTCATCACACAAAGCTATCACAAGACTTCAGAAGATCATATTTTGATCTCATTTTGAATCACTGCATGAAAAAAAATCTTGTTCCACAGAAGAAAGTCATATGTAACCTTGGACTACAAAATCAACCATAAAGGTCAGTTTTTTCGAAACTGAGCATTATACATCATCTGAAAGCTGAATAAACAAGCTTTCCATTGATGTATGGTGTGTTAGGATAAGACAATATTTGGCCGAGATACGACTGTTTGAATATAAGGAATCTGAGGGTGCAAAAAAATCAAAATATTGAGAAAATCACCTTTAAAGTTGTCCAAATGAAGGTCTTGCTAATGCATATCACTAATCAAAAATTAAGTTTTGATATATTTACAGTAGGAATTTTACTAAATATCTTCATGAAACATGATCTTTACTTAATTTCCTAATGATTTTTGGCATAAAAAAAAAACAAATTTTGACCCATACAATGTATTTTTGGCTATTGCTACAAATATACCCCAACGACTTAAGACTGGTTTTGTGGTCCAGGGGAACATATGTGTTTGAAATGTTCACTTTTGATTGAACTACTCCGTTTGACTGAACTATGTATTATTTGCTGTCACACACCAATCTAGAAATTACTATGACTATGAGATTTATATATATGATCTTACAATCTAATCTAAAACCTCAGGGTGTGCTCAGAAGAGAAGGGTGAGCCTATCTAATGCAAGGGCACAAGATGTTGCAAGATTATTTCTAAGTCATGCATGAGAATAACAGTTTATGGTGACAGAAAACATCCATATTTCATTTCCCCTTTCTTAGAGTTTCAAAGAGTACTGGAGGTCTGATACTACAGACTTCCTCTAGGCTTTGCAGAAGTCTTCCAGCTGATTTAACATCAAAATGAGCGACGACGTGGGTTCTGTCTGTTATGACCAGGATATTTTTCTAGAATCTGCTGAGGATGTAAAACAAGCAGTTATGTAACATAAAACCACCATTTTTGTATTGTGCGAATACTTTTGTTAAAAAAAAACGGGGTTTGCCCATGCTGTCAATGTTTCTTAGCAGAAATGACAAAAAAGATGGCATAGCTAGGTCTTGTTGGTTTATTTACATGTTTGCTTCACCCAACTAAACAAGGTTTTTAACTTCAACACACACATAAACACGAAGAGCTTTTAAGATTGTATACATTAGTCCAGGGCATGAATCTGGCCTAAGGCTTTGCTCATATGATAAGAAAATACTCAAACAATGCATGTGTAGTCTTGAAAAGCATGCAGGAGGATAAGAAGAAAAGAGGAAGTGGTACAGGAAGCTTGTAGTAAAAGCACTACCGTAACATACTGGATATTGAGATACGGAGAAAACGAACACATGTGATAGATGTAATGATGGCTGCGATTTTTCATCTTTTCGCATTTACCGCCACTAGGATCAGATAGGATATCCATGAATAGTGATGCACCGAAAGAAAAAGCAAATATTGTGCCTAAGAAGACTCTGTACCTTTCCAAATGTGTCTGCACAAGCAAACTCTCTTATAATAATGTGCTTTTATTGTTTTGTAGCCTAGTGTACATTAACTGAATTCAGAGATTGAATGTTAGAGTGATGCTTTCTGATATTTTTTGGCCTTTTGCATCATTTTATGGTATTTTTGGCCAGTTCCGGTGCATCTCTATCCAAGAATAGATCTTAAAACACACAAATATATAAGAGAGCAAAGAGCAGTTTGATGGTGCACAAACAGCCAGTTACACGCAGGTACGAGCATGCAGGCATTGTGCAGCTTAATGCCCATGTAATCTTCTCGTTTTAAGACTTTAGATGCTACTGTTACGTTTTTAAATGCGTCGATTTGAATATGCTCATTATTGCAAATATGCAGAAACGAACTGTTCAGACACCTTCAAGGGAACATTTGTAACAAATTACTGGGTACAGAGAGAGAGAAGTACAAAAAGAGAGAGAAATGGGGTGTGAAGACATGAAGAATTAGAGGTAAAGAATGTGATTTTCAAAGGGGTGTGGCTACCGAGACCAAAGGGTGTGATCTCATCAGAAGTAGGCGGGGCAAAGAGACAAACAGCCTATGGAGTCTCACAAATCACTGTCTCCACCACGAACGTGTTCTCGAAGTGACGGATTCGGTGACAGTTCTGCGCATCGCGCTTGGTGATACCTAACAGGAAAAAATACAAAAGTAACATGAACAAAAAATGGTCAGAAATCACTAGGGTTATTATAGTTAACTAAAACTGAAGCTAAAATTAATATCATTTTTAATAAATAAATAATATAGTAGTAAAGTTTGGGATCAGTAAGATTTTTAATGTTTTTTAAATAAGTTTCTTATGCTCATCACACTTCTATTTATTTGATCAAAAATACAGAAAAAGTAATATTATTGCAATTTAAAATAAGACTTTATAATATAATTTATTTCTGTGATGCAAAGCTGAATTTTCATTAGCCTTCACTCCAGTCTTCAGTGTCACACAATCCTTCAGAAATCATTCTAATATGCTGATTTATTAGCAAAACAGTTGTGCTGCTTAATATTTTTTTGGAAACTGTGATACTTTTTGCAGGATTCTTTGATGATTAATAAGTTTGAATGAACAGCATTTATTCAAAATAGAAATCTTTTGTAACAGTATAAGTCTTTACTATCACTTTTTAACAACTGAACAC
The DNA here is from genome assembly GCA_012976165.1 of Labeo catla. Classification (NCBI taxonomy): domain Eukaryota; kingdom Metazoa; phylum Chordata; class Actinopteri; order Cypriniformes; family Cyprinidae; genus Labeo; species Labeo catla. The sequence goes on along the minus strand of VONZ01001170.1, from coordinate 100,750 downwards.
ATCCTTGCTGAATAAAAGTATTAATTTCTTTCAAAACCACAATTTTAAATTGCAATAATATTTTACAATATTACTGTTTTTTTCTGCAGTGTACAAAAAACTTCTAAAAATGACAAAAACACAAAATAAAAACTGATTCAAAATATGAACAAAAAATCTCTAGTTATGATACTAAACTAACACTGTAAATCACTTCCATTAGAAAAAAAATATTTTACACTATTACACACAAACAAAAAAAAATTGTAGAAACAATTTTCACTAAGAAATTGCTTGCAAATTTACAAATAATCATTAAGTAACAGACTGAATTAAAATTTAAATGGGATTTTTAAAATTTAAATTTTATTAAATAAAAAATGCAATTAAAATTGAATTACATTTTTAAATAAAATAGTATTTTACTTTTATTTGCAAATTTGAAAAATAACTGTTCAGTGTATTTATTTAGCACATTAGTACATAGAACCGCAAAATACATAATGTAATCACAAAATATGGCATACAGAATTGTATAAAACAATATAAAATAGAAACCAACAATCAAGTGTTCATGGATCATAATTTCATGATCTCCCTGCATGAAATCATCTCAATTTCCCCAACGTTGTCATGGATATTATCATATTATATTCTCAGAAAAAGATCTTCGGGATCCAGGGAGCAGTAGATTGCTTAATGCAGGAAGCCATACCGTGGTTCTTACCTAATTGTTCCACTAATAAGCTAAAATGACCTATTAAACAGAATGTCAATCAGATTTGTAAGACAGCTGTGAAGCCACAGGAGCACAGTTTCCTCCCACCCAGAAGATGAGGAATTAGTTACGGCATATTATGGAATTGCCAAATTGGACTCGTAGCTCAGTGTTGGCCAATATATTATTGAGATGAAAAAGTGTATACCTCAGTTTCTATTTAATAATTCATTTTTGGCTTAACTGTCCCATTAAATATGATGCAATGTTTATCTAATTTCAGTCAAGTGATGTGATCCATATTAGTTGACCACTACTAAAGAAAAACAACAAAAAAGTGTGAACTTACGACGGCGTGAGGTGCGGCGACGGAGCCTGTACGTATCTTTACCGTTGCACAGACGGTAAATAAAGCGGCCAAGCTGATGCATATTATTAACGCGGCCAGTCACGACCATCTCTTCCTGAACAATGTAAGTCTGGGGGAGGTAAGTCCCTTTCTACAAAAAGACAAAAAGGCAACATCATCGATATCAAGTCGATATAGTTTACATTTCAACTGCATTTATATACAAACAATACAAGTACCTTGACATTAATGAGAAGTTCCCAGAGGTTACGTGGTGGCATAACCACAGTGGTGTTGAGCTCGATGACATAACATTTGTCCAAGGCAATATCATGGTAAGCCGTCAAACCCTGAAAAACCCAAACGCAACACATTAAAACATGATGTAAATGGTGTCTATTAGTATATATAATCAGTGCTAAAAGTGTTACCCTGTTGAAATCATGAATGATGTCAGCAGGGTCTGTGTTGCTGAAGTCGGGCACGGGTATGCTGATTTGCTCGTAGTTTTCCTTCAGGTAGATCCCAACGCTCTCCTCCAGCTCGTGAGACCCCCGCAGTGGAGCAGCCACAGAGTCCTCGTACACAACACGGCAGTGGAACCGACTCTGATCCGGAACCTGAAAAACCATCACATAAAATATATGTTTTTAAATATTGTTTTGATGTTGCCATCTCCTAAACCATCTCTAAAAGCCCTGACTGATATATTAACAAAAGACCACAAGATAGTGTAACAGCAACTATTCTATCAAATAGGACTAGGGGAAAAAATGATTTATATAGTATTATGTTCGCATACTCAAGCTTTTACTCAAGTGTGCCACACCTGTCATGAAAAACATTTTGGTCACACAAACCCCACCCTCTCCATGTAAATGAATGGGAAGTGAGCCAAACTAAAAAATCTAATTACACTTCAAATGATTTTTTTCCCAAAAATGGTTTCTATCACTTTAGATAGTCATTATCATGCTAATGTATGTTGAAATGTTTGTATTTCTCAAAAGTTTGCTTTTAGTTAGCAATCTAGTTAGATATCTAAAATGGGGTGTGGCATCATAATTGGTTCTGTGGGAGTTTGGGCGGGTCTTTGATACCACTGCTCCAGCTTCATTTTCGGGCTGCAAAATCACTACTGCACAGATTTAGGCTCTAAATAAATCACTACTGCGCAGACTTGGGCTCCAATGAATCACTACTGTGCAGATTTGGGCTCCAAATGAATCACAATTGCGCAGACTCAGGTTCCAAATAAATCACTACGACGCAGATTCATGCTCTAAATGAATCACTATTGCACAGATTCAGGCTCCAAATTAATTACTTCTGCGCAGTCTCAGGTTCCAAATTATGTCAAAATGACAGAGGCCATTCTAGTATGTTTTGAGTTCACTCTTCTATAATAGAAGGAAGTGGAGATGCATGATACATCTTTTTTTAGTGTCTATGCTTTTACTCTAACTGCTTTTAGCAGGTGTGCACCCACAACAAATCTACAGTCTCACGTTAAAACAGTTTTCTTCCTGTGTTTAAATTCTGAATGTTAATAGTTAGTCCAACTGAATCATTCAAAAGGACTTGAACCACTTGAATCATTCTGACAAAGTATTCACTGACTGAATTCAATGAAACAGTTATCTCTGGTCCTCAATCTTGATTGGCTGAGTGGCATCCCAAGAGCATTGATAATCAGTCAGACAACACTGGAAAGCCATGTATTTGCGTTTGTTAGTCCCAGGAAAGCTAATAAATCTTTCAATGACCCTATAAAGAGTAAACACTGTTACACCAGTAGGGGTCTTTTAAAAGTGAGTTGTTAAGCCATTCGTTCAACTGATTTGCTCAAAATACTGATTCACTCAAGAATCATGAATGTCTTTATGAGTGACTCGTTGAATTATTCACTCAAACAACTCAAAAACAAACCACATAGCAACAAGCCATTGACATTTAAGCATTTTCTGAGACAAAAATTGAAAACAGAACAAACAAAAGCTTATCTTAGCTTTATGCCACTTATATAATGGTACCTGAGGAATGATGTAGTAACGGTAGATATAAATTGAAGCATATATCAAACTGCAGGTGAAGACAATCAGTGCAGTTGTCAGACAGCAAAGTCCACTCAGAGAGGAGCGTTTCCGTCCGACAGGCAAGACCAGCTCCTCTTCCACCTACAAACACACACACAAACACACATACATTTTTATAACATATTGGGGATGTTTTTGAATTTTTATTTCCCCTAAATAAAGGATATACTACAACCCAATTTTGAATGATGACATTATTTAGCCCCTTTATGAAGTTGCTTTCATCATGAGCTCCTCCCACAGGCCTCAAAAACCACAAAGTAGGTCATTTCAGGTTGTACTATCTCTGCAGGGACATTTGGTCCTTGCTAAGATGACAAACCCGACGCACACACAAGGCAGAAATGAATTCATCATGTCCTCAATATACCGTGCCACTTTCAGTATGATCACCCACACACTGGGAGACGTGCTACAATCGGCACTACATTCACTTGTATCCCGTGCAGCCAAGAATGGATTATTCAGTGCTCTCGTACTACAGCGGAAAATTATTAGACACGAGATGCCGATAGGCAATGACTAATAACGCCCCCAGTCTTGCAACCCATCTGCCAACTGCACGGTACATGGCCTGATCTGGCCCCATTCTTAACTCACACACGCGTTTGGTTTGATATAATGACGGAGATTCCTTTTCATTTATCGTGTTATTGTTGTATAATAAGATTCGAGATATCTGACATATGTTAACCCAACAACTATCCCATAGGCATTTTTACAGTAATGAAAAACATTACTTATTAAAAGTGAAGTGTGTTTTTGTATTTTGTATTTTCAGTGCTGGATACTCAGCTCCCAAGGCCTCGTGGAATAGCAAAGTGTCCACTGACTGCTAACAAAAATACATTCTAAGAATGCTTTTGTTAATGTTCCCTTTAAGTTATGAAACTGCAAATATTATGGGAACGTTCTGAAACAAGTAGTAAGTATTAACCTTTACAAAATATTTCACAAATGTAATTTTTAAGAAAAAAACATTCCATGTACAATGTATAAATAATGTTTCAGTGCTAAAATGTTGAGAATGACCAGACGACTTTGAGTGAACAATCTACTAATGTTACTGAAACATTAGCCAAAGTTAAAATATTCCCTGTTATCTGATTGTTCGCCTGCTGTTTGATGAATACTGCATACTCATATCCATTTGACATGATTTCTGCATATTGTATAGTAGGGAAATATGCATATTGTGAAAAAGGGAATAATTAGACATTCAGTGGCCCAGAAATCACTCACTTCACCTTGTTGTTTTCATCGTTAGGAGGTCATTTGGTCCCCAAAGACAGCAAAGCCCACACATACATGATGATATTAAACAGCTAAAGCTCACGGAAGTCATTTTTTCCTCACCGTAGCCATCTGCCATTTTGTCTCTGTTGGATTTGTGTCTATGTGTGTGTGTTGCTTAGACACATAAACCTGTGCTGCACTATGTCGAATTCTGTTATTCTGTCATTATAAGCTCTTGAGAATAAAGGCCTTAAGCTTTGACAATAACAATTCAAGCATTTATTATAATGAAAATATTTTAAAATGCAGGGGAAGATGTTTTAAGCTATTTTTATATTAGTTTAACCAAGAATGTTAACCCAAAACACTTTATTAGAAAAGCAATTTTATTAAAACATCATTTTGAGCATATAACGAAATATAATGCACATTTTACGGCTGAGATAGCCTAAGCATGATGTATGTTATATGATGTGATGTTGTTGGTGCAGGTGCTGCAGCATCCGTGCCCTCTTGTGATGAAACCAAAGGGCAACAATATTTCCATACCATAAAAATATAAATACAGAAATACGCGTTGATGGAGCATTGTCAATAGATTATAATCACCCGACCAAATGACGTGATTAATGGTTTACCATGGATGTTCTATCCTTTCCGTTTTTGGTTCGTTTCGACCGCTGTTTTCCGTTATACTTCAGATGATGCACACAAAAAACGAAACTTACGTGTGAATGCGGAATGAATATTTGAGTTTTATCTCCATCACCCTCCTCTTTCTCGTTTTTTTGTCCCGCGATGGGCTGAAAGCTGATCTTCACCATGATGAAGGGGAAAAAACCCGCTGTTTTTAGCGTAGACGCAGATCCTTGTTATACCCCCTTGGCTTTCTGATACAATATTTGCCGTTTGTTATAATGGACCGGAAGAATCTATTATTTATTTATATATTTATATATAAAAATCGTTCTTAAAGTCACAGTGCCAGCGACACTGGAGATAATGCGCGCGACCCAGAACGAGCAAGCGCGTGCACGTTTTGTATACAAAGTGTGTGTACAAGGATTGCTTGTGAAGATATATAATTTTATTAATCTATCTGACGGTAATACTGTGGTACTTTCATGCATGCCATATTAAAAATAGCTAGTAAGTTACGACGATGCACGCAATCTGTATCTGTACAGATATATGCGCCATTGTAGAAAATTGGTCCAAACTGCTGTCCTACAATGAAAAAACACATATAAAAAGCACTTTCAAATCTTAGATGTTTACTGAGATCCTATTATCTAATGAAACCCAGCTTAACATATATAAAATCATCATTTATTGGGTACTTTCAAATAGGAAGTAGCTGTCCCAAACCTTAACCCCAAAATTTCAATTTATGAAAATTATTTTGATTTTTTTTTCTTTTTTTCCCCATTGTTGTTTTTAAAAGTATCTTTTTGATTCTTTTAAAAAGTGAAATTCAAAAAAATGTATTTAAAAGTAAAGACTGATTTTAACTACACCCCTACATTTATTTACACAGGAAATATTCATGTCACTCTCTCTCACAGCTACAAGGTGTGAATAGGCCCCTTCATTTGAGGTACATGTGTTAAAAAGTTTGAAAAATATTTGTGTAACTTTAAGGAACGTCACTACCGAACACTTTTTCTGTAATTAAGCACATTTTTATTAGGAGTCATTCCATAACGTTTAGTTTTTACATATGTACCACTGTTCAGAATTGTGCTAGCTAACCATGTGCTGATTAGCATATTTAAGCTAGGTGCAAAAGTATCTAAAATTGTTGATTGATTTATTCAATCATTGATTTTTTGGGTGTTATTCCATGATTTTGTCACTACTAAAACAGTCACGGCCAAAACATGCCATCATTGTTTCAGTAGTGACAAAAGGGAACACATAATCCTCATATTTAGGGGAAATAAACAAAAATGTAGTACAGTTATGTATTTTTTGGTATTTTAGTATGTTGTAGTTAGTGTTTGAGTTTGCAAGTTAAAACTCTGTAATGTGATGTGGTCACCACCGAAACAGGAGATGTTTTGACAAAAATAAAGTATACTGAATTACTGAATTAAGATGTTATGATAAGTTTGAAATCAGTATGATCAACATTTTGCCCTTTACAAAGAAAAAAATGGTTTTGAAATACAACAAATCTCATAAATTACACTTGAAATACTGATAAAATTGTAATTGTTATTAATTTACCTCTGAAAAAAATTAATAAAATAGCAAATATTTATTTATTTATTTACAATGTAGATGCAGGCAAAATCTTAAAAGGTCAATATATCCTATCTAAAAATATAATACAATTATTATTACTGTGTTTCGGTAGTGACAAATGTAGGGAGAGGGCAAATATTCCAAAACGTCCTGAAAATACACTATCAGAACTGACTGCACAATTACAAGAAATGTGTACCTTGGATTATGTACAATTTGCATAGATAAAATTTTTTTGGGGAAAAAGTCACTTTTTTCCAAGACATTTTCAAATCTGACATTGGACCAATTCTGTAGAATATTAAAAGGTGTCGTAATATTATATTGGAAATACCTTGTTACAAGGTCCAAAAAAGGTTGCACCATAGTATTTTAGTAAATAAATCAAAGAAAAAAGACAGTAGAAACAATTGTTTTATTCCAAACTTTATTTCCAACTGTTAGTCTGGCTACTGATTGACATTTCAGATGAAACTCCACCATTTCTGTGCCCAAGCTTTATTACTTGGGCCAGATCTACATAGGTTAGATTGGACTGTTTAATTGAACAGACAGCAGGCCAAGTGGTTTCCAGCCCATCTGTTAGACGTCCATGCTTTATCTACGGCTGCAAAATAGAAACATGCACTGATATGCAGGATAAGATTGCTAATTCTCAGAATTCTTAATGCTCTGGGCCATTATGATGTCAGGCATACAAGATGGCTGTTGTTACATGTCCCAACCAATGAAAATAGTCCAGTCATATGCAGACTAAACCACAGATTATGGCAAGTTGCCCGTCACCACATAAACAGTATACGTATGCCGAGACTGAAATATGAAAAAAGTACATCTTTAAGCTACGTAAGGTTTCCTGTACGTTTCACTAAAATAAAATACTGTTATAGACGCCAATCCCTGTTACTCTGACCAGTACTGTAAACATTCGGCAGAACCTGTTTTGTGGAGTTCGCGTAAAGTTCTGCGTTGAAAATGAGTAGGTGTTACCTTTATAAACAACACCTGCTTTCACTTAGGGGAAAAATGAGGGGTTTATGGTAGATTATTGTGGCTGATTTGTGAGTAAAAGCAGTAATGCCAACCATAATTTGGAAAATGTCCAACCAAACCCTTTAAATCACTTTCAGTTTTGTGTGGTTTTACACAGTTGTACCAGATTTAATGTATTACATGACAAACCCCCGTCAAGCACCGCACTGTTTTTTAAAAGAAACCTAAATAAAACATTCATTAAGGATGTGGCTGCTCAAATTTTCTCTCAGAGCTGCTTCTCTACATCCAACCGTTTCAGATTAGTCTGCTGCTAATTACATCTCACATTGGACTCGTTATTTTTTCCCCCAACTAACAACCTACAGAAATAAAGAAGACACAGTATATAAGCTGGTGCATTCAGTCAAATCACACAGAAGCAGTCAAAACTTGACCAGGTCACATATCACCCCAAATTCAAAAGCAAGATTTATGCATTTATGGTTGGAGTATGTAATATGACAAATATGCCCCAATTTCTGTAATGCATAATTTGCAAAAGTCTGTATACAAGTATATTAAAAGTTTATAATTTTTATTAAATAAATTAGGGCTGTCAAACGATTAATCGCAATTAATCACATACAAAATAAAAGTTTGAGTTTGTCTAATATGTGTGTGTGTACGGTGCATAATTATTATGTATATATAAATGCAAACACATTCATGTATATATTTAAGAACTATTTACATGTATATGCATTTTTTTAATTTTTATATAATTTGTTATATATGAATGAAAGTATTTTGTACATAAATAACATCTCTCTTAAATATATACATTAATTTGTGTTTTATATTTTATTTATAAACATAATTACACATAGTACCAGACGTATATTAGGCAAACTCGAACTTTTATTTTGTATGCGATTAATCGCGATTAATCGTTTGACAGCCCTAAAATAAATATATTTGTAATTATATTTAAAATATTTTATTTATTTAGTAAAAATATTAAACAATATATATTAGTACTTGTCTAGACTTTAAAATAAAAAATAAAAGTGATTAAGTAAAAAAAAATAAAATAAAAAAAATAAATAAAAACCTGTATTACAGTAATGAGAATGTAAGGAAATGACTTGAGAATAAAGAAGACCAGATACTTTACAGTAATGAGAATTTGGAAGAGAATGACCCAAAAATATTTTTTTCCTTTTGATTTTAGTGTGAAATGTGACCTAGACATGTTTTTTTTTTGGGAGATTTCACCCATGAAATCATCCAATTATCCAAACAAGGGACAAGCTCACATATAAACTACCTAAAAGGTATGAGTAGTAGGGTTAGCTGTACTGAAAACTAGTTTTAGAAGTCAAAAAACTGTGGTGTTAAGGTCACGTTCACTGAAAGCAGACATGTTAATTTTCCATTACGCCCACTTGATGACGCAGTGACTAATGATGAGAGAAGAGTGGCAGAGTTAAATCAGGGCCAACTTCGCAGCCACAAATCACTCAACACGTTTACTCATTTCAGTCTTTGAAAATGAATCTGATAGCAACCATAAAAATGAAAAAGCCTATGTACAAGTTCACTCACCCAGTATGTGTAACCTCAAAATGTGCAAAACATGAATTACGCATCACATTTGCAGTTTCTAACTCACATGAAACCGGTCAACAATGAGCAAATGAGCTGACAGGAGTGTGTTTGAATGTTAAGTGCTTTTTGCATGTCAAATTTCCTTGAATTCATTAATATCCAATTAGCATCAAGAGTGTGTGTGTTTGTGTATGAGGTATCAAACCCTCCTTCTTTATGTGCAATAGAGCAGCAGCATCTCCATTCGTCTTTTCTGTTCATTTTGCTCGCTTTTTGAAACATGAGAATAAACACATTGTAGGGGGGAGAGGTTGAATGTCCAGCAAAGCACGACTACTTTTCACCCTCGTCGTCATATTTCTCACTCACCGAGCTCAAACGGCATTTAACGTTTCCTGCAAAAACACAAAAACATGCCCGGTGCTGCGGCCACTCAACGTCCCAGAGAGCCAAAACATCGTCCAGACGCTGCCTAAAACACTGTCTAGACGTCCTCTATGCGTTTGTATACATTCTTGATCCTTCTTTAAGCGTCCTGCGGGGTTGGCCTCTTGAGGTCTCGGATTTGTTTGATTAGATAGGTCTTCTCGTCGCTGAACTGCTCGTCCTCGGTGCGGTCGTTTTGGAACTTGCTGAGGAACTCGATGAGTTTGGTCTGGTTCTTCAGCAGGATGTCGAGGATGGGTTGAGTCTTGTTCGGATTGGCCACAAACACCTGAATGCATAAAGAAAGGGTAAGATATGTTTTGGGATGGTTTACTGGCAAGGTTTGGAGTGGGATGATTCGACTTATACCTTAAATACATGAAAGGCCTCAAACTGGATGTTGCGGCTTTTGTCTCTCAGTAGGTTCATCATGAGTTTGAGGTTCTCTGGTTTGCTGATGTACTTTGTCATTATAGTGAAGTTGTGCCTGTCCAAAAGCAGCTCTCCCAAAAGCTGAGAGGAAAGACATAAAACACGATAAGCACCTAAAAATAAATATCTAGCGGCTACAGTAAACACACAACTGAGTTTAAATGCATTATACTGCTTTAACATACACACAAATAGATATACACTACCATTTAAAGTTAGAAATTAGTTTCAAGTGTGCATTAAATCCAACAAAACTGACAGTACTTTTTAATGCTACAAAAGATTTACTACAGCGATAAGAACAAGCAATAAATCAGCATATTAGAATGATTTCTGAAGGATCATGTGACACTGAAGCAGTAATGACGCTTAAAAATTCAGCTTTGTATCATGTGAATAAATTACATTTTAACATATATGAAATAGAAAATAGCCATTTTAAATTGAAAAAATATTTCACAAAATTACTGTATTTTTATCAAATAATTGCAGCCTTGGAGACACTTCTTTCAAAAAGAAGAACCGTGCTTAAAATAAGTGCAACCAACCACAACACACAACACAAATGAAACCATTTCTTACCTTTAGCGACTGCCTCTTAGTCACATAGTTTTCTGAGTGAAGTAGTTTCTCATATTCACTAAAGAACTAAAGATCAAAAGAGGAAAAAAGGAGGGGAAAGAGACACAGTAAATACAAAACTGACTGGCTTTTTTTCAAACAGCAGCCTCAGAAAGTATTTGCATACTTATGGCACATTTACATTAGTTAAAATATTAAACCAAGTGGCATTTATTTATTTTATTTGCTTGGAAGAACAGCACTTTCCCAGCAAAACTCTTTGCAAGAAGTAGTTTGTTTGATTTTAAATGTCAAGAACAATGCACTTCCAGTCAGTAAGATTTTTTATTATGTTTTTTAAAGATGTCTCTTTTGCTTACCAAGCCTGCATTTATTTGATCCAAATACAGCAAAAACAGTAACATTTTTAAATATTTTTACTTTTTAAAATAACTGCTTTCTATTTGAATATATTTTAAAATGTAATTTATTCCTGTGATTACAAAGCTGAATTTTTATCTTCATTACTCCAGTCACATGGTCCTTCAGAAATCATTCTAATATTCTGATTTGCTGTTCAAGAAACATTTATTGTTATTATCCATATTTAAAACGGTTGAGAACGAGTTGATATTTTTCTTCGATGAACAGAAAAATCCAAAGATCAGCATTTATCTGAAATAAAAAGCTTTTGTAACATTATACACTATACCATTCAAAAGCTTGGACGCTGTATTTTTATTTTTTATGGAAAGAAATTATAGTAATTATTACTTTTATTTAAGGATGCTTTAAATTGATCAAAAGTGGTGATAAAGACTTTTAAAATGTTACAAAAGATTTCTATTTCAGATAAATGCTGTTCTTATGAACTTTCTGTTAATCAAAAAAAACTTGAAAAAAATTCTACTCAGTTGTTTTCAGCATAATAATAATAAATGTTTTTAATCAGCAAATCAGAATATTAGAAAGATTTCTGAAGGATCATGCAACTGGAGTAATGATGCTAAAAATTCAGCTTTGAAATCACAGGAATAAATTACATTTTAAAATATATTATAATAGAATTTTAAATAGTAAAAATGTTTCAAAATTTATACTTTGGATCAAATAAACGCAGGCTTGGAGAGCAGAAGAGACATTAAAATGACATTAAAAATCTTACTGTCAAAAACTTGACTGGTACTGTACATATACCGTCCAAAATTATGCCAAATGTTACTGAAAGCTGTCCAGTTAATGAAGTACATTAGGGGAACTGACTTCATACATCTATTAAAATCAATTTTACAGCAGTCAATTAAAAGTCACTGTGCTAATATGATGACGCAAGGTTAGTTCTGAAAAAAGCTCCTTTTAATCGAATCCATTAGGACACTTTTAAAGTCAAACATAAGTGGCTCACTTAAAATTCAAATCACTTCCAATTGTATTGACTTTCACATTAAATGCAAACAATTCTGAGAAGAACCCGCTGCAGAATGAATGACAGATCTAAGAACAACAGACAATGATAGAAAAGCCTGTGACTCACTCTGTCATAGTGCTGCTCCAGAAACTCAGCGCTGAGCAGTTTGTGTCTCGTCAGCAAATCCTGGAAGAAAACCAAACAAATGGAATCAGACATAATAATTAAACAGTGCATCTGAAGATAAACCAATCAAAGATGCCACCCAGACAAAACAAACACCCAAGGCTTGTACGTTTACAAAAACACTAACTTTAAAAGTGGCGAATGCATCCGAGGCAATGTCAAAGGTGGACATCTCCACGTATCTGAAGAAATCGTAGAACTGCTCGGAGCAGAGGGTGATTTTAGCCAGCGGCTCGTGCCGTATGCATTCCCTCAGCATAATGCCACAGTTCAGAGCGATGTCTGGAGACTCGTAACTACAAAAAGGACAGGAGTTTAACACCAGAAACATTTTCTCAACATATACACGTTTATGTTGATCCAAACATGTTGGCTATCTTTCATAGACCAAATAAGAGATGCTAATGTTCAAGCTAAAACTATTATTTTCTATACAATGAAACTAAATGGTGACCAAAGCTCCAAAAACGACAAAAAGGCACCACTAAGTAATCTATATATCTCATTTCAAGCTCACTTCCAGAACAAAAATTTACAGATATGTACTCACCCCCTTGTCATCAAGATGTTCAATTTGTTTACGACTGAAGAAATTATGTTTTTTGAAGAAAACATTTCAGCATTTTTCTCCATATAGTTGACCTCTATGGTGCCCTGAGTTTGAACTTCCAAAATGCAGTTTAAATGCGGCTTCAAACGATCCCAAATGCGGTTGTAAATCCCAGCCAAGGAAGAAGGGTCTTATCTAGAGAAACGATTGGTTATTTTCATAAAAAAAATACAATTTATATACTTTTTTAATGTCAAACACCTGTCTTGTCTTACTCTGCCTGAACTCCGGGTTTTTTCCGGTTCATGACAATTAGGGTATGTCGAAAACTCCCATCTCATGTTCTCCCTCAACTTCAAAATTGTCCTATATCGCTGTTTTACCTTTTTTGTTAAGGATGTTTGGTCTTCTTTGCATGTTCATGTTGCATATACTGGGTCAGTATTTCTGCAGCGATGTAGGATGATTTTGAAAAGATTTTTGAAGCTGAGGGAGAAAATACGATTGAAGTTTTTCGACATACCCTAACTGTCTTGAACCAGAATACACAGAATTCAGGGAGAGCAAGATAAGACGAGTGTTTGACATTAAAAAGCATTTAAATTGTATCGTTTGTATCATTTTGTTAGATAAGACCCTTCTTCCTTGGCTGGGATTGTTTACGACCACATTTGGGATCGTTTAAAGCCGCATTTAAACTGCATTTTGGAAGTTCAAACTCGGGGCACCATACCAGTCCATTATATGGAGAAAAATCCTGAAATGTCTTCCTCAAAAAACATCATTTCTTTACGGATGAAGAAAGAAAGACATGAACATCTTGGATGACAAGGGGGGAGTACATTATCTGTACATTTTTGTTCTGGAAGTGGATACCTTGAAGTAATATGGCCTACTTTTAGTGAGTTTTATGGATTTTTTACCTTTGGTCACAATTCACTTTCATTATATTGAAAAGCATCAGTGGGTCTAATCATCTGATCTGTGCTCCACAGTCTAAAACAACATTAAGCTGATAACAAAATTAACATATTTGATAGGGAACTACCAAAATATTCACATTTAAGATAATATCGCTGATGTACCCACAGTTAATGTCGACTCATAAGGTTATCTTAGGAGTCAACACTAATCTGGTATCAGATAGCTCCTCTAAAAACTCATTAGTCACCAAATATGTCTCCTGGTTGACATTTGATCTGAAGATTGAACTAGTCTGGCAACTGCAGAATTTCAAGTTATATATTAAAATAGTGAAAAAAAAAAAAAATCAAATAAATGTCTTCAGAATGTTTATGTGCCTTATGTGTCTCACCCTTTAAGCAGCATGAAGAGTATATTTTGTTGAGTGCACAGGTATTCGACCGTAGGCGTCCGTGTGCCGATCTGACGTCTCAGAATGTTATTAAAGATCTGTGCCACGTCTTTCTTGCCCTAAATACAAATAAGATGCAGAATAGTTACTGAAAAGCTCAACTGATCAAAATACAAGCATGCATTTCACAAATGGGAATCTGAGAGATAAAATGAACATTTAAAACAGTTTACAACTGGTATTATAACTGTATCTCAGCTGATCTGATCACTTTAAAACAATGTGCTTTAAAACAAGCTAAATATCAAAATTTAAGCTGATAATATATGTCCAGTTTTAATTGGTTTTCTCAACAACTGCTTTTTAAGATTTAAGATTCATGTGACCCTGGACCACAAAACCAGTCTTAAGTAGCACAGATATATTTATAGCAATAGGCAACTATACATTGTATGGGTCAAAATTATCGATTTTTCTTTTATGCCAAAAATCATTAGGATATTAAGTAAAGTTCATGTTCCATTAAGGTATTTTGTACATTTCTTACCGTAAATATAACAAAACTTAATTTTTGATTAGTAACATGCATCGCCGAGAACTTAATCTGGACAACTTTAAAGACGATTTTCTCAATATTTAGATTTTTTTTTGCACCCTCAGATTCCAGATTTTCAAATTGTTGTATCTCGGTTGTATCCAAATATTGTCCTATCCTAACAAACCATACATCAACGGAAAGCTTATTTATTCAGCTTTCAGCTGATGTATAAATCTCAATTTCCAAAAATTGACCCTTATGACTGGTTTTGTGGTTTTGGGTCACATATGGTCTTGGAAAACCTGAACAAATAAAGGAAATTTAACATTTTGTGATATTTAGACCTGAAAAATCATGCCAGATGAATATTATATATATGTATATATATATATATATATATATATATATATATAAATAGGGACTTAAAAACTAGTACTGTAAATGCATTTATTTGTAATAAAAAAATGCAAACCCATTTAGTTGTTGAAACTTCTGTAATTACAGAGTTTTATTATGAAAAATCATGCCAAATGAATATTATATTATATTATATTATATATAGCTATTTTAAAAAACTTAAAAGAAAAAGGACTAAAAACTAGTACTGTAAATGCATTTATTTGTAATAAAAAGTGCAAACCCATTTAGTTGTTGAAACTTCTGTAATTACAGAATTTTATTATAGTAATTACTCATATTATTATTATTATTATTATTATAAATAGTCTTTAAGATTTACATAAATATTTAATTAAACTAATTTAAATTGCCACTCCTAGTGTCGGAAAATAAAAAAATTGCTTTGTCATTACAGCCTCAGTGCAAGAAATGTTAAGAACTGCTGGACTACATGCGCATTTAATGTTGTCCGGCATTCATGGTCTGTTTTACTCTACAAAAGCATTCCTGACCACATCACAATCTGATTAATTTGTCATGCATAGGTCGTTTTGACTCATGATTTGAATAAAAGTGTCTACTAAATGAGTTAGTAAAAATCTTTTTAAGTAAATTTTTTTTTAAAAAGAACAGCATTTGAGAGCTGCTCAAATGATTTTGAGTAACTATGGGCAACATTGTGAAATTTTGAGTCATTTTCGGGTCTAGTCTATTAATCTCTAAAGTCTATAAAACCACCTCAAAGTCAATGAGCTGCAGATCTGCGACGAGGGTGCTGAGCAGGCCGCTGTTGTAGAGCTCCTGAGCGAGCTGAGCCACGGCTTCTGTCTGCGGCTCCTTCTCATTCGTGCCGTAGAGGATCTCCTTCATGGCCAGCAGAGATTTGGACACCTCTTCAGAGGCCTGCGGACACACAGCCCTCTCATTTATGACGGATTTCCAGAAACATTGCATATTTCTTTAAAACACTGCATGTGCCTTTAGTACCTTCTCAGCCTTCTTGTCTGAAATGTCCTGCTTCTCTAGAATGGTCATGTTGTCCTTTAGATTCTTTACAATGTCCGCTGGACACTTGTGAGACTTACCGAAAGGGAACGGCATGGCAATAAGTTACCGGGGCAATCAGATAGCAGAGAGCCCACCTGTAAAAGAGAGAATGTCAAAAAAATTAACACAAAGAATGAATGAACAAGCTCATTCATGAACAAAAGAATAACAAATAATAGAATGTATAACCAACTTACAATCAACAAAAGGAAAAGTAACTCAAAGTAACACAGAAAGCAAGAATGAACAAGGAAAATTAATAAAAGAATGAATAAACCGAAGAGAAAGTGAAAGTGAAATAATAGTTGAATCACATAATTAATTCACAAAAATTAAAGAAATCAAAGAAAAATGTGAAAGTAACAAACAAAAAACATACAAAAGAATTGAAGGGAGGAAATAATGAATAAATAAGCAAATGAAAAAATTAAATGTACAATCCAAAGAAATAACTAACACATGACTGAACTAAGGAACAAACAAATGAAAGCTTGAATGAACGAACAAATGAAATAATGAATCGATTAATTAACTAAAGAACGAACATGAAAGACTGAACGAACAGCTGAAAAATCATGTGAAACAATAAAACAAAGTAATTAAATCATGAACAGATGAATAAATATGAAAGAACAAACAAACAAATGAAATAAAGAACAGATGAATTAAAGAACAAACAAGAAAAAACAATCAGAAAATCAAATAAAAGAATGAACGAACAACTGGAAATATAAATTAAAGAATTAAATCATGAACATATGAACATTAAAGACTGAATGAACAATTGAAAAATCATGACAATAATTAACAAATGCATAAACGAAATAATAAACTTTTTTGATCAGTATAATTTTTAATGTTTTTAAATAAGTCTCTTATGCTCATTAAAGTTCCATTTATTCAATTTAAAAAAAAAGTAATATTATGAAATATCATTGCAGTTTAAGATGAGCATTTTCTATTTTAATATAATTTAAAATACAATTTATTTCTGTGATGCAAAGCTGAATTTTTATCAGATTTCTATTTTAAATAAATGCTGTTCTTTTTAACATTTTATTCAAAGAATCCTGAAAAAAAGTATCACAGGTACCAAAACAAATATTAAGCAGCGCAACTGTTTCCAATATTGATAATAAATAAGAATATTAGAATGTTTTCTGAAAGATCACGACGACACTGAAGACTGGAATAATGATGCTGAAAATTCAGCGTTGCAAAGGAATAAATTCTATTTTAAAGCATGATAAAAAAGAAAACCACTATTTTAAATTGCAATAATTTTTCACAATATTACAGATTTTTTCTGTATTTTTAATCAAATAAATGCCTTGATGAGCAGAAAAGACTTTCTTAAAAAGCATTACTGAATCCAAACTTTTGAACAGCTGTGTGCACAGCGATTTTATTTATGCATTTGGCAAATATTTTTATCCAAAACGAATTACACTGCATTCACAAACGTTCAACACTCACCACCAACATAACTAAATTTCAAGTTGAGACATTTCAGCTGATAAAAGGAAGAAGGAAGTAGATCAGTAGATAAACTCAAAGACTGGATTCATCACAAACATGAGGCTCACACTGAACAAACCAGTACAAACCCTGTACACACACTGATCAATCCCTGTCAGCATCAACCACACCCTACATATACAGGTCGGGAAACAAATGCACACTCTGTAGTAGTCATGAGCCACTAGCTAGATGACTGTAGGGTTCAGTTTGACACGTATTGTTACAAAAAAACAAAAAAAAAACCCACGTCTCGAACAGCACAGACACTACGGTGAGATCTGCAACGTTGACAATACAAACAGGAAACGTGCAGCAAAAACCTCTTCAATCAATACGGCTGCATACTGGCTTCCTCCATAAAGATCACAGCAGTAAAACTCAAGCATGCTTTATATGAAATGAAACCCAATAAATATACTGACCTGAATACAAGTCATTCATAAATGCTGCAGTTTTTACATTACCCTTCCTCAAAACCACACATAATTACTATTACTCTGCCACATATGCTTTGAATGCTGCAGCTTGTGGGATCCGTGCGACACAGGACCATACGTCCAGTCAGTTAATCTCCACGCAGCTTGTGCAAGTTAGCCAAATCCTCGACCTGGTGACCACACTCGCCATGTCTGTCACAACACAAATCTGAAACCAGACAGACACCACGGCTCGCTGAGACAGGTGACTGAGTTTACACACAACAGACGCACCTAAAGTTGCAGTGGTTGCATGTGATGAATTACAGGATGTCTGAACAGCCATGTTATGGTAAAACCTCTTACTGCTGTCGCATGCAATATGCGTGCATTGACAGGCATTAACAGCTGCAAACGGTCAGAAATCAGACAATAAGATTTAGTGTCAAAGACTGAGACCGGGGCTAGTTGTCACATGCCACAAGGGTTATACTATAGTATATCACAGAATACAGTTGAGGTTTTTTTTGCAGTGAGTGATTTTTTTCATGTTGGTTTCAGTGTCACAGTGTGTTTCATATGTTGTAAGCTATACAATTACTTGACTACACTTTCTGATTGCATATTATATATTATTAATCAATCAATAAATCTGTCTGATAAAGTTTTTCTGTCTGATATTATAATTTTAAAATTTAACAATACCTTGAAAATTATTATATGGAAACTAAAGTTTAATTAACCTGAATTAAACGGAGATAATATACAGATAAAATGTAAAATCAAATATCTGGGGAGGAAAAATATATACGTTAATACTTTTATTTAGCAAGGATGCTTTAAATTGTTCAAATGTGATTATGAAGACATTTATAAAGTTAAAAAAAAGATTTCTATTTTAGATAAATGCTGTTCTTCTGAACTTTCTATTCATCAAAGAAACCTGAAAAAAATCTACTCAGCTGTTTTCAACATAATATTAATAACAAATCATTTTTTGAGCAGCAAATCAGAATATTAGAAAGATTTCTGAAGAATCATGTGACTAGAGTAATGATGCTAAAAAATTCAGTTTTGAAATCACAGACTTTAAAATATATTTAAATAGAAAACAGTTATTTTAAATAGTAAAAATATTTCACAATTTTACTGTTTTTGCTGTACTTTAAATCAAATAAATGCAGACTTGGTGAGCAGAAGTGACTTCTTTAAAAAAAAACAAAAAAAACATTAAAATACTGTTCAAAAACTTTTGACTGGTAATGTATATGGAAACTTTAAACCCTTTTTTCAAAGAAAAACAACAAAATATAAAAGTGTGAAGTACAGAACTTACATTTATTAAAGTAGTTGTATATTGCATTGCATGTTTATTGATATATTTATTTTTAATATATAACATTTAAGTTGTTTAATAGCAGGTTAACATTGTGACAACTTACCCCATATAATATGATGCTGTGATATTCTGTGAAATAATCTTCTATTAAATATTATTACTTTAATAATATTATTTAAAAATATTTTTCATTTAATTTATACAATTAGTATTATTTAAAATATTATTTATAAATAATACCATTAATATTACACACTTCAAAAACACATTTAACAACAACGAATATTCAGCTTATACATTATATCAAGTCTTTATAACTCTGAACACATTTAAACTGTTAATAGGAACACATAATGAATACAGCAGCAAGATCTATGCAAATCAGTACAAGTTGTTAAGCTTATCCACCTGCAAACCTAAATGTCTAAATGTGATAGAAACCCACAAACACACTGTGCACATCTATCTGAATGGCAGAAGGGCTTCACTTCGGCTGCGTCTCAAATCAGTCAGATGTCTACCTAGAATCATTCTTTACTGATGATTCACGTTTTCAAACATGCTTATGATGGGCAAAAACACTCCCTGTGTAGGTTGCTCACTTGGTTTGACACACAGATCAGTACTTTTGCGCAACCAGAGGCCCAGTCTGATGGATACAGATAAGTCAGGCCTCCCACCACTCTTTTTTGTTTATCTTTACATTAATGCTCGCCAAACCACAAAAGACACGAGCCCATTTTCCTTCACCCGTATCTCTCGAGAATAAGACCATGTGCGAAAATGCATTTGTGGTTTTTGCAATTTGATGGATGTGATAGGCCTCTGCATGCATGCACAACATTTAGCTTCACAACAAGAACCAACAAAAGAGAAGTTAACAACAGCACACCTTATTTGGGTCTCCTTCGGCCTTTTCTAGAGAACAGCGGTGTAAGTCCTGGAATATGATGTTTGGGGGTGTTGTTTCTTTGCCTGTTTTGTGCGGACAACCGTGTGTGTATGAATGTATGTGTATGTGTGTGTGTGTGTATTCAGGCTACAATCACCACTGCACGAACAGCGGCGAAGACTTCCGCAAACCTGCAGCGAGGAGGATTTCAAAATAAAAGCCCCGACGCTCTCGGCTTTCCATGTACAGAAATACACATTTTCTTGAAAAAATCAATTCGCGAATATAAATAGCCATCACAAAACACACGTTCACTGATTGCAACACGAAATAACAAAGCAAAAAATATTGTAAATTACTCTGAAGGCTATAATAATGTATACATATAATAATGTATATATTGTTGAAAACAAATTCTTTAAAAGATATGGTTTACATACATTATGATGTTTATATACTTTATGGAGAAGAGAATTTAATAAATTTAAGTAAAAATAAATGCTAAAGCAGGCCCATGATAAATAAATAAATAAACAAATAATAACAAACTAATTTATGCATAAATAAATGCATAATTAATTAAATAAATAGTTGTATTTGTTTATTTATGCATTTAACGATGTATTTATATTTTCAACATTTATTTAATGATTTAATTTTGAGTAATTTGGCCCTCCATACATGATTCTGATTGCTCAAAATATTTACAGGAACTTTAAACTTTAATTATGTATTCATTGTTCAAATTGTTGCTATAAGAAATTTTTATTTTTTTTAAAAAAAGAGAAAAAGATTAAATATTTACAGTATTTTTGTAATGGAGTAAAATATTGTTTAAAAATATTGTTACTTTATGAAGAAGAGAGTTTCAAATAAATTTAAGTAAAAATAAATACTGAAGCAGACCCATGATAGATAAATAAATTAATAATAATAATAAATTAATGTATGCATACCTAAATGCATCAATAAATATGTGCATAAATAATTAAATAAATAGTTTTATTTATTTATTTATGCATTTATTTATGCATTTAACAACTTATTAATATTTTTCAACATTTATTTAATGATTTAATTTTGATTTGGCCCTCCATGCATGATTCTGATTGCTCAAAATATTTACAGGAACTTTAAACTGCCATTTCCTTAATTTAAAATATACCAGTAAAACACAGTGAAAGACAAAATAATTTACTTTTTAAGGGAGTTGTATATTATGATGTTTTGATTTTTAATTGTAATCAGTAAAGCCTTAAATAAAGTAAATTTGCTCTGCATTTAGTACAAATTGATTTATTGTCATCCAATTTACAAAATAAAATTTCCTGTAAATATTTTCAGAGAAAATCCTAAGCAAAATGAATGAATAAATAAATAAGTTAATTAATTAAAATGAGTAAAATACGCGTAAATTATTTACAACATTTATTTTATATTATTCTATTGTCTTTTAGTAGTTAGCATTTTAATTAAGATTATTTTAATCTAACTAAATTTAAATAATTTTAACATTTATTGTGACCCACTGGAAGTATGCTGAGGCCCCCTAGAGGGCCATTGGTTAAGAACCTTTGTACTCATTTTCAAAGCAAAGTGGTATAGGCTCTGCCGCCTTCTAATGGTTAAATAATATACTTTAAACAAACAACCACTAGAAATTTAGAATAACACATTGTTCTAGACAGAATGATGAACAGGATGTTTATTTGTAAAATGGCCCACGCACAGGATACGTGGTTAAAGTGTCATAGTACAACAGGTGCATCTGAGAAAATGTTTTTCCTTTCAAATCTAGAAATAGCTTCTGCTGAAACAAATACCTGCCTGCAGGCAAAAAAGTGTGAGACCACAGCACAAGTGTGTGTGGCGATGTTTAAAGAGAGAAACGTCACTTTATTTCATACTCATCACAAAATCTGAATAAAATGTTATAAAACTATGGCATGACATGTTAAGTAAAATAAGTATTGCTATGTGTGCGTAAACACCAACTTCTGTTGTAAGAAAATAAATAACTTTTTTTTAATTTATGGAAAAAATAAGTCAGCGTTTGTTGCTAAAATAACAAAGCACACAAATCATGATATTAAACTGTATTAGACAATATTTAGATTACTTATGTCTCAAATGTCTGTTACATGGTTGTACTTATAATCCTACGCCTAACTCTAAAACAGCGAACTCCACAGAAAATGAATTTAAAAAGTTGCTAATTTAATAATTCGTTTGATGAGGCTGATGAGCAACGTTTTTTAAAAGTTATGTACACTGACTATTTCTTAAAATAGAAATTATTTATTTTTTTATAATTTTGGACCGTCATATTTTTGTACTTTA
This sequence comes from Labeo catla, assembly GCA_012976165.1. Lineage (NCBI taxonomy): Eukaryota > Metazoa > Chordata > Actinopteri > Cypriniformes > Cyprinidae > Labeo > Labeo catla. Next base: position 78,172 of record VONZ01001170.1, on the reverse strand, counting down.
TTCGTAGCAAGTGCCAGGCGGCGATAATTTCCCAAAGACGTTCACAAGAGAACGCAGAAGAAGAGCGCGACTCGGAAACGCATTGAGCGGAAGTAGTTTTTTTCTCGCTCCTCGTGTCGCTCTTCCTTTCCGCCTGCTCGAGTGCGCCATTCACACACACGCTGCGAAGGTAACGATGAAAAAACTGTTTTAAAGCTTTAATACCCCTTCCACCCTCATCAAAGTACACTCATCTGGTTGTTAACATACTTATATTTACATTTTCACCCATATTTGTTATGTATAGCTTGTCAAAATAATGAATTTGAACGTGTTCTGTAAGCGGTCTATGAGTCCGCGGTTTCTCCATTAGAAAAGACCATGAGCGAATCCACATTTTTCAGTTCTGTGGCAACTTGTTTTTTTATTTTTCACATAATGTAACAGTTGATTGAATCTTGGTAGCTGTATTATTGAGGTGCTTCGCCAGAATTTTAATATGCTTAGAGTGCGTTTAGGTTGTAAATAGTTTGTGGTCATATTCATGTGTTCAACATGGAGACAGATCGTGGTAATCATGTTCTTAACTGTCAACGTATGTCTGAATTGAAGTTTTTCTTTGAGAAATATTACTTTTTAAGTTGCATCAGGATTGCATTGTTTCTATATGAAAAATGATTTCGATACCCTTTTTTTTTTACTGGATTTAACGGATTTAGCATTTCAGTTGCCTTAGTTATTTTGATCACGCGTCTGTATATATATTTTTTTAATTTTATTTATTTATTTCGATGTTTTGTAGACACTCTTATATACATAAAATGATATTCTCGTTTGGTTTGATAGATGGCTGAAGATTGGGAGGCTGTACCAGCTGTTGCTGAAACACCAGAGATCAAACTCTTTGGCAAATGGAGCACAGATGATGTGCAGATCAACGACATCTCCCTGCAGGTATGTGTGAAACATTAATAAACAACATTTTTTTCTGAGAATTGACTTAAACGTTGACTTATTTATCCATTAGCCTTGACTTGAAGTCTTGACAGAAAGTAGTAAATGTTTCCCCCAAATAGATTTTTTTTTTTTTTGTAGACAAAAGATAGAAACATCTATGAAAAAGTTTGCATATGAGCATCATATTTAAAATATCAGTTTTTTATGGCTCATAGTATGAGATAGGATAATTTGGAGCTCATACATGATGAGCTCATGAGGAATAGACATCTTTCTCTGTGCATGTGGATTTATGAATATTATATAGCTCTAGTTTTTATTGTGGTGGACCAAACTGTGAAATACAATTAGGAGATGTGCAGTAACATTCGTTAGTCATTTTCGATGCTTTTAATGTTTCTAAAAATGTATGATTAGTCAAGTAAATCCAAGTTGCTTCAGTCCTGTAAGTGTACATGCACATTGAAATATTAGTTGTTTACTTCTTAAAAATCATTCTTGAAATCTCATGGCAGAAAGACATGTCATGATCTTAAAAGGGTGTTTTTAGAATTTTATTTATATATATATATATATATATATATGCACGTAATAAAAGCATAAACTATATTTCGGCAGATTATTTTTCAGTAACGTTTTGATCGTGTTGGTAATCACTGTAGAAATGCACATTTCTGATATAAAACCATAGGGTTGAGCAGATTAACATGTATTTCTCTCTCTTTTGTTAGGATTACATTGCCGTGAAGGAGAAATATGCCAAATACCTCCCTCATTCCAGCGGCAGATACGCAGCCAAGCGTTTCCGTAAGGCTCAGTGTCCCATTGTGGAGCGCGTCACTAACTCCATGATGATGCACGGACGTAACAACGGCAAGAAACTGCTCACCGTCCGCATCGTGAAACACGCCTTTGAGATCATCCACCTGCTCACCGGCGAGGTGAGACGACACTTACACAGATTTATTATTGCCTGGTTGCCTTTTATGGTTTATCAAATTATTTCTAAGATGTTGTAGCTTTAGTAGATAATATTTTATTTCCTTTCCAGAATCCTCTGCAGATTCTGGTGAACGCCATCATCAACAGCGGCCCTCGTGAGGACTCCACTCGTATTGGACGTGCTGGAACCGTGAGGAGACAGGCTGTTGATGTGTCCCCTCTGCGCAGAGTCAACCAGGTCTGATTTCTCAACTTGATGCTACCTAAATAGGTCCCCACCTAAATAGTTATTTATCTATTGGCTGACCTTTTTTTGAGTGAAGATTACCAGTGAAATGTTCACGAGACTAAGAACACGACATGAAGAAAATACATGTTGACTTTTAAGGGACTTGTCATAAGTTAGGATGCTTTTAGTAGCCCAAGACACTCTATTAAGCCTTTTTAGACTTGGGTGGACATTCGCAGAAAATATAGAGCACAGAAATGGCAGGGAAAGATTTGGTCTTATTGTGTGTTTTATGATTTCAGGCCATCTGGCTGCTCTGCACTGGTGCAAGAGAAGCTGCTTTCAGGAACATCAAGACTATTGCAGAGTGTCTTGCTGATGAGCTCATCAACGCCGCGAAGGTGAGATTTGATTGGAGTTTTATTTTTGCTACGTTACTACAAGTTATATTTTACGAATCTTTTTATTTGACTGTTATTAAAGTGCTCTTTTTGTCTGTTGCAGGGTTCCTCCAACTCTTACGCCATCAAGAAGAAAGATGAGCTGGAGAGAGTGGCCAAGTCTAACCGTTAATCTCCATTTTGTATAAACTTGGATTACAATAAAGGAAGAGTGAAACCTATTCTTGTCCTGTTTTATTTTTAAATGATTCTGTGCTAATATAACTACTGTATGTAGAGTCAGGTTTTGGTGTTCTTTTTGGTTGGTGTATCTCTGAAAAAAACTTTTTCATGTGTCCCAATGTAATTTTGTTTTACGAGCTCAAAAGTATTATTTTTAGGCTAATTCTGTACACTGTGTGTAGAACATTTTCTACCTTGTTTTTGAACTAAGCTGCCTTGAGGAATCTCAGTTTAGTTAAATCACGATTTTTGACCATCTACAGTCACAAGACGCTCAGTCATTTGACTTTCCATCCTCTCTCCTGCATGTCTTTCATTAACATACATTCTCTAATCAAATTCATGCTGCTGCTCTACTCCTGCCAGCAAAGGCGTCAGTTTAAAATCTTAAGATTATAAAAACACTTATTACATATTTAAAGGTAAGCCAGTTTTTTTTTTTTTTTTTTTTTTTTTTTTGTAGTGTGACGCTAAATTTCATCTGCCTGTGTTGAAATTAAGTAATAGGCTATTCGGAAACCTCTGCTGATAATGTTTCACCTTAGCTGCACCAAGCAGCTGCTGAAACCTGATTGAATTATGTTTCAGGGTGGGGAGACTTTTTTTGTTTTTAAGGGGTGGGTTAGAGGAAAAGATGATAATCTACTGCTTGCATCTGATTTGAGGGTCAGATCAATGATAATACAAACTGGACCCTTTTGAACCGTAAAGGAGTTACGCTGATTAATTGGAGACCAAGAAAATCTAAACATGTCTCAGATTTTTAGATGCGTTCTCATCTTTTGTCTTTTCCCATCTGTGGGTAAGTGAAAAATAAGTTATTGCTGTCATTGTTTGTTTTCCCACATTCATTTTATTATAACAGTTTAACAGTAAATTAGATCTGAAGTTCCATTCCAACTAAATGAACTGGAAATATACACTTGTAAAAATAAATCTAGAAATAAAAATGCCATAGAGGAACCATTTTTGGTTCTGGAAAGAACCTTTCAGTGAACAGTTCTTAAAAGAACCATTTTGAAGAATCTTAAGAAACTTTCTCCACTTTTCTACGTTTGAAAGGGTCCATGGATTTTTCTTCATGGAACCACCAATGTCAATAAAGAACCCTTTATTTTTAAGAGTGTGTATATATTATATTGTTTGTCTTCTACTATGAATGTTTTAATAGTTCTCTTCATCTGTTCTCTTGTAGTTCCTCTGTTCTGTTATACATGTGTTTTTCCTTCTATCTCACCACTGGATTGTCTGAAGTTCCCTACCAGGTGTCCACCGGGTCAGCTCTGTCTTTCTAGCAAAGCTGTAGGACAGCGTGGTATGTAAATGTGAAATTATCTTTCAGTCTGTGATGTGCAGAAATCATCATGTGCTTGATTTTATTTAAAGCAGCGAAAACTACTTCATATTCTATAAACATTTATTCATACCTTTGCACATCACTGTGCATTACTTAAATGAACATGAAAAGCTTTAGTGAAAAATGCCAGAGCTGATTATACAACATTATTAATGAAAATACATGGGACTTTCAAATTCTGTGTGTCTATGCATGTCATTGTGTAATTTTCTTTGGACAGGGGACTTTCAGGTCGTCTTGTATGAAAAGAGCTGTGTTCTTCCTGCTCTGTGTGGACTAACAGGAGAGAAGTTTGCAATGGGTTTGAACTTCACTTTCACCAATGATTGCTGTGATACTCTTCTCTGCAATGGCGTCTCAACCAGTTCTGCTTTCATCTGGTCCAGCACCCTGCTGTCACTACTTCTGACATTGTTTTAAGCTTAGCTAATGGACTCGATTACAAAAAAATCAATCAAAATGTAAAAAAAAAAAAAAAAAAAAATCATGAGTAATTGGAATAATTGCTATGTAAGTGAATGTATTTTTTTTTGTCTTCATAACAATCCTAACAAGAAGAGTTAAGTGTTTTATCAGTATTTCATTATGCATATTCCATAAATATCCTCCTGACTACCAGAAAAAAAGTTTTGTGAATTTAGTTTTTTCATGTCATTGCATGTTTAGATCACAAGAAAAAAAAAATTAAAGTATTTTCTTGAAAAATTATATTGCATTCATATATTATAATATGTTCTCTGTTTTGTTTGTTTGTTTTTTAAGTCATTTTTACAGATAAATTAATTAATTAATTAACTAACTAAAAGACGGTAGACATGAAAAGGCAAACACTGTGGGATTTTTGTTTTAATCACAAATCAATTTTTAGTTTTTTTATGCCATTTTATATAAAGATGATTCTCAACTGTTATGAAAGCTATAACAGAATTATTTGATAGGCCATTTATTCTTTATGCAAAATGTGTGTAAAATGGCCAAAAATGGGTATCTATATTAACTGTATCTAATTTGTATATCAATGTGTTTTTGGGGCAACATGTAATGAAAAAATAGTTGTAATGATGGTGGAAGTAATTTGCATGATTTTCATGATAACTGATAGTTCATTGGAATATTGATTTATGAATTCTTTCCCTATTCTCGTCTCCCAAAATAATCATGCTTTAAGGTGTCCTCTACAGTGTGTTTTTTATTTTTTTTTTGGAACAAAAAGTCATATTTGACACACCATAACATTTTCCTGAGATGTTGATCTATGGCAAACAACTTGAAAATTAGTCTAATTTAAATTATCATTACAAAATATGGCCATATTTCCATAAGCGTGTTAAATTCGATCACTAAATTAATGTCAGCCATTTTTAAAGACCAAAGAGAGGGAATGGTCATAGTCAAACCTCCTAACATTTAGGATATCTCTGAAAACCATCTTTACAGGACATCCAGACTTAAAACTGTGGCATGTCTCAGAAAAATCGTTAAAAAATAACGTCATCTACGAAGGACAAAACTAGCTGGTAGTCAGGAAGATTTGGATACATTTATATTAAAATAAAAATGTAACTTTTTGTGTCTACAGTGCTTTTTTTATATCGGAAGAAAGGCCTTTTCGTAAAAATAAAAAAAATAAAAAATAAAACAACAACAACTGTAATTGGTCCTGCGCGCGGCCTCCGCGGTGCCTCACTTGCCGCGCTCTTGGTCTGAGGTAAGTTAAAAAAATAAAAATAAAACGGCGGATATCCTATCTTTTGTGCTCCTTATTTTAGATAGATACTCGACGTCAAACTTAAGAAACTCACCTTAGAATTTCCTCACGTGTTGCCTGTTTATTCACCCCCCATTTTCCTCAGGATTAAGGATTTAGTCAATAAGAAAAGAAAGACACTAGTCGCTTTACTCATTTTTCAGAATTATTTCAGCTCTACAGTGTTTTTGCGTAATGAAACATGTCTGAAGGCAGTATTTTACTAGAACCAGAAAGCAGAGCTTTGAGTTTCAATGAAGATGAGGAGGATGAGGGAAACCCTGAGGTAAATGATTATTGTTGTTTCTAACGTACTTATTGCGTTAGTAACACAGTGGTGTTTCAGTCTCCATTGTCTTTCATTTTAGATATTTCTGAGTGTATTTGTTCAACAACGAAAAATTGGACTAAGCTTCTATGACAGTAGCGATTGTACGCTGCATTTTATGCTGGACACGGTGGACAACAGCGACCACCACCTGCTGCACAGAGGTAGTACTGCACCTCAAATGCCAATCGATGTCTGTTTCAGTCTGTTGCATTTTCATGGGTGTACACTACCAGTCAAAAGTTTTTTAAAGAAGCCTCTTCTGCTCACCAAGCTTGCATTTATTTGTTCAAAAGTACAGCAAGAACAGTACAATTTTGAAATATTTTGACTATTAATATAACGCTAATTGAATAGAATGTCATTTATTTCTGTGATTTTAAAGCTGAATTTGTAGCATCATTACTCTAGTCACACAATCCTTCAGAAATCATACTAATGTTCTGATATGCTGCTCAAAACACATTTATTATTGTTATTATGTTATAGTAATTTTTTTTTCAGGTTTCTTTGATGAATAGAAAGCTTAAAAGAGTAGCATTTAACTGAAATAGAAATCTTTTGTAACATTACAAATGTCTTTATCAAATATCAGATAAGTGCTGATCTTTGGATCTTTCTATTCATCAAAGAATCCCGAAAAAAAAGTACTTACCTGTTTTAAATAATCGTAATATTCATAATAATAATAATAAATGTTTCTTGCACAGCAAATCAGCATAATAGAATGATTTATGAAAAATCACACTGAAGACTGGAGTAATGATGCTAAAAATTCAGCTTTAAATCACAGGAATAAATTACATTTTACTTTTTTTTTTCAAATCGAAAGCAGTTATTTGAAATAGTACAGATATTTCACAATATTAGTGTTTTTGCTGTACTTTGGATCAAATAAATGCAGGCTTGCTAAGCAGAAGACTTCTTTAAAAAAAAAAATGACGACATTTTAATGCAGCCTTCACTAATAGCTGCAGTTGGATTTATACCTAAATTCACTATCCCACTGGTTACAACTGTAACCATCAGCTTTTTTACTCATTCTTTGACCACACTACACAAAACTGAATCATTGTGAATTTATATATGACTACTAGACACCTTAAAGATAACTAAAAATATTTCATATCTTTATGTAAACATACTTTACTAGCCTTTTATTTTGAAATTTTAATGCAGTCATCAACTTCTCCTGCTGCCAACAGAAATTAAACTGCTGAATTAAATGTGAAACTGCACATATTTAATTGAGACCCTTTATTTTTTCCATATTTAGAGGAAATGCACTAAAACGTCAGTAAGATTTTTAGAGCTTTGTAAATGAAAACCTTCTTTATGGTCACTATTTTCACTATTACGGTGGGATGGGTTAATACTCTTTTTTTTTTGTCTTTCTGCCACACTACATTTGAGCATTTACATTGAGCTGTCTCTCCCGCTGATTGTTTGTTTATTCATTGAATGCACAGTTGGATCTGCCAGAATACTTGATTTGCATCGTCAAGATGAAAAGAACATTGATTGTAGATGCATTGGGTTGAAGAATGCATGCTGTATTTGTTTTTTTTTAAATCATGAATTTTCTGTTTTAGTCATACAGGAGCTGAGTCCAAACATTGTCATAACAAGTGCCAAACAGGAGCGCAGCTTGACCCAGTTTGTCGAAACGCTTGGTAAACACTTTAGTTTTGACTAAATCATTCATTTTGGTGCTTGCCACAGATAATCTGGCTTAATCATTGCTTTTTAGTCTATCAAACAGCTGTCTAATTTTGTTTCTGTTACAGAATCAAATCGTGAATATAAGCCTGAAATAGTCATGTTTCCAAATGCAAACTTTGGTAAGTACTTTCATATAGCTTTTTTTTGTTCTACATCACAATTCAGAGGAAAGAGAAGTTTAGAAGGATGTTTATGCCTCACTTTTACTCACATTGAAAGTGGATGAAGATGCTGTTGAACTTCAAAAAGCTTTTATCTGTGTAATGTTTTGACCTTGCTAGTCTTTCCCCAATATCTGTCAGTAATCATAAAAAGAAGTAGAGGTATTGTTAAATACTGCATGCGTGTGCATGAAATTTTGCAGCGTTTTACAAGCTTAGTAAAAAAATGGTCACGGTAATTGATCCTCTCCCATCTTTTACAGGTCTGGAGATCAGCAAACAGCGACTTCTCTCAGCACACCTCCCGTCTCTCCCTCCCACCATCACAGAGAGCGAGAAAATCACGTATCTCTCCTCCTGTATCCCATTAGACTCAGTGCTGATGGTGAGACATCAGAGATGTTTTATGCTGACAAATAAATGGTCATATCATGACAATCTTCTCTGCTGTAGATGAGGTCAATAGGAGGGCTGTTGAAGTGTTTGGAGAGGAGGAGAGTTGGCTTTGACATGGAAGACAGCAGTACGGGCATCCCCATATTGCAGTTTTTGACTTACACACTGTAAGACATTTTTGTATCAATCACTTGTTTTTTATGTTTTTCCAGTGAGCTTTATTTATTAAATTATTTTGCAGGAAGGATGTTGTGTATGTCGACAGAGACACGTACAGGTTGGTTGTATGAACAGGTCCCTTCCTTATTATTTTTTTATTTATTCAACTTTCTGGAGCTATTAATACTTGTTTGCACTTTTTCCTCAGTGCACTCCACATCTTTAAATCTGATCTGCATCCTTCCGTCTTTAAGCTCCAGTCAGGAGAGAAAGAAGGATTGAGTCTTTACGGTAAAATGTAATCTTTTTTTTTTTTTTTTTTTTTTTTTTTATTATAATTTTACTTACAACTTAACCAGAATCACACATCAATTCAACTTCCCCCCACCCTCCGAGCCACCCTTTCCTTGCGGTCTCTTTAAAATGGGGTAGCTAATGAAATAAAAAAAAAGATAACAGAAAATCAAAACCACAGGAATCATAAAACATAAAATCCAGCAATCAAGAATGGTAAAATGTAATCTTTTGTTCATCATTTACAGTTAATGTGCAAGGGTTTTGAAACTGGTGTCCACAAGGGAGTGCTAGAGGATCCATGAATAAGTTTAGATAAAAATGGTGTATTAAAAATAAATGAAAACAAATAAATAATAAAACCAACTTTAAAATAAATGCAAAATTTGATTTAAATAAATAAATAAAATGTACTGAAATAAATCATTTGAATATATTTAAATAAAAAAATAATATGTCTAAAAGTGCAATAGTGAGTAGAAGAAATGCAATAATATGTGACCCTGGACCACAAAACCAGTCATAAAGGTCAATTCAAATTGAGATTTATATATCATCTGAAAGCTGAATTTCCATTGATGTATGGTTGATATATGTTAGGACAGGACAATATTTGGCTGAGATAAAACTATTTGAGGGTGCAAAAAAATCTAAATATTGAGAAAATTAACCCTAAAGTTTTCTAAATGAGGTTCTCAGCAATGTATATTACAAAACGAAAATTAAGTTTTGATATATTTACAGTAGAAAATTGACAAAATATCTTCATGGAATGTAGTCTTTACCTAATATCCTTAAAAAGTTGAGAAGGTCATTGCTTTATGGAAAGTTATAATTTAAAAAAATGTAACTCTGATTGGATTCGTCTGAAAGATGAAAATCATGGGGTAATTTTCATTTTTAAGTGAACTATCCCTTTAACAAGAGGAGAACATCTGAAAATACCCATGCTAAACTTTCCCATACAATAACAGTGAATGGGAGTAAATTCCCACATTGTGTTTTCTGCAGGTGTTCTGAATCGCTGTCAGAGCAAGTTTGGCTCTCTCCTTTTACGGTAAAATCCCCTAGCAGATCAATTAGCATATTTAAAAGTATTTAAGAGGATGAAATATAGACATCCTTTTTCTCCTCTGTTGGTCTCAGGCAGTGGTTCCACAGACCTACTCGAGATCTGAACATCCTGAAGAGACGACAGGAAGTGATCCGTTTCTTCACATCCCCTCGTAACTTTGCTGATCTCAACACTTTGCAAAGTTGCCTGCGGAATATCAAGAACATCTCTGTACTGTTTTCAGGATTATATCTGATGCACAACATTGTTTAATCAGAGCTAAATTACACAACAACAAAACCCACACAAATAAAGTGACTCTTAACTTATCTTCCATACAGACTTTGCTGCACAAAATGTCTGTCACTAACCCGAAAGTTGTCATCTGGCAAAGTCTGTATAAGGTGTGGGTACAGCACTCAGCTAATTTATCATTGCCTGTCCTGGCTTGTCTTTTTTTCATCATGTTTCTCTTTTACCAGACGGTGTACAGTGCATTGTGCATCAGGGACACCATTCGTGCTGTCCCCCAGCCCATCCAACTTTTCAGTGAAATCAGCCGAAACTTCACAGATGATCTTTTCTACATCGCCACATGCATCAGTAAAGTGGTAAGGCTGAATAATATTTTATTTTCTGTTGTAATGGATGTTTATGTTAAATTATTGCTGGAGTAATGTGTTTGCTTTGGGTTTGTCATTCTCCATTGCAGGTGGACTTCGAAGGGAGTGTGGCTGAGAACCGATTCATCATTAGACCGAATGTCGATCCTGTTATTGACGAGAGTGAGTGGGTTTCCACTGACTTTTCTTCAGTTCTGATGCAATAGTAACTAAAGGTGCACAGTATATTGGCTGATATATTTTGTTGCTGTCACTATAGGTAAATAACTAGAAGAATAATACATTACATTACATTACAGTTAGCACACGCTTTTATCCAAAGCGACTTGCAAATGTTTTTTTTATTATTATTATAATGAATAAAAATAAAACAGATAGAATAGAAAAAGAATAGAGCAGGCTAGTGGTAGAGGTGTTTTATTTTTGTTTGCTTTTTGTAAATTGTAATTGTATTTTTTTTAAGAAAACAAGCAGTTAGTAAATTAGAGTGCAAGTCTAAAAGGGTCAAGCTTTTTTGCGAATACACTGGTTTAAATTGCTTCAACTTTCAGTTCTTCATTTCTGTTATATGCTATTTTAAATATTTCTTTTATTCTCTTCTTGACAGAGAAAAGAAGGATGATGGGTCTCCCAGATTTCCTGACGGATGTGGCTCGTGCTGAGCTGGAAAACCTGGACCCACGTTTCTCCACCTGCAGCGTCATCTACATCCCCATGGTCAGGACGTGATTAATGCTGCCCTCCATTCATTAAAGTGTGATGAGTAATCTAATTGTTAACACAGGGCTGTTAACATAAAGGTTGTGGGTTCAATTCCTTGTTGGAGCGACCCAGTAAATGAACATTCAGTGTGGTGACCATTGTGTCCCTGAGCAGGCCACTTGACCCCATCTTGCTCCAGGATGACTGTTCCTGTAATTAGTGCACTGCAGTGTAGCTGAATGACAAGCAGCTGTAACGACTGTGCAGTAACGACTGCGGCATCCGGGTTATTTAATGGTGAAATAGGTTGGATTTAATCACAGAATTCAATGTCTTGTGACATTTCTGTGCCACCAAACAGAATTCCAGAAATAATGATTGTTTTAAAACAGATTTCCCAAACACTTCTAAAATCCTCTTGCTTCACTGATTGATTGAAAAGTCCTTTTCTAAACTTATGGCATTAGTTGAGCCATGTGTAGACATTTTGAGCTACTCAAACACTGCAATGTTGAAAGGATAGAATCAGCCTATTAGTGGATGGATAGTGCTTATTTTTACAATAACATCCTTGTATTTCATTCTGTGTTGGATGACAGATTGGATTTTTACTGTCAGTGCCAAGATTACCCACCATGCTGGATAAACAGAGCTTTGAGATTGAGGGTCTCGATTTCATCGTGAGTATGCCAGTACTATTTAACACTTTTCAAGGCAACACTGTATCAATTTCCTCAAATCTTCTGGTTAGTGTTTTTTCAAAAACCATACTTTATTGCATATGGATCAAAGTGCTTCCTTTCAACAGAAAATCTTAATTGAAAGCATGAAAACTAATATTACTTATAGAAATTTAATGTGCACACATGGAGTACATATCTCAGGCCTATTTGTCTTAGACTCATTAATGTTTGAGGGTTGATCAAGAGCTGATTTTTGCATTTCATTTATGGATTATTTCAGTTCCTAGCGAAGGACCAACTGCATTACCGCAGCGCTCGAACCAAAGAGCTGGACAGCATGCTCGGAGACCTGCATTTTGACATCCTAGGTCTTTCTTTCTTTCTTTATTTACTTGATTAATTAATTAATTGCACAAAACATTTACAATTATGCATGTAATCATGTTATTTTTATTATTTTTTTCAGATATGGAGATTGCAGTAATGAGGGAGCTTCAGACCTTAGTGCTTGAGCGAAGCGACTGTTTGTATAAGGTCATGTCTCTGTGTGCAGAGCTGGACTGTCTCATTGCTTTGGCTCAGGCCTCTCTGGATCACGGCTACTGCTCTCCAACTCTGACACCAAACCACAGACTGGCTCTGATTGAGTCACGGTACAAATCATCTCTTCTAATGAGATGCATTTTCTGATTTCTCTGTTCTTCTTTATATATTTATCCCTCTTTCTCTTTCAGGCATCCTTTGCTGGAGCTGTGTACTCCAGTTTTTGTGTCAAACACCTACATCAGCTCTGAAACTGAAGGCAAAATGAAGGTTATTACAGGACCAAATTCCTCCGGCAAGAGCATCTATCTGAAACAGGCAAACACAGCAATAAACACTACAGACCTCATATTCATATAACACTGTACATAAGAAATTTCTAAATAAATAGTAGAAAGTTTGCATGCTTTGGACTGCACATGCACATCTGAAATGAAATGAGAATAAAGTAAATAGATAGAAATTAATCTTGTGTGCCAGAAATAGTTATAAATACAAATATGACCGTTGAGTGAACTGACTACTTAAAATAGCTACCTGATCTTATGATGAAAATGTACCTGTGGGAACTTTTCACTAGACGTAAAATATGTACCAATGAGCACATATCACTGCAGTTTCCAACAGAAATGAACACTAGAGGTGGTAAAACAGCGAGCAGTTGTAACTGTTTTTGTATACAGTTATGATTACAGCTTCATATGTTTCGCTTTCCAAACATAACAAGCTTGCTCACTAGCTCAGTCGGCATGGAATTGGTCTTAGGATGAGGAATCCTTGGGTATGAATCCCATGAAAAACATGACTCATGATGAAAGAGCTGAAAGATGAGAGATTGAAAAACAGCTAAAACAGCATGCTTGTGATTGTGTTTTTATGTTACATTCGCTTCTGTTTATACTATCGGGTAGGTTTAGGTGTAGTGCGGATGATTCTTTATTTTAAAATATCATGGAGCATTAGAGTTATACCGCCACTCAATGGACATTTCAAGTCAGATCTGCGATTAAACCAAGGTCACATAAAACGTACCATATGTATGTTCATCTGTCCTGGGAAAAAAATTGAACACTCTTTTAGCGCCACTCAGTGGACATTTCACATCGAATATGTCACAAAACGTACATACGAAAAAGTTCCCACAGGTGCATTTTCATCATGAGATCATGTTATAAAATGGACTTTACCTAAAAATGGACTAAAGACAAGGTTCCATAACTCCATGTTTGGTAATAATACTAAATGTTGCCATTTAAAGGGGTCCCATTATGCTCATTTACAAAGTCTTGATTTTGTTTTGGGGGTGTACTAGAACATGCTCTCATGTTTGGTGGTTTGGAAAACACATTATTTTTCTCATAATTTACATTATTACAATACCTTTCTCCCCAGCCTGGCACAAATGGCTCAATTAGTTCTGGGTTTGATGAAAGGGTTAGTTCAGCCTTTCGAAAAATTAAATGTATTGTGATTGGTTAACTGTCCCAGTGCGTTGTGATTGGTGAACAGCTTAGATGGTGTTTCAGTACTGCCACGCCCCTTGCCAAAGCAAGTTCCATCTGCTCCGTTATAGTTAAGGCTATGTTAAGGTATAGTGAGGTAAGGTATGACGCTACAGTAGTATTGGGTTGTATTGTCAGTCTGCGAGATCGCTGATACATGATATTATCGTATTAATTTTTTTATTATTTACATACTTAGTTTCATTGCCCAAAACCAGCTAAAAGCAGCCCAATGTTTTTAATATGACTTAATTTGTATTTAACATGACAACAAATGAATAAAAACATCAATGTTACTAATGACAGTATAATGCGTTACAATTCATTCAAAAAGCAGCTACAGAAAACGAGCAAAGAACATTGACATTATCAAAGAACATCATCACTGATTAGCCTAGCCTAGTCTAGTGCAAGTTTATACATTTTAAAAAACACTTGCGTTATAAGTGAAGCTATCTACACTATGATGGATAAATCTCTAATCACCTCTGCGGTGTGTTATGGCTCCGACACGGCCATTCTAGTCAATGCTTGTGTTTACACCAGCTGTGCCTCGGCATGTGTTTTGACCCCCTATACTGCATTTCGGCTCTTGTGGCAATCGGAGCAGATCTCAGCCACTCTAGTCAATGCTTGTGTTTAATTATACCAGCCGTGCTTCACACCACACTCTGACTTAAATTCAAAATGTGAAAAAGCATAATAGGACCCTTTTAATCATTTTTTGTAACATGTTGTATGGTCTCTAAAGGTGGGTCTGATTGTGTTCATGGCACTGATCGGCTCAGATGTTCCTGCCAAAGAGGCAGAGATTGGGCTGGTGGATGGAATCTACAGCCGCATGGATAGCCGAGAGTCTATATCAGTGGGTCTGAGCACCTTCATGCTAGACATGAACCAGGTGAGAACATCACACCCTCCTGAACACACACAAAGACCCTGTATACATCCATCCAATTTTGTAAAAGTTACCAAAGCGTCATGTCTCTCAGTCATGCTGCTTGAAATCACTGTGTTTGCAAGGCAGCCATTCGAAACTGCCACTGATGAGTCACTGAAATATTTACATAGAGAATTGCAATATCATCCTTCGGATGTTTTCTAATAATTATAATCCCTGTCTAGATGAATCATTCCTTGAACCACAGCACTGGGGATTCTCTCGTCCTAGTGGATGAATTCGGTAAAGGAACCAACACTGTAAGTGTTAAAGAACCATGAGGAGCCAACAGGACTTATAGAAAAGCAGAAAGGCATTAATACTGTATGTGTGTTTATGATGCAGGTGGATGGATTGTCTCTCTTGACTGCATGTCTCAACCACTGGCTGCGTCGTGGGCCGCAGTGTCCTCACTTACTTGCATCAACATGCTTCCACAGCCTCATACAGTTGGGCTTGATAGCTGATTCTCCACTGCTAGCTTTACTGGTGCCACAGAAACATCCTATGTCTAGAAAAGACATTTTTCATGAATCATTTCCATCACTGTGATTTCAAGACCAATAAACCAATTTATGCATTTTTGTTTTTTGTTTGGCAGACTCTAGAGACAGCTATAGAGGGAGAAGAACTGGTGTTTTTGTACCAAGTAAAAAGCGGCATCTGCCAGTCGAGTTGTGCAGCTAATATCGCCACTCTGGCCGGCATTCCCGATGACCTGGTCAAGAGAGGGGTGGAGGTATGATACAGTCATTCCTACTTTTTATCCCCTACTTTTCACCATAAAGGTGTTCCATTGCCTCAGAGCTAAGAAAAATACTATCTAAGAACATTTTGCCAATCTGAAAACATTAAATGTTTATAAATGCTGTTTCTTGATCATGTGAATGTTAGGGCAAGTCACTACAGGCAAAAACGTTTTTTCATGCACTGCTCAGTTTTGAGATTTTGGGCTATTTTCGTAAACATGTAAAGTGTTTTTTTTTTTTTTTTTTGCGCTTAATTTATTTGCATTCAGTTAAAATACATATCTTTACAGGCTGTTTCAGCAAAATGAGCTTTTCTTATGCGCTAAGCCAGAAATCTCCATTTCAATAGCACTTACATAAACCAAACTTATTCCTATCTACAGTATACTTTGAAGGTTTTTACGTGTATTTGGTTTGTTCATATAATCCCTGAACATTCAAATAGTCTGCTTTTTACTTTGTTATGCAGACATCCAGTTTTTTTTTTAATGTTTAAAGAACATTTTTTCTTGTATATGCAAACATCCTCTGAACGTTCCCCCGGAAATACTGTGAAATTACTGTGCAAATACTGTGAATTATTATGTATTTACACTACCTGTCAAAAGTAAGATTTGTAATGGTTTTTAAAGAAGTCTCTTCTGCTCACTAAGCCTGCATTTATTTGATCCAAAATACAGCAAAAGCAGTAATATTGTGAAATATTTTTAATATTTAAAATAACTGCTTTTTATTTGAATATATTTTAAAATGTAATTTATTCCTGTGAACAAAGCTAAATTTTCAGCATCATTACTCTATTCTTCAGTGTCACATGATCCTTCAGAAATCATTCTGATATGCTGATTTGAAGCATTTTTATTATTATTATTTAAATTTAAATAAATTTAAAACAATTTTTTTCTGTCTAAAGAAATTATAGAAATTATACTTTTATTCATCAAGGATGCTTTAAATTGATCAAAAAAGACAATAAAGGCATTTATAGTGTTACAAAAGATTTATATTTCCGATAAAGCCTGTTCTTCTGAACTTTCTATTCAACAAAGAAACCTGAAAAAAATTCTACTGAGCTGTTTTCAGCATAATAATAATTACATTAAATGTATTTTGAGGGGCAAATCAGAATATTAGAATGATTTCTGAATGATCATGTGACTGGAGTCAACATGCTAAAAATTCTAATTTAAAATATATTTAAATAGAAAACAGTTATTTTAAATGGTAAAATTTCACCATTGCACTGTTTTTGCTGTACTTTGTTGAGAAGACTCTACATGCTGTCCAAAAACTTTCAACTGGTAGTGTATTTATTTATTTATTGCTTTTTAAATGAACATTTATCATTAACTATGTACTCTTCCTTGGTGTTATCATGTTTATGTAACAT
This sequence comes from Labeo catla, assembly GCA_012976165.1. NCBI lineage: Eukaryota > Metazoa > Chordata > Actinopteri > Cypriniformes > Cyprinidae > Labeo > Labeo catla. The sequence continues at coordinate 61,092 of VONZ01001170.1, read as the reverse complement.
CCTGCATCTCTGTAAATTCAAAGCTGTGGATATCTGCATGAGTTTTCAAGTTTAAAGTCTAACTTTGAGTAGCGATCTGTCACCATTATCAGCACTAAATCATTAAATGTGTGCATGCTGTTTAGTCACTTTTATACATTATGGGATTTAATCTCCTAAATATCATCATCTATGCAGGTGTCAGAGTTATACAGAACAGGAAGAACAATCAGAAAGATGGACAGGCCATCTTCAGATGAACAGAATGGGAGGTATGGGATGGTCTGAACAGTGTAACTATTATTCCTAAATTTTCTCCTGCTCCTACTTAAAATATATGTTCTGATTCAGGTGTGTTGAGGTGGTGGAGAAGTTCCTCAGCATTGACCTGGATGACCCTGAGCTGGATCTAGATTCTTATTTAAAAGATGAGGTGCAGCCAGCTCTTGAAGAGGTGCTGTGACAACATCGAAGCTGATCTGTGGGACTGTTGGTCCATGTAGTGGAGATCAATTCATTTTATTTCAAGGTTTATACATGCACATACACAAACATTTAAAGCTGATGGTTTGAATGATATCATATTTGCTCCTGTGTTCTGAATTGGAAATTTTTCAGCCTGTGGTATTTGTTCTGACTTTTTTTCCTCCTAAATCTTGCATTTCACATAGTTTGTACTTATTGTGCATTACACTACAGAATGCCTTTGAAATTTATACTTTGAGTTAAATATGAATTCCTCAGATTGATTTAAACCAATCTTTTTTTATCTTCTTGTGTGAATCATTAAAGTCATTTGTTCATGATTTGAACATACTAATCATGCTATATGTTTGTTTTTGCAGCCAGTGAATACATTTCAGTAGAAAGGCATGTTCTCTTAGCATTACTTTGCACTAAACAGACTTTTTTTTTATTTCATCACTTTATTTTCACAGGAGCACTGCCACCAAATGATGGTGTGGAAAACACAGCAATTATTAATTCTCAAGGGGGCTGACTTGATTTCAGAGGACCGTTAATGAGTTTCCTCAAGTAATCAGTTGTCGCAGCATTAGAAAGAAACAACAACTTGCTCAGAGTTTATCAAATCAATTAAGTTCTCGAGCCATCTGTCGCAAGAGAACCAAAAAAAAAGATCTGCTCTGGTAGGATTACCTTCTGTGTGGGAAACCGAGCAGATAGAGAACGCCCACTACAAGGACTTTAAATAGCATCCACATTATTTGTTGCAGATTTAAAAGCTTTTTCAGTCAAGCTTTTCATGCAATATTTGTATTTTATATCAGCTTTATTTCAATTACAGAAAACTAGTTTTTAGTTTTAGTTAACAACAACACTGTAGATTAATTATGCTTGATGCTGGATATTTAAGTCTAAATTACGTTACTAAGTTCTTCTATCCATTGTGAGCCAAAATGACTCTTCGAATCCCCCAAAAAATCCAGAAAAACATCAGATTTGGCTACAAAAGACATGTGAGAGAGAGTCTACGGTGTGGATAATTTGTACAAATTAATTCAAGCCATCTATTAACTTTTCTGAGTGCTATTGTGATGAGATATGTGCTGAGGTTTAGTGAAATGCATCTTCATCCACAAGTAGTAGTTGCTATGCCATTATGAATGTTGAGGAAACAAATGATTGACTTTGTAATGCTTGTGACAGAGGCTTGGACAGAGGCTTCATTGTAGCTGCAATAAGTGCTGTTATTTTGCCATAATGACATAGCATGTGCATCGGCTAAGTCAGCAAAACTGACACCGTTAATTTAAATCATTAAACATATCTGTGATGATGTAGCACATTTTATACAACAGCTGATTTGTCTCTTAGATACTTCATTTGGATTGAAAACTACCAAAACAACATCTATAATGAATAACAAGATATTTGGCTGTTTATACTGTAGTGTAAAATAGAGAAACGCTTATGAATGCATTATGCTCACAGTGTTTTTGGCATATTCATGCACAGTAAAATGGTCTTTTGTGTGCTGACATTTAGATTAACTTTTTATTCAGGTCAAAAGTATAATTTAATACGACTGAATCAACCTGTTACACCAACAGAAGTATTAATGAAGGTCAGATCAGGTAGAAGTCGAAAGTTTTTGAACAGTAAGATTTGTAATGTTTTTTTTTTTTTTTTTAAAGAATTCTCTTGCTTACCAAGCCTGCATATATTTGATCCAAAATACAGCAAAAGCAGTAGTATTGTGAAATATTTTTACTATTTAAAATAACGGCTTTGTATTTAAATGTATTTTAAAATGTAATTTATTCCTGTGATCAAAGCTGAATCATTACTCCAGTCTTCGGTGTCACATAATACTGTAGAAATTATTCTAATATGCTGATTTGCTGTATTTTTTTGAAATTATAGAAATTATAGAAATTAATACTTTTATTTAGCAAGAATGCTTTAAACTGATCAAAAGTGATGATGAAGACATCTATAATGTTACAAAATGCTGTTTCTATTCATCAAAGAAACCTGATTATTTGTAAAAAAAAATATATACTCAGCTGTTTTCAACATAATAATAATTATAAATGTATTATTAATGTAAAAAAGAAAATCGGAATATTAGAATAATTTCTGAAGGACCATGTGACTGGAGTAATAATGTTAACAATTCACCTTTAAAATCATAGGAATAAATTACATTTTAAAATATATTCAAATAGAAAACAGTTATATATCTCAGAATGTTACTGTTTTTGCTGTACTCTGTATCAAATAAATGTAGGCTTGGTGAGCAGAAGAGACTTGTTTATCAAATATTAAAATCTAGTAGTGTAACTTAAGATACAAATGTGTATTTTTTTTCTGCAATTATTAAAAATGCAAAACTTTAAGTAGGCTATAGCTGTTGCAATATATATTGTAATATAATAGACAGATTTTAGCACTTTTCACCTCCCTGCAAAAACAAAATTAAACGTATAAAACATTTTGATCTCTGTATAATCTGCTTTTACTGCAAAACAGAGGCTGCCCAAAATAAGACATAATGCCCATCACATCTTGACCCAAAAGTGCAGTTCATTTGACATCTGGATGATGTTATAAATGCTTTTTAAATTTGTGTCAGATTTGTACACTGTAAGCCTCCCCTTTTTCATTAAAAGCTGTTTCAGAAGGTACTTTTGTTGGCATTAATGGCACATCACAAGATTACTGCTATTCTGGAACAACAATTAAGTGTTTCTGTTGTAATTTAAGGTGGATCCTTGTCAAGTCAAAGCTCTTCATTTTTGCCACTTACTGTCAGTTTGAGGGGGGAAAAAAACATTTGACATTTGCGGAGGCAGATGATGAAAGGGTCAGTCAGTCACTCAGGATTTAGTGATGGCATGAGTGCCGGGGGTTTGACAGGATAAGATAAAGTCAACATTTAAAGGTTTTTTTTATGCTACCTGCTTTCTTAATAGATTATTTTCTTACCAAAACAAATGATCTGACTTACGTGCAGGCAAAAAAGAAAGCTACGAGTTGAAAATCTTTTGTTATGCTATACTGACATTGAAGTACTCACTAATGCAAATTAACTACATATGCATAATTGTTTTATGTGGTTGCTTACAATTATTATGCAACGTGTGTAACAATGACAAGAGTAAATCATAATGTAAATCATTCCCACAGAGTTTTAGGAGGTCACCATGATAATCCCTCAGATCTTTTGTTGTACTCAACAAGCAATTGTTTGGCATGCTTTGCACCTTTTAATGAAGCTCCGTCAGATAAACTCTCAATCCGTCACTTTACATGCATCAGTCCTAATCCCATTTTGTCCATATGCATTAATCTCTCTATGTCAATTTACTCAAGGTATAAAACCACCGCTGTAATGCGGAAAGCCACAGAGAGTTTGACTCTTGTGGTCACTGGCCAATACAAGCTCTTCTTCTTAGTAAATCTGGCCCTTGCAGGGACAATTATGGTCTGCTTTGGCTTCACAATCACTACAGTTTTGAACAGCTACTTCATCCTTGGACCAATGCAGTGCACCGTTGAAGGTTTTATGATGATACTTGATGGTGAGTGATGAAAGTTGGTTGCTGCAACCCTCTCGTATGACTATCCAGTCATGTCTACAGTTGATTTATAATGTTAAAGTCTTGAAATTGTCTAATTCCTTCCTAGGTTTGAGGTAACTCTGGTCGCTTATGGCCGCTGCCCATTGAAAGAAGCAATGTGGTCTGCAAGTCCAGCTTCAGATTTACTGCAGAACATGCTTTGGATGGAATTGTCTTGTTTAATTGTCTGTAACCATTTTCTGGCTGGTCTAGGTAAGCATCATTTTATTTTAAACTCGTATATTTTGTCTTGGTCAATGTATATGTGGGGTCAAGAACTAAAAGATGTAATGCGGCCTAACGGATAAAGTTTTGGGCTAGTCATTGAAAACAAAACGCTCAAACAAGATGCTCAACCTCATGTTATTATGGATTATGGACTGGTATTTTGGCCAGAAATGAAGGTTTAAAGTTAAAGCATCTTAACAATGATTTGTTTCTTACAAATATGCAGCGTTCCACTTCACAAGACGTTAACTGATGGACTGTAGTCATATGCGTTACTTGTGTTTTTATCAGCTGTTTGGACTCTCATCCTGACGGCACCCATTCACTGCAGAGGATCCATTGGTCGGCAAGTGGTGTAATGCTAAATTTCTCTAAATCTGTTCTGATGAAGAAACAAAAGCGCAAATCTTGCTTTTTGGGTAAACTAACTTCCTTCCTTGAATGAAAGACTTCCCTGGTGCTTATTGTGTCTTCATATCTCTTCTTACAGGTACATTTCTAAAGGTCTACAGTGTTTATGTGGACCATGTTACTACACAGTTACACTACCAGTCAAAAGTTTTTGGATTTTAAATGTTTTTTAAAGAAGTATATTCTTCTTACCAAGCCTGCATTCAATTGATCCAACAAAAACTGTAAATTTTTGAAATATTTTTATTATTTAAAATAACTGTTTTCTATTTAAATACATTTTAAAATGTAATTTATTACTGTGATCAAAGCCAAATTTTCCGCATCATTACTCCTAATCTTCAGTGTCAAATGATTGTTCAGAAATTATTCTAATATGCTGATTTGCTGTTCAAGAAACATTTATTATTATTATTAGCAATATTTAAAACTTTTTTTTCATGATTCTTTGATGAATAGAGAAAAAAAAGATCAGCATTTATCTGAAATAAAAAGCTTTTGTAACATTATACACTGTACCATTCAAAAGCTTGGAATGGTAATGAAATGATAGAAATTAATACTTTTATTTAGCAAGGATGCTTTAAATTGATCAAAAGTGATGATAAAGACATTTATAATGTTACAAAAAGATTTCTATTTCAGATAAATGCAGTTCTTCTGAACTTTCTATTTTATCCAAGAAAGCTGAAAATTTCTACTCAGCTGTTTTTAACATAATAATAATAAAAAATGTTTTTTGAGCAGCAAATCAGAATATTAGAATGATTTCTGAAGGATCATGTGACTGGAGTAATGATGCTAAAAATTCAGCTTTGAAATCACAGGAATAAATTACATTTTAAAATATATTCACATAGAAAACAGTTATTTTAATAGTAAACAATTTTTTACTGTTTTTGCTGTACTTGGGATCAAATAAATGCAGGCTTAAGAGACTTAAAAACATTAAAAATCTTTTGACTGGTAGTGTATATGCAATAACAAGTTACATTTCCATTCATTGGCCAATTTATAACTCATCTTCTTCACTTTTGGATGAATTTGATCATAGCAGTTGGTGTCATTCAAACTGATCTGATTTGAGACTACTTTTAAACTGTAATTCTCTAGGGAAGACAGAAAGTAAACACAGACACACTTAACGCAGAGGAAAGGGATGTCAGTATGCCTTACATAACTTGACAGGCCACATCACAGCAGCAAAAACATGCTGCAGGTCCATAATTTTATAAATCCGATTTCTGTCACCACAAGAAAAGAGATTAAGCTTTACAGATTACAGGGAGTTACTGAGGATGTGTGGCGTTGACAGCAGATTGGCTTCTTGGCTCCCTCTAGTGGTTAGTCTCTCCAAATGTTTACATGATGTGCATTACATGGGATTTTAGCCAGTTTTGTTGTGCGTTTTCACATGTAAAGTGCATGTGAATCAAATGTCCATGTTGTTTTGAACAGAAACGTCACTTCGGATCTGGGATATGCTGCATCTGGAGAGAAAAAGTGAGGAAGAATGTTCATATCTGCAGTTTTGAATAATAATGAATCAGCAGCAGTGAAATGAAACCATGGCAAAAGCCATTCCACACTTCTGCTGTGAGTAATTTAGTTTTTGTGGCCAGTTTGATCCTGATAGCATGGCTCACGATTTGGATTCTGGGTCCAAAATCAGCATGAGCAACTTTGACTGCAAGAAGAGCCAGATGATGCATGCAGCCAAACGCCTACTTATGCATTTTCTCCGTCTCCTTTTCTCTGTTTCAATTTGCTGATTGTTTAAAAATACACTGTAAAATGTGTACATTTCTTTGTTACCTTAAAAAGCTATTTTCTCATCTGATCTTTAAAATTACATGCATTGATGCAACCTAATGTAATCTATCTAGGAAATCGTAAACCTGTCACAACCCAAGAAAGAGATCAAGAAATAACATTTTGCATAAAGAAACTAAAGCCTTTTGTTATAGCTGATAAGATTTTTTTTTACATTATCACATGATTTTCCTTTAAATTCACATTACTGTAATGAGATGCATCCAAATCTCATTCACATTACAGTAATGCAAAACAGTGATATGCTATTGAAATGTAAACATTGACAGTTTAGGAAGAACATGTGCTTAATTGTCATCAAAATAGTGTCTTAAAGTCATTATGTATTTTCTACAGTCTTAATTTCTTTACATTTGCCTATCAACCTATCAAATTATACCACTTTTCACTTCATTATGAAGATGCAAAGGTTCATTACATACAGTACATCTGTATTCAACCCTTTTGTTTTTCTTTCCAGCTTCTCTTCAGGTTTAGCACATTCCCCATGCAGTTGTCTTCTAATCGATAAGGTTTTTCTGCCTTGTATGTGCCTCTGTGTGAGAGAGGGAGAGAAAGCACGAGTGCGAATGTATGTATTGATATTTCAGGTAAATTGCATCGCTTTCTTACAACCCACTGAATTTTCAGAGACAGCTTGATGCTCATCAGAGACTGTAATACGTGTTCTAGTTGCATTAATGAAGGAGACTACGAGCTTCGACGTAGTCACGTCTTATAGACAGACAAAAGAATAGACAATGCGTAGCTGTTTCCTCTAATCATGGCGTTTAAAACGCAGACAGTGCTGTATCGGCATGCTTGTCTGTCACTGTAATGCTAGGCTTAATGCTGTGACTGTGACTGACTGTGCACTATATATCATGCATTAGAAAACAGATTGTTCTGTTTCAGAGCTACATATTCAGAGCTATTGTGAAATCCAGTGCCGCATTGCCTTGCAACTGCAAACCAGTGGTTACCAATATATTTGTTGAGAATATTTAGTAACACTTTATTTGAAGCCTTTTTATATAAAATGCATTATAATTGTATTTTAATGCATTACTCATGCCTTGTAATTAAAATGACATGCAATATGTACAAAATCAAGTAAAAGGGTTATTAAGTTTTAAGGCCTAAACAAGCAATAACTTTATTGTTTATAAAGTTATTCATAAAGTACATTGTAATGCATTATACCCTGTCATAAATAATTGTAACCACAGTTAAAATAATAAAAAAGTCATAAGGGAAAATTTTTTGAAATTGAGATTTATATATCATCTGAAAGGTGAATAAATAAGCATCCTAAGCATGATGTTTGGGTTATTAGGATAGGACAATAGATACAACTATTTGAAAGTCTGGAATCTGGTGCAAAAAAATCAAAATATGGAGAATATCGCCTTTGAAGTTTTCCAAATAAAGTCCTTTGCAATGCATATTACTAATCAGAAATTACCTTTTGATATATTTATGGTAGAAAATTTACAAAATATGATCTTTACTTAATATCGTAATGATTTTTGGCATAAAAGTTAAGCTTTTCATTGATGTATGGTTTGTTAGGATAGGACAATATTTGGCCGAGATATTAAACTATATGAAACTATATGAAAATCTGGAATCCGAGGGTGCAAAAAAATCTAAATATACCTTGTCCAAATGAAGTTCTTAGCAATGCATATAACTAATCAAATCTTAATTTCTGATATATTTGTGGTAGGAAATTTAAAAAATATCTTCATGGAACATGATCTTTACTTAATATCCTAATGATTTTTTGGCATAAAATTAATAATTTTGACCCATACAATGATTTGTTGGCTAATGCTACAAATATACCTGTGCTACTTAAGGCTGATTTTGTGGTCCACATATTTTCAGATTTCATGTTTCATCTGAAATTGGTTGATTTGTAATGTATTATAGTTTCTGAAAGTGTAATAATGAATAGATAAGTATGATAACTGTGATTACAATTATTCATGAGATCATGCAGTGCATTGTAAGGTACATTGCAAAGCATAATTAATGCATTAAAAGTCATTTTAAGATGCATTCTACATAAAGGATTTTAGTATTGTTAATTACATTTTTACGATTATTACTAAGAAGTTATTAAAATGTCTAAATAAAAATGCATAAATTACCATACATAAATGTATTTACACTTACAAAGATATATTTTTTATAATATTGATGTTATAAGCATTTTTTACAATCAATAAAGGATTCAAGACCTTGCTTTTCAGTGATTTTACAAAAGTTAAAGTAAAGTAATGCATGAATAGTTTATTATGCTGGAATTTAATTGATTCTGTACATATTTGCATGTTCAGTCAGGGCAGTTTTATTTCAGTCACACTTGCTTGACTGTTCTAGACATTGGTGGCCTTTCTTAAATCTTTCTTTGTCTTTGCAGAGACGTTAAACACCTTGCAGACTATAACAGGAGCATGAGAGAGTAATGTGGACACGAGACTGGAGAATGGAAGGTTGCAGCCCATTCTGTGTTCGGTTAATGAGAGGTAGGTGGTCTGTCAGAGAGGAGGAGGCGCCATCATGGCCTTTAGCGTTTGGCAAAAAAATCCTCTCATGTTTATTCATGTGAGCTTCTCGTGGAGCCCAAAGGAATAGGTGTATTGCACCATAATGAAACCAAGCTACAGGCACGCACGATATGCTCGAGTAGAACTTTAATTGCATTTGGCTTCCACTAATTTATCATTTCTAGATGAGCTTTTAGTTTTTTTGTCTGTGTATAATCATTCTGGAGTTGGCTTTTGTGAGTTTTTTTAATTGTCTGATGTTTGGATCAAGCAAAATGAGTCTTTGTTGTGGTTAAATTATTGCATTGTTTCACGGCAACAAGCTACAAGCGGTACTCGCTATTCATACTCATGATGTGAGTCAGGTTGACTTCCAGAGGTAATGTAAACATTGATTCATGAGGGGAGATTTGAAATTCAAATTTTTCGGCGATGAGACACAGGGCTGTAAATATATATTGGAGTAACCAGGTCTGCATGTGTGCGCCCGGTCTATAGCAAGAGTCTGTGATAATAGGATTCATGTAGATGATGGGGTTCGTATGAGCTTTGCGCGGTGGGGGTTGGTCCTCTTTGGATGAATCCGATGTCTTTGGCATCGCCTCGGAATCTCTTCGGTGCTGTGGGACAACGGGACAGCTGTTACCAATGACCAGAGGAAAAACATTGATTCCTTTTCTTTCTGTCGGGATTTTGTCTGAGAAGGGATGGGAGGTTGCCAAAATCACTTTTAATTGGCTGAAGGTGGATGCAAAGATTTCTTTGTCTAGACTAATAATGGAGGCAATAGGAGTGTAATCATCTCTGATAATTTCCCCAAAATTATAAATATATAGATAATTTTTATTCTATGTATTTATTTATTTTGCAGCGACAGAGCACTAGAGGAAATGCTTTTAGTTGGTATTTTCCTAATTTAATTCAATTATTTTTTTGTCATTGCAAATTGGATTACCAACATAACAATTTGAGTTGAATTGAAACGTACATGTATAATATTAAATTATTACCTTTGCGTATAGGGAAAGGCGTATATTGATTTGATTAAATGCAGTTGTGATTGAAAGTTCAGGAGGAACATGTTCATTTAATCCTGTCAATCACAATGCAATATAATAGCAGCTTATACCATTCTTCTACTACCCCTCCACCACCTTAATTTCTATTCATTTCTGTTATATATTCAGTAATGTAGTCAGGGGGGAGTTAGAGTTTGTGAATGAGCATTTAGTATAATAAGCACACATTGCATGTATGTAGATGGGGTGGAAGTTAAAAAATGAACACATTAGTGGTTTCTGAGGTACTAAGACATGGCAGGGTACACAACTGACAAATTAAATTAAAATTGATATACTTATTTGTATATTTAAAGGAGTTGTTTTGGATTAACCATGTTAATAAGTATTCATCATTTGGTGCAACCTCCTGCTTCTTCACTGTAAAAAATAAATAGTTGAGAAAGCATAAAAAAAAATATGGCAACTTGATGCAGTAAGACTTCTGAGTTCTCTCAACAATAGTTTTTTAGTTTTTCTAAGTAAAGATACTTTGTTTAACCAACATAAATTTGTTTATGCAATGCTAATTGTCTTATTTTGCTAATAGAAAAAGTCTTGTAACAGCAACTGAAACATCAATTATTGTTGTTGAGGTAATCCATTTTTTATGTATCAATTTTTTGTTGATTTACAAATGGCAAACAGTGAATTGTTATAGGAACCTTAATGGACAACTTAGTCTATTATACATTGTCTTTGTTTGTACAATGTTTTACAAGACTAAGGTATCCAGTAAACAGATATAAGTGGTTGAACACACTCTAGGCCTTAAAACTAGCCACACAAACCTCAAGAACGGTTGCAATCAACAAATGTTAAAAAGATGAGCTCTTTACATCACAGTGCAACAAATTAACAATAATGACAAAACAACAAAACGTTTAAATTAAGTCAGCAAAGAGCAAAACAATAATCCTATAACAGTAACTGAAAAATTTATTCATGCTGCAATGCATGCTGGGAACTCAAAAAGCTTTAGCATTTCAACAATATAAAATTCTTTGTTCAGACAACTGTGTTTGACTAGTTGGGACAACATTTGGGGTAATTTTGTTGGTCTGACAAGGGTTTTTATAATGTTTCAAGAAACAAAAACAAAGCATATTTACAGTGTTGCTTTTTTCACAAAGTGTGCTATTTCTCTAGTGCATAATATGTCAACATTGTCAGATACAAATGTGTACTGACATGTCAAATATTTATTAAAAATATTGACATAGCTAGCTTTCGATGTTGACTTGATACAGGATGATTTCATACTGACCGTCAGCAGCTGCATTGATTGAAAAACAATCTGTAATCTGTAAGGGTTGACAGATAATGATGTTGACATAACCATTTATTATCACATGTGTTGCTATCTACCAAAAAGACAGCTTTAAAAGTCTATATAAATATATTCATTAACCACAAAAAAAAAAAAATATATATATATATATAATCAGTAAGATTTGTAATGGTTTTTAAAGAAGTGTTCCATTTGATCAAAAATACAGAAAAAAAGACTATTATGAAATATTATTGCAATTTGAAACAACAGTTTTCTATTTTTATATATTTTAAAAATATAATGCTGCATTCATGCCATGCCGTAATTCCGAGATGAAAACTGAATCTGAATTATGTGTTTCTATGGCAACACTATCAACGCCAAATCCCTCACGTGTTCCTGAATTCGTAATTACAACTTGTAAACTCAGAATGTTTTTAGAATTAAGACTTAAACCAGTTACAGATGTAACACATGACCGCCGCCAGGTTCGTTTTGGCGCTACTTAGGCGCTACCTCCGAGTCTGACTACATGGAAAGCTATGAGTAAAATGTCACGTGTTGTAATCTCGGAATTACGGTAATTACGACATGGCGTGAAGGCAGCATAATTTCTTTCTGTGATGCAAAGCTAAATTTTTGGCATCATTACCACAGTCTTAGGTGTCACATGATCCTTCAAAAATCATTCTAATATTCTGATTTATTATCAATATTGGAAACAGTTGTGCTGCTTAATATTTTTTGGAACCTGTGATACTTTTTTCAGGATTCTTTGATGAATAAAAAGTTAAAAAGAACAGCATTTATTCAAAATGTAAATCTTTTCTAACAATATAAATCTTTACCATCACTTTTTATCAATTTAACACATCCTTGCTGAATAAAACGTATTCATTTTTTTAAACAAAGAAAGCAAGAAAACATTTACTGACCCCAAACTTTGAACGCTAGTTCAAAAAAGATTTCTATTTTAAAAAACGCTGTTCTTTTGAACTTTTTATTCATCAAAGAATCCTAAATAAAAAAAAATCACACGTTCTAAAAAAAAAAAAAAGCAGCACAGCTGTTTTCAACTTTAATAATAAATCTGCATATTAGAATGATTTCTGAAGGATCATGTGACACTGAAGACTGAAGTAATGATGCTGAAAATTCAGCATCAGAGGAATAAATTATATTTAAAAGTATATTAAAATATATATATATATATATATATATATATATATATATTTTAAAAAGTATAAAAAATAAAGCCACTACTTTAAATTGCAATAATATTTCACAATATTACTGCTTCTCTGTATTTTGTAATCAAATAAATGCAGCCTTGATGAGCAGAAAAGACGTTTGAACAATATATATGTTAGGTAAAATATATTCACGTAAAGTCTAACAGTATATTTTGATTTTCTTTTCTTCAGGAGCTGTGGGAATGCCATGATGAAATTCAGCAGCACTGTGCTCATCTTATCAACACAGTCAGAGATCCTCGTCTTTCATTTGGTAAAATCAAGACCTCACACTCACAATGCATGAGCTCATGCCTCAGAGGACCTCGCTCTCTATTTGTATCAATCACTCTTCAGAAAGGACAATTGAGAGCATTAGACTTTTTGTGCCACTGAGTTTCTGTAGGAATACCAATCACAAGCAAATCTCACTGTGACAAGTAGAAGCCAAACTTACTGAAGCACACGTCAGCTTCAGAGCGTCTGTCCTTGCTCCAATTAGCTCTCCGTCTTACTTTCCCAGCATCCATTGCATGTCCAAAAGGTTCAATTGACTGTTTTTTTCTCATTCAAATAATTGGTAGCAACAGAGATCATTTAAAATGTATTTTAAAGGAGAGATTCGCAGAAGAACACTCGCAAATTTGAGGTCTGTCCCACAAGCTGTCATGTAACAGTCACATTTTCCTTTTTAAGTTACAAGTTTCAGTAAGTCAGCAAGACTGATTCATCTTGCGGGAATTATCAAGCCAGCACTGTTGGAAGGCTACATTTGCATTCCTTCCAACAATTATTTTTCTGTTTTTGCTCCTGAGACTCCTGCACCAGTGAGAAACCCACATTCATTCATATCAATTAGCCGCGGGTCTGTCACGGCTGTTTACACGGCCAGCGTAGCGTCACGGCATAAACTAATGAAGTGACCATCTGGATCTAGGAGACCCGCTAGGAGGTTCTGGAACACCAGCAGTCATGAACTGGAAGAGTAACTTGTTTCAACAAACGGATTTTTGCTTCAGTTAGACTAACCAGAATATACTTTACGATCAGACAGCACAGAAGAAACTAACTTGGAATAAGCTACCAGATTGCCTCTGTCCATCTCCAGCTGGTGACCTTTAACACTTATTAAAATGCACAGCGAGTTGTATACATTCGTATCTTAAAAAGGCATTCGGATTAATGATGGAGCACTCACTTCAACATCAACTGCTGACAAAAAGGTCAGTGGAATCCAAAGTTACAGCAAATGGTTAAAAAAATAAACAAGCTACATCTAAATCATTTTTAATTTAATTGAGAATTGAAGATAAAGCAATCATTTTTAGTTTTTCCGAGATGACCGTTTCCATTACTTGACATGCAGAGTGCAGATTACTAGTAATTAAAAACATGTATGTAAAGCTATTAATGCAATGAATATTTCATGAGTTTCTTTCAGTTTAAATCCTTGAGCCCTGAAGCCTCTAGAGACCAAAGTCTATGTCGAGTAATTGAATCATGTCTTTGCTTAACAATGTAAAAGCCATTCGAATTTCATCATGATGTCACGTTTCTTTGAATTTACAGGCGGTTGTAATAATTGAATGAGAATTTTAATAGTGTTACAACTGTGATTGTACAGTATTCCAATAGTTGAATGAAAATAGGGTCCCACTTTATGTTAGGTGGCCTTAACTACTATGTACTATCATTAAAAATTTGAATGATTAATTTAAATGTAAGTACATAGTAGTTAAGGCCACCTAATGTGTGACCTTGAACCACAAAAACAGTCAATCAAATTTTTGAAACTGAGATTTATACTTCATCTGTATATCATCTATATAATAAAGCTGAATAAATAAGCTTTGCATAGATGTATGGCTTGTTAGGATAGGACAATATTTTGCAGAGATACAACTGTTTCAAAATCTAGAATCTGAGGGTGTGAAAAATTCAAAATAATGAGAAATCGCCTGTAAAGTTGTCCAAATGAAGTTCTTAGCAATGCACATTACTAATCAAAACTTAGGTTTTGATATATTTATTGTAGGAAATGTACAACATATCTTCATGGAACATGATCTTTACTTAATGTCCTAATATTTTTGGCATAAAAGAAAAATTGATAACTCTGACCCATACAATGTATTTTTTGGCTATTGCTACAAATACACCCGTGCTTCTTAATACTGGTTTTGTGGTAAATGTTATGTAAATGGTACATTTTGATTGCCTATTTTTTATTTTTAAATTTTACTGAATGTTTATTTCTTTTTTTTCGTTTATGAAAATATATTTCTAAACATACCATATGCTCAGTAGTTCTAGGCTTCCATGTTGAGTATAGGCCCAAAACACAAAAAATGTCAACTAAGTTACCTGTCAGCTGTGTTACCCAGTAAAGGTAACATGGTGGACAGTAGCAAACACAGATTGTATTTTATGCACATATTCCTACAGATCACCTTTATTTATATAGCACTTTATACAATATAGAGTGTTTCAAAGCAGCTATGTAAGGTCATGTTTGGGTTTTTGGGAAAAAGGAAAACTTTTTTCTTCACATTGTCAAATTCTAAATGTACTCCTAATTATAGAATGACCCATGTATTTACACATAAATTGCTGGAAACATTGTGTCACATGCTGAATTTTGTTAAAAGACAATACACATGCTGATTAACATGTGTGTGAAGACACAGTAGGAGCAGACTTTGCCAGTTAAAGATGTGCACTGCTTGCAGTGTGTATTAATTTTTAAAAATTCATCGGTCTGTCATTAATAATTCCTTATATAAAGTGTTCTAATGCAGCGTTATAATATTGTCTACACAGACCATGTAATTTGAATCTAATCTAATCTGAGCAAGGTTCTCTTCAGACAGGCTCTTTTGCAATAACACACAGCGCTACAGACCCATAAAACCCATGAAGGACATCAAACAGTGATTTTGACCCGAATGGAGAAGCGTTAGAAGCGCCACCTGTGCCCGGTTCCAAAGGTCAACATAGTGGGGCAACCTTGTCAATCAAACCCCAGGACCTCCCCTTAACCGCAACACGGGATGAATTTCACATGTATATTTTAAGACGTACATTAAGGATGTGACATGTTTGGAAGTCCAAATATTAACGTGCGCTTATCTTTATATCAGGCCTGAGATCATATTTAGCTACCCGACGTTTAGATATCAGGGACAACATCGTTAAAATGCTAATAGAGATCTTTGGTATTTGACACGCCATTAATAATCGGCATGGTGACCTTTTCAAATTCGGCTTGTTCCTACTGCCTCATATGCAGTGACTCGGACCACTGGAGCATTTAAAAGCAGCAGCGGTGTTCTAGAAGTGTGAATAACAATATATGAGGCCTCGCAATTGTTTTTAGATGTCCAACCGGGCAAAGCGAGAAAATTGCCTTGCTGTTTAGTTACCGGCTGACCAATCCCTTCTGTTTTAAATCTGTGAACATCTGAGTTGGGCCAAATTCAGAATTCAAAATGTCTCTTTCTTTCAGTTTAAGAGATCCATTCATCCATCTATCCATCCATCAGGTCTTCAAAAGGTATTACGCCCATATTTACACTTAATTGTAAAATCATGTGCAACTCTCTAACAGCTTCCACTCTTCTAAGAGCGCTATGTATTAGATGTTAGAACATGGACAGTGAATCGCTCCCACAGCAGAAGATCATTAAGATTGCATTTTCAGGACCAGGCTTTGTACAAGCCAGTAAATGACTTCTACACCAGACTAATAATTTCTTTACAGACCTCCCTTTGTGTATAGAACAAGACCCTCCCCAGACTTTGGCAGCAAAGTTAAACTCACACTATTTTCTTCTTATTATGAAGCTGTCCACATATTTTTATTCATGCAATATTATGTGGGGAAAGTTGAATATTTATGTTATTAATTCATGTTGTTTTGGCCCCATGAATAGATGATAAACTCTGCAGTGGAATATGATCAATCATGCAGGAGATATGTTGTGGAGAGACGCTAAAAAGTGAGTTTCACAAAGTATATTCCCTTTCTCATTTCAAGCATTAAGTTTGTAAATTTCCACATCAAAGATGCCTGAAAGCATCTGTATACTCTCCAAAGACAGTGTGAACTTGAATGACAGACACCAGAAAATTTAGTGCCTGGAAGAATCAGATTTTAAATGCAACTCCCCAAAAAAGAATTGTCTTTTGATAATTATTGTTAGAAAAACAGATCATTTGCCTTTAAAAATATGCTTTTTTTTTTTTTTACAATGAAAATGCATGTTGATCATTCACTTGCGGTTTCACTTGGTTTATTAAAAACATCACATGCAATAATAATAATAATAATAATAATACACTAATATCTCAGTTATGTTAGAATTAATAGTTTTTTTTTTCCCTCTCTTGTGTAATGTTGTATGTGACCCTGGACCACAAAACAAATAATACAAACTGTGCATGATATGGTGCGTTTTGTTTAGTTTATGTGTTCTATTTCATATTATCTCATATTATTTTTCTAATTAATATTTTAATGTTTTGTACACATAGTTTGCATGGATACATGCTGTCTTAAAATCTGTCCAAAATGATCTAAAATAGTTTGGCTGATCACTAGACTTTGGAACAGAGTTCTTGTCAAATGAATCAAAACTAAACTGCTAACTGCTGTCACATTGCACATTTTACATTAAAAAAAACAAAAAAACAAAACATGTTCACCAAGCCTGCATTTATCTAATGATAAAGTTAGTAAAACAGAAATATTGTGAAATATTATTAAAATTTTAAAGAAAGTTTTCTGTTTAAATATATTTAAAATTGTAATTTATTAACATGATGCAAAGCTGAAATTTCAGCATCATTACTCCAGTCTTCAGTATCACATGATTCTTCAAAAATCATGCTAATATGTGACCCTTAAGTAGCACAAGTATATTTGTAGCAATAGCCAAAAATACATTGTATGGGTCAAAATTATTGATTTTTATTGCAAAAGTCATTAGGATATTAAGTAAAGATCATGTTTCATTAAGATATTTTGTAAATTTCCTACCATAAACAGATCAAAACTTAATTTTTGTTTAGTAATATGCATTGCTAGGAACTTTAAAGATGATTTCCTCAATATTTATTTATTTTTTGCATCCTCAGATTCCAGATTTTTCAATAATATTGTCCTATCATAACAAACTTTTTTTAGCTTTCGGATGATGTATAAATTAAAAATTTTTTTTTTAAAAAATTAACCCTTATGACTTGTTTTGTGGTCCAGGGTCACATATCTCATCTAGGCCATTAAATGAACCTGGATTGCCACAGATGAAGAGAGTAGGTAAGTAACGATGATATCCAAGTGCTTGTTTAATAATCAAAACACTAAAAATAGCAATGCATCTCAATGGCACTGCAGCACTTAGCTATGAAAATTACATGATACTTTCACATTAAATACCATTCCATTCATTACTCGAATATGACTGCAATGACTAGGAAATAATCATGTATTGAGACTAAATAAAAAGACAATTAGGCTGCAATAGACCTCACCCCCCAAATTAAGGATTTATAGCTTATTGAACCAGATAAAATTTTATGGAGTCTGGTGCAATGGCTTAGTGTTGCCCTAAACAAGGTCAGTTAGCTGTGCTGAAAATGCAAAGGATCATTAAGTTTTAAGAAGTGGCTATCATCATTAAACCCATGAAATTCATTAAAGAGAGCGAAGCTTCAATCTGGCCTCCCCCAGCCCGGCGCAACAACATCAGAGCCATTTTCGGGTCGAGCATGGTGGTTGCCATGCATCCTTGAATCTTATGCCCCCTTTAAGGCCATTTTCTCAATTAACTTTAATGGTCAATTGTGTCCATTCGTGCTTGTCTCCCCCACAAGTCCATCTCGCACATTGTCTTTGCTCACCTTCTCCTACATCTCAAGCGTCAGCTGCTTAAACGGATTGCCCATCCAGCCAGTTAACCTTCCTCGGCGATGAGCGCTATAATTGGTTTACTATAGAAATGGAAGGGGATAATCCTTCTGTTTGATTAATGCTCGTCTAATCAATTGGTGTCTGGCAAAACCGCCCCTCTGGTCACATTTTGCAAAAAGGAACAGCTGGTTTTTCAAAAGGTCAGACTGATGCAGGGCAGACGGTGTCACCCAGAATGATGGATCGAGCAGTGGACGTCAAACCACTCAATGATTTGTAAGAGGATTTTGGCACATTTGCTGTTTTTTGATCCCATTCACGTTTCTGGGTGGGCCGGTGTTTTGCCACCCAATATTATAGCAATCTACACAACAAGCACTCCTGCTATTCAACTTTGGTGCAATACATGGTGCAATTCAAATAATAATTTGCTTTATATTTTAGATCGTAGATATAAAATCTATTGTAGATATCAAATCTTTTTGAAGTAGAGTATGAGCCTGGTTGCAGAGAAATCTAATTTGATCCCAGTACACTCCGATGGTATCATGGTACTTATGCAAATAATACAAATTGTGCATGTTATGGTGTTTTATATTTAGTTTCTGTGTTCTATTTCATATTATCTCATTGTATCATATTATTTTTATAATCAATATTTTATCATTTTTTTGTACACAGAGTTTGTTGCAATGCACGTTGATATTTTCTTCTCCTCGATGGATACATGCTGCCTTAAAATCTGGCCAAAATCTGCCAAAAAAACAGGTATCTTGTACTTTTTGTCATAAATGAGCTAAAATAGGTGGGCTGATCTGATTTTAGAACAGAGTTTTAGTCACAATGAAAACTAAACTGCTAACTGGCGTCACATTAAACACATTTTGCATTTAAAAATATTGTGAAATATTACAATTTAAAAGTAAGCTTTCTGTTTAAATGTATTTAAAATTTTTATTTATTAATATGATGCAATGCTGAATTTTTATCATCATTACTCCAGTCTTCACTGTCACATGATCCTTCAAAAATCATTTTGATATGTGACCCTGGGCCACAAAATCTGTCTTAAGTAGCACAGATATATTTGTAGAAATAGTCAAAAATACATTGTATGGGTCAAAATTATCGATTTTTCTTTCATGGCAAAAACCATTAGGATATTAAGTAAAAATCATGTTCCATGAAGATATTTTGTAAATTTTCCACCGTAAATATATAAAAACTTAATTTTTGGTTAGTAATATGCATTACTAAAAACTTAATTTGGACAACTTTAAAGACAGTTTTCTCAATATTTTGGGTAAATATTATCATATCCTAAAAAAACATAAATCAATGGAAAGCTTATTTCAGCTTTCAGATTATGTATAAATCTTTTTTTTTTTTTTTTTTAAATTACCCTTATGACTGGTTTTGTGGTTCAGGATCACGTATGCTGATTTGCTGCTGCTGCTCAAAAAACTTTTCTTTTTATTATCAATTTTGCATAATATTTTATACTATCTGCTTAAATGTTACCTTTGCTTTATCCTTCATCCTCTTTATCCTTTTTTGAGGATTAAAATAGAAAGTTCAAAAGAAATTTGTTGTAAGATTATATATATCTCTACTATCACTTTTTATTAAATTTAATGCATCTTTTTGGAATAAAAGTATTTAATTTGTAAAAAATCGTATTTACCCCAAATCTCTGTGGTGCATGTATTAATATGTTTAATCAGTTCAGCTGCATAATTCTTGTTTTGAAATTTTACTAAAGTGACTAATTTGTTCTCCTTTGTAGCATGCAATTAAATATTCCCATGGCACCGGTTCCTTTTGTGTATTTTCCGACTTCAAAGACCAACGGGCAATGGAATTTGCATCACATGACTATCCGTCTGCTTGTATGCTAATGATCATTGATATAAACCCTCCCTTGCCCTGACCTTTGTCCAATAGTGTATCCAACATATTGACTAGCAGTCTCATGAATTTGTCTTGGTTTTAAAAGCAAATGAGCAGTTTGGTTCAGATTCATATCTCAAGGCATTTATCTCTTTCATTTTTTACTCTTAAAGAAAGAGTGGCCCTCGAGCACAAATCACCCACCATTTTTCACGTCTTCTCATCTATCTTTCCAGAGCTTCTTATTGTTGGCGTGTAAATCAAAAGCGGTGTCCATTTAAGAAGTACGACCACAGTCATTCTTCTTACACAATGCCAGAACAAACATGAAATATATGGTCCGTTTTTATAGATTTCGGAGAAAATCCTCAGTGAACCGTTCCTCATTTCACCGTTGGGTGATCAGCCGTGATGTGAAACATTACAAATTTTCATTGATTAGTTATTGATTACCATCCTCAGCCTGTAAAATGAAACCGAGTGCAGCGCTGCAGATGCTAAAATTCTTTCAAATCCCAGATTAGTCTTAGCCTGTATTATATGAGTTGGCTTTCGATATTACCCAGAGGATATTGACAGCCCACTTACAGCTGCAAATAATCAACCATTGAGCACCCAAACAATGCTAAGCGTAGCCCATTATTAGAAAAATACAAGCATTCAGCTTCAGACGTGAATTCGCCCTACACAATTCCCCAACAATAGCGCTTTATCCTCTTACTATCCATACTGGATTAATGTCGCATTCAGGAAAAGGCTACAGTGTGATCTGTTCAGTTTCAATCCGAACGCTGCGAGGCTCGTATCTCTGCGCTCTGCATTGACCCTCAGTCTGCTTTCCGGCAGGACAAGGGCTTAGACTTCAGGAATTAAAGCTGTGGAGGGGGCGGCACGGGTGCAGACGGGATTAGTGTGGAAGTCTTCAAAGACTTCCAAGATTCGGCTAAATTCTGGCTCCTCTAAAGAGTCTTTTAATTCTCTCTTTCTCTCAACAGTACTGTCCTACAGTTGGTATAAGCTTTACGATAGACTAGGATCTTATTTGCCAACGGCCCTATGAAGTAGAGCTAGATGGATAACAACATTTTGGCTTTGGTACAATACAGGCCTCAAGTCTCAATAAGAATGATAAAATAATACCTTGAAAAGTTTGGTATTAATTTTTTAAAATATTTTAAATATGAATATTTAATACTTTTAAAGTACTATTTATTTTATTTTGACTATATATATATATATATATATATATATATATATATATATATATTTATATATATTATTATTTATGTATTCTTGCAGATCAAACAGATCATGGTGCTAGCATGCATTAACTAATAAATAATGTATTCCTTGAAAGCAATGTAAGTTGCTTTGGATAAAAGTGTCTGGTTAATGCATAAATGTACTTACATTGTAAGCTTTTTAATGTTTTTTAAAGAAGTCTCTTCTGCTTACCAAACCTGCATTTATTTGATCTAAAGTACAGCGAAAATAGTAACATTTTCAAATATTTTTACTATTTAAAATAACTGTTTTCCTTTTGAATATATTTTAAAATGTGATTTAATGCTGTGATTTCAAAGCTGATTTTTTAGCATCATTACTCCAGTCACAGGATCCTTCAAAAATCATTCTAATATTCTGATTTGCTGCTCAAAAAACATTTTTTATAATTTTTATTATTATTATTATTATTATTATTATGTTGAAAACAGCTGAGTAAATTTTTTTCAGGTTTCTTTAATAAATAGAATGTTTAGAAGAATAACATTTATCTAAAAATCTTAAAAAAAACAATAATAATAATAATAAAAATTAAAACTTATATTAATTTAATTTTAATATTAATTTAATTTATTTATTTAAAAAATAATAATAAAAACAATAATAATAATAAAAAAATGTTTCGTGAACAGAAAATCAGCATATTAGAATGATTTCCGAAGGATCATGTGACACTGAATACTGGAGTGGTGATGCTGAAAATTTGGCTTTGATCACAGGAATAAATTACATTTGAAAATATATTCAAATATAAAGCAGTTACTTTAAATAGTAAAAATATTTCACAATATTACAGCTTTTGCTGTATTTTGGATCAAATAAATGCAGGCTCTGTGAGCAGAAGAGAATTCTTTAAAAAACATAAAAAATCTTACTGTTCAAAAACTTTTGACTGATGTGTATATATTTATTTATTGATTGATGAGAAGTAAGAAGTCATTGCAGAGCCACTTTGTTGTCTTTTATAGGCTGAACCATAAATAACTCCTACTTTCTGGCCGAAGACTTTACCTACAGTTTTATTTCTTTTAATAATTCTGAACACTATTCATAGCTACCTACTTCACACCCAGCACTTTTAATTATGTTCATAAATTCATTCATTGGATCAATAGGCGCTGTGAATCATTCGATTATTTGGATTGAAACACTACAGTAAAGCAGCTACAGGCCGGTATAAGCAGCTTGACAGCTTTATCCTGCGCAATCAATTTTCTCTTGACCAGGCATGAGGAATATATGACTTTTCAATAATTCATTATGTTATGCAGCTTGAAAGCAGGGGAGCAAATATTCGGCCCAGTATGTATTCAGAACAAGATGTGTGGCAGGCGATTAATATCAATTACAGTAAGCAAGGTCACTAGAATGAACACAGTTAATGTGAAATAAACTCACTTCACACTTCAGTGAGACTCACTGGCTCTAATGATAGAAGTGAATGAATGCATTTGACACGTGACTGGTGCGGTAAGTGCTTAAAGGGATAGTCCACCCAAAAATGAGAACTTTTACTCATTTGCTCATTCGGTTATTTTAGCTCTTGAGCAAAATCAATCAAAAGACTTACAGCCTACAAACCTTACAGACTATTTTTATGAGTCTTTAAAGTAATAGTCAATAGTTACAATAAAACTTGGCGTTACTATAATTTATTACGTTAATCTAATTTTTCATTTAATCTAAATGAATGTGCAGTGTACCTGAATTGGACGAACCTTAAACTTTAGTATAAAGGCACACGACTAGCCACCACTTTGTCTCACACACACGCAAAGAAAGGTACAGAGTAAGGGAGTCTCTTATACCATGCAGAAATGACACGCTACATGTAAACAATATTCTTTGCTGTATTTTTTTTTCTGTCAAAAAAAGTTCCTTTGGAATTATTTAGCTTTTAAGAACTGCCAGTTTCTCTGGTAGTAGGCGGAACTAATGCGCAAACTGCAATCATATTGGCTAGCGCTCACCTATTACTGTCCCTGTTTTGATTTCAGCAAATCAGTTCGAGCGAACGCAGACAACCTGATTAATATTCATGAACCCTGCAGCTCATTAATTCTTGGTGTGTTTTATATTGTTATTAGTAGTAGAATTCAGAGTATTTTTGTTATCTTACCAGTATTATTTGTAGTTTTTCTTCCCTTTTTTCTTAGAAACACTAAATTACAAACAATATCTTAAACACCACCACCAGTCCTAAGGTCGGTCAACATGACAAATATGCATTCATACATGGTTATTTTAATTACTAAAAATGTTTAATGCTAAATTATCATAATGATATATTATAATGCTTGTAATGCGTGACTGACTGATGCTAAGTGTCAAATAGTATATCAAATACATATTAGATATTTAATATTAGTCTGGTAAGTAAACTAAAAAAAAAAAAAAATCAGAAAAATCTCTCCCTGGTAATTAGTAACTTTTATAATTATGTAACTCAGTTACTAACTCAGTTACTATTTGTGAGAAGTGACTAGTAACTATAACTAATTACTTTTTAAAAGTAACATGCCCAGCACTGGAAATTAAAGTTTTCTCAAAATTTACACTCCCTCATGCCACCCAAGATGTAGGCGAGTTTGTTTCTTTATCAAACAGATTTGAAGAACTCAGCTTTACATCACTTGCTCACCAAAGGGTCCTCTGCAGTGAATGGGTGCCATCAGAATGAGAGTCCAAACAGCTGATAAAAAACATCACAATAATCCATAAGCAATCCATATGACTCCAGTCCATCAATTAACATCTTGTAAAAATGAAAAGCTGCATGTTTGTAAGAAACAAATCCATTATTAATGCATTTAATTATGAAACCATTGCTTACACTGTCCATCGCTTTCTCCAGTAAAGAAGTCATCTCATCTGAATTAGGAGAGAAATATGCACAGATTGAGCACAAGCACAGGGTGGATTTTGATATGATAGGATAGCTTTTATGATGAATTTATTATTTATGACAAACATGCCGTTTTTCACTTCCTAAGATGTTAATTGATAGACTGGAGTGGTTTGGATTCCTTGTCAGTTATTGTGATGTTTTTATCAGCTGTTTGGACTCCCATTTTGGCGACACCTATTCACTGCAGATCCATTGGTGAGCAAGTGATGTAATGCTAAATTTCTCTAAATCTGTTTTGATGAAAAAAAACAACATGAGGATCAGTGAACAATTTTTTTGAAGGAACTGTTCCTTCAAGACATTTTTTATTTAAAAAAAACAATGTGACATGGCAAATGAAACCTGATTTATAACCACAAAACCAGTCACAAGTGTCAATTTTTTGAAATTGAGATTTATAAATCGCCTGAAAGCTGAATAAATCCGCTTTCCATTCTGAGGGTGTAAAAAAAAAAATCAAAATCCTAAGAAAAACACCTTTAAGGTTGTCCAAATGAAGTTAGCAATGCATATCACTGATCAAAAATTACATTTTGATATATTTGTGGTAGGAAATTTACAAAATATCTTTGTGGAACATGATCTTAATATCCTAATGATTTTTGGCATAAAAGAAAAATCAATAATTTTGTCTCATACAATGTATTTTTGGCTAATGCTACAAATATTCCCATGCTACTTATGACTGGCTTTGTGGTCCAGGGAATAATTGCCAGTTTTTTATTTGTTTTTGAGTTGGGCTCCAAAAACCAACGTTTTTTTTCCACACGTGGACTCCACCCTCTCAGGGACAGTAAACAGTAAATGAATTTGCTTTGTGCGCCTCGTTTGGTAAGCGTGTACAATAGAAGGGCAGTGGAGTGCACCATGCAGTGTTATGTAATCAATATCATTGGTCATTTGGAACTAAAGGGGCTGCCAAGCTGCTGACTGAAGCACTGTTTACACATTTCCTTCCCCCTTTCCTCGGGATGCCGCCACCAGAGAAGAAAGAGACGACGGAGCAAATAAAGGACTAATCTTTGTGGGCCAATGGTGCGGTTTAATCCGAGCCAGTCCGAGTTGATTGAGGATGCTTGCAAAAGCACCTAAGCCCGTGACCCATGTCACAGCCCGCCAAGGTCACGGCAAAGTCGCTTATCTCTGTAAATCAAAACTGTCGGCGTGAACAATGGGGGACAATTTCAATTAAAGCCTGTTCGGGGACCACAGAAACACTGAGGAATGAACTAAACGACTTTGCGATCAGAGTTATTGCAGTTCAGGAGTCCAGGCCAGGCCAATTAAAGAATCAAGTGAGGTTTTAATTTGCAAATGTGGCACTGAAAGACGAAACCTTTAGGGGTTCTACTGTGTTTATTTAATTAATGAGTGTATTTTATTTTATTTTTAGGGCTGTCAAACTAAAATTTTATTTTAAATAAATTTAAAATTAATTAAAATTTTGAATTAGAAAAATATACTCTATATTATACTGCAATAAAATTGTAAAATGTACCAAATAAATACAACTTAAAAAAAAAATAATAAAAAATATAAATAAAATAACAAAAACTAAAAAATAAAATAAAAAAGGGCATACAAAATGAAAGTTTGAGTTTAACTAATATATGTGTGTGTGTACTGTGTGTAATTATTATGTATATATAAATACACACAAATTGATGTATATCTTTAAGAGAAATATGTTATTTATGTACAAAATATTTTATTTAAATATAAATGATATAAAAATTATAATAAATACATATACTTGTAAATATTTCTTAAATATATACATGAATCTCATACTTTTACTGTGTATGCGGTTAATTGCGATTAATCATTTGACAGCCCTATTTTATTTTTGAGTTTTTGTTATTTTATTTTTTATTTATTTTTTAAGTTCTAATTATTTGGTACGTTTTACAGTTTTATTGGAGTATATTTATTGGATTATTGGAGTACATTGTACTATTTTATTTTTTCTATTTCAAAATTTAAATTAATCCATTTTAATTAATTTTATTTAACATGTTACTTGCCATTTCTTTGAAACTCTTTCCAATTCAAAATGTAAATTAATTTTATTTGATTTTATTTTATTTAACATGTTACTTGCAATTTCTTTGTAACTCTTTGTTAAATTTACTGTCAAAATGTAAAAATTGCTAGTATTTTGCTTTTAAAAAATTACAAGGAAACAGCAAGTAACACATTGAATTAAATGTGAAATTTCAAAGTAGAAAGACTGAAAAAATGTTTGTTTTTGTAATTTTTGCAGTGCATAATTAAAATGGCAAAATTATTTCTCAAGGCCAGATTTTATTCCTTCTCATAGTGATATCAGTTTGTCACCCCACATATCCAAATGCCCACGCCAGGATGGCATCCTAATAATGCCAATATTTCTGGCAACACTGCAGAACATTTGCATCATGGTGGTGAGTTTTCCACCAGAAAATGTAAAAATGTAGTTTAATTATCAGTTGTCACTATAACCTGCCAGATTTGTGTTTTGTGCAACTAGCAATTATTTGCAACCACCATGTTCTATTGGCAAAACGAGTATTAATTTTGATATTTTGAGCCGGAAAGCATTACTTCTACTCAAATTCATGCTATATGGCTCAGAGGTTTCAAACCTTTGTTGTTTGTTCAAAGGTTTCGCCTCAGGCGGAGTGATGCGCTCCAGTCTACTGGAGGGGAACGTCAGCGTTTTCGCACTTATCTTTTAATCACATTTGCCTAAAACTTAATTGGAAAAATAATAGGGCCTCAATTTATTTAATGCAGATCTCAGCATAACTTGGAGGTAACAATCTGTATTTGACCCATATCGTGGAACTGATTCAAATGAGAATGTTATGCAAATTAGAATAAAAATAGAATTGTTTCCAAATGATCAAGTTGTGCATGATAAAATGCAAAAATCATTCATTTTAAGTTGGAATAGTGCTTGAAAAAGACAAGACAATCAGATACCTGTTATGTGACTCGCACTAAAACTGTGTTGAGAATTTGCTTGATCTAAATGGAAAGTGGTTGTAATTAATTCAGATGGTTTCTTTGCGAATGCCTCATGCGTGAATTATCTCAGTTTGAGTTCTGCTTAATGCTTGGCAGGAGAGACGGATGCAAAGAACAAATTGAAAGCTCAAAGAAAGAGAATCGTAATTGTTTGCAAGCCAGCATAGCATTGATTTTCCTCAAACATTTCAGTTTGGGTTTGTTATAAACATCCAGCTACAAGTTTTAAAATTCAAGACATCATGCACGAGACCTTAGAGTTGCTTTTGATGACCTTTTTAGAGCTTTACAGATTGATCACTATCTAATGTCTTCATGTTTTATCTTCCACAGACAAAATAACAACATACAGGCTTGGAATGACATGAAGGTGAGTAAATAATGATAGGATTTTTATTGTTGGATGTGAGTATTCTTTTAAAGTTTGAAAATTCCAACTGATTTACATTTAATAGAATGTTCAGCATTCAAAATGTATCTGATCGAAATGACATCACTGTAATATTTGCATACTTATACTAACAGTCAAAAGTTTATGAACAGTAAGATTTTTAAAGAAGTCTCTTCTGCTCGCCAAGCCTGCATTTATTTGATCTAAAGTGCAGCAACTATTGAACATAACATAACATGCACTATTTAAAATAACTGTTCTTTTCTATTTGAATATATTTTAAAATGTAATTTATTCCTGTGATCGAAGCTCATTTTTTCTGCATCATTACTCCAGTATTCAGTGTCACATGATCCTTCAGAAATCTTTTTAATATGCTGATTTGCTTTTCAAGAGACATTTTTATTTTTATTATCAATATTTAAAAAGATTTATTTTGTTTCAGGATTCTTTGATGAATAGAAAGATCCAAAAATGAGCATTTATCTGAAATAAAAAGCTTTTGTAACATTATACACTACACTGTTCAAAAGCTTGGAGTCAGTATATATATATATATATATATATTTTTTTTTTGCGTGAAAGAAATGATAGAAATTAATACTTTTATTTAGCAAGGATGCTTTAAATGATAAAGACATTAATAATGTTAAAGAAGATTTCTATTTTAGATAAATACTGTTCCTCTGAACTTTCTATTCAACTTGAAAAATTCTACTGTTTTCAACATAATGATAATAATAAATGTTTTTGAGCAGCAAATCAGAATGTTAGAATGATTTCTGAAGGATCATCATATATTTCATAACATTTAGCTCCGAAAACCTTAAATAAGTTAGGTTAAAAAAAAGTAATCTAAAAGTAATCTAAAAAGTAATCCGAATACATTTCCTAAAATGAGTATCCTAGATTACATTATTAACTGCAATTTTAATCAAGTAATCTGTAATCGGATTAAAATTTGTAAGTAATCTACCCAGCACTGCTTAAAGGAGAAGTCCACTTCCAAAACAAAGATTAACATATAATGTACTCACCCCCTTGTCATCCAAGATGTTCATGTCTTTTTTTCTTCAGTCGTAAAGAAATTATGTTTTTTGAGGAAAACATTTCAGGATTTTTCTCCATATAATGGACTGATATGGTGCCCCAATTTTGAACTTCCAAAATGCAGTTTAAATGTGGCTTCAAACAATCCCAATGTGGTTGTAAACGATCCCAGCTGAGGAAGAAGGGTCTTATTTAGCGAAACGATCAGTTATTTTCATAAACAAAATACAATTTAAATACTTTTTATTCTCATATGCTCGTCTTGCCTTGCTCTGCCTGAACTCTGTGTATTCTGCCTCAAGACAGTTAGGGTATGTTGAAAAACTCCAATCGTATTTTCTCCCTCAACTTCTAAATCATTGCTGCAGAAGTTCCGACACAGTTTTTACAAAGTAAACATGCAAAGAAGATCAAACAGCCTTAACAAAAAAAGGTAAAACAGCGATATAGGACGATTTTGAAGTTGAGAGAGAACATGAGATGGGAGTTTTTCGACATACCCTAACTGTCATGACCTGGAACAAAAACAGTTCAGGCAGAGTGAGACAAGACGAGCGTTTAACATTAAAAAGTATATAAAATTGTTTCGCTAGATAAGACCCTTCTTTCTCGGCTGGGATCATTTACAAATGCATTTGGAATTGTTTGAAGCCACATTTAAACTGCATTTTGGAAGTTCAAAATCGGGGCACCATATCAGTCCATTATATGAAGAAAAATCCTGAAATGTTTTCCTCAAAAAACACAATTTCTTTGGGCCATTCCCGAGCCCGGAGCCCTTCCCCGGACAGCACGCCAAATATGCATTACTATACTCCGGCTAATTATATGTAAGCGTGGACTCGTGAAGCGTTGATTCTCATGCACAGTCAAAATAAAAAAAAAAAAAAAAATGAAAAAAATATGTGCTGTATGTCATGACAAAAGTGAATCATTCTGTGCATTTCCTTCAAAGCCTAAAACCATAACATTATTCCTTTGGTATTGGTATTTCCTGCAAATCTATTTTTCTTCAGACAGTTGTATAATTAAACAAAGTTTCTGCATTTAATCTAAAAAAGTTGCCTATAAATATTACATTTTAAAGCTAGAACATTCACTAGTGATGAAATGTGTATTAGTTCAGCATTTATAAATGTTGAATTATTTCAATTATTGAGCACTTTACCTTGAGTTAGTCCTTGTGACATTCGATCCTTATACTTTAAGTCAAGTTAAATCATTCTACACGTCTGTGTTCTGAAACGCACGTTAAATCTCGCACCTATTGAAGTGCATTAAATAATGTATTTCATCACCCACCAGCCACTTTTTTCCTTATGTTCTCTCTTTTTCTCAAACGGGCTCATGCGATCGGAAACGCAGACTCTGCAGTGTCAAGCAAACCTCTGAACCTCAGTCGACGAGAGCAGCGGATGGGCCATGGGACGAAGGATTAAAAGAGTCTTCCTGACAAGAGGAACTCTCACGTAGGCCGGCACACGATGAGTCATTCGTAGCCTCGGGCAGCTGGTCGTTTGTGGTTTGGCTGATTGAAGAGGAAAGACACGAACTAACAACTGATCTGAAATCCATCAGTAGTTCCGACCGCACTGAAATCTTTTCCGAAGTTTAGATGGGTCTTGATGGGGAAGTTTTACGACCTTCACATGACAGATGACAGATGCATAATGCACTGTCTGGACTTGAACTAAACGTATATTTAAGTCCTTAGCGATGCAGATTCAAAACTGTAACATGTGCAATTAATAAATCATCCAAAGATTAAAATTTTGTTACAAATTATAATCTACTTAACTCTCATGTTGTTCTATACCTGTATTGTTTTTCTTTTCCCGTTGACCACAAATGGAGATGATTAGCTTAATAACCAAACTGCTTTTTCTGTACAACAAAAGTGAATGGCTACTAGGATAATCTGGCTAAAATGCTAAAAAGAACTAGTTTGTATTTATGGAAGCCACTGGATTAATAAAACAACAGCAACAGATAATTGCAAATTTTTTTATCTCACAATTCTGTTTTTTTCTCATAATTGTGAGATATATACATTTGCAATTGTGAGATAAATTCAGAATTGCAGGATATAAACTTGCAATTGTGAGAAAAGAGTCAGAAATTCCAGAAAATCTTAGCATCTGACTTTTTTCTTGTAATAATTCTGTGTTTACATCTCACAGCTCAAATTTTTCTCAACATTCTGACTTTATATCTCAAAATTCATTTTTTTTTTCACCTTGGAATTAAAAGTAAAAAAAGTAATTGCAACCTTTTATCTCATAATCTTTTTTTCTCATAACTGAGGAATTGTATTTCACATTTCTGACATTTCTCTCACAATTCTAAATTTATGTCTTGCAATTTTTAGTTTATATCTTGCATTTCTGACTGTTTTTTTCCAGTTGCTAGTTTATAGCTCCCAATTCTGATCTTATATCTCTTGCAAATCTGCCTTTTTTCTCAGAATTGGAGATATAAACCCAGAACTGTGAGGTTTAAATGTGCAGTTGCGAGTTATAAATTCACAATTGCAGGATATAAACTTGCAATTGGGAGGAAAACAGAATTTTTTTTGTTTCTTGAAATTAAAAATCAAAAAGGTAATTGCAACCTTTTATCTCAATCTTTTTTCTTGCGATTACGAGTTTATATCTCACATTTTTGACTTCTTTTCAAAATTGCAAGTTTATAACTCACAATTCTGTCTTACAATCTTGCAATTCTGACTTTTTTTCTTCAGTTGCTAGTTTATATCTCACAATTCTGACTTTTTTCTCAGAGTTGCAGGAAATAAACTCATAACTGTGAGAAGAAAGAGTCCGTAATTTAGGGAAAACTCAAAATTCGGAATTTTTATTGCAATTCTGAGTTTACATCTCAGTTCTCAGTTCTAAGTTTTTCCTCAACATTCCGATTTTACATCTGTTTTAGTTCTGTTTTTTGTTTCTACCTTATAAAATAAAATAAAACTGGTAAATGTAAACTTTTATCTCATAATCTTTATTTCTCGCAATTGTGAGTTTATGTCTTGCAATTTTGAATTTATATCTTGCAATTCTAATTTTTTTTCTCCAGTTGCTAGTTTATAGCTCACAATTCTGATTTTATATCTTGCAATTCTGCCATTTTTCTCAGAATCGCTGGATATGAACTTGCAATTATGAGAAAAAAAAGAGACCGAAAGTCAGGAATAAATTCAGAATTCTGACTTTATATCTCACAATTCTGTTTTTTTATTTATTTATTTATTTTTTAAATAAATAAAAAAATAAAACTGGTAATTGTAAACTTTTATCTCACAATCTTTTTCCTCACAATTGCGGGTTTATATTTAATATTTCTGACTTTTCTTCTCAAAAAAGAAGTTTTATGTTTATGAGTTTATGTCTTGCAATTCTGAGTTTATGTTTTGCAATTATGAACTTTTTCTCCAGTTGCTAGTTTGTAGCTCTGAAATTCTGATTTTATATCTCTTGCAATTCTGCCTTTTTTCTCAGAATTGAAGATATAAACTTAGAATTGTGAGATTTAAATGTGCAATTGTGAATTATAAATTCAGAACTGCTAGATATTAACTCACAATTGCAAGAAAAAGAATCAGAAATTCAGTTGACTTCTGACTTTATATCTCACAATTTAGTTTATGTCTTGCAATTCTAACTTTTTTCTCCAGTTGCTAGTTTCTATTTCACAACTTTGTTTTTATATCTGCCTTTTTTCTCAGAATTGGAGATATAAGCGGGAAACCTAGATATATGCAAACAAGTTTTCATACATACGACTCGTGCAATTTGTTTTGTTAATCAAAATTTAATTAATTTAGTTTGAAAATCATGCATTCTGCCATTGCTTTATTGCTTTTGTGGTCAATTATGAGACAATGCAAGGGTATACAATTTTCACTCTGTTTATTTTAATACAAAATCATGTGACTTTGTAGGTTATTATAAAATTAAACAATTATATTGAATAGAAACCTTCAGAAGGCCATTTACACTGTGTGAAATCAATGTTGCATCACAATATATGTATTGTGGTGCCTAATTCCTTTGATTTGTGTTTGGCTAACAGGTTTTTTAGCCAGTGGGGACAGACGTCTTAATTGGAGAGGATATGGAATTGTACAGCTGTGAAGATGATGACACGGGCCTCTTCCTCTCTGGTTTGCCTGCAGGGTTCTAGATGATTTAATTCATTTGCAAGTTGGCTGCTGCATTCATGCGGTCCTCCTGTGATGTTTCATTATGTTCTCAAACAGAAGAGCTCTTTGGTATGGAAATAACTTTTCAAATGGGAAAAATCTCTCCCTTTCTGCCGCCAAACACACACTATACATGCAAATGAAACATGAAACCTAAAAAACAGCATTTTTTTTTTTTTGTTAGATTTTTGGAGCAGCTTTCATGCTCAGGTGAATGTAAGACACAGGAGACTCTCTCAAGCTGCAACTGTGAAGGATTTTCCCAAGCAAAGCAATTAAAAGTAGCAGCGGGTCAGCAAGACACATTTGACCCGCATTTTGAAGACAAAAAAAATAATAATAATAATAGTATATAATAATATATACATACATACATACATATATATATATATATATGTGGAAAGTAATTTCTGACTATGTTAAATTTATCAAATAAGTAAAATAAAAACCAAATACTGAAAAGTGCCTGCCAAATTGAAAAAAATTTAATTTTCATTTTTTTAAATGTTACAAAAATATAATAATATTAAACTAATTTTCATTTTTTTAACAGTCAGTTTACTTTTTTTTATTTTTTTAAAAAAAGAAATGAAAATCAAATTTTATATACATTATATATATATATATATATATATATATATATATATATTTCAGTAATGTGTCCACAATTTTTTTGGTTTCATGTTTATCTTGTTTTAGTTTTTGTATATGTTTATTATATATATATATGTGTGTGTGTGTGTGTGTGTGTGTGTGTGTGTATATATAATAAAAATGACAATCAAATTTTATATACTTTATTATATGTTAAAATATATATATATATATATATATATATATATATATAATTTTATTTTTACTTAATTTTAATTTTTGATAATTTAATTTATTTATTTTTTTGGTCATTTTGGCACGTTTTATTTTTTTTAACATCTTTATCATTTATATATATATATATATATATATATATATGTATATATCACAGTGTGACAATTAAAAAATGAAAAGTTGTTTTTTTTTTAATTTTGCCACATCTTTTGTGGACACATTTCAGTAATGAAATAGTTATTGGGGTTTTTGGTTTCCTTTTTATCTTTTGATTATTGTATTTATTTCATCACACAAAGCTATTATATAACTTCAGAAGACCTGCAATATTGCACACGAGTCATATAAACTACTTATGGTGTTTTTTTTTTCTCAATTTTCTCAACAGCCTCCATCCCCTTTCACTTTCCCTGCCAGAACATTGTGCTCCAAATCTTTTGTCTTCTACGAAAGAAAGAGGAAGCATGTTTGGAACGACACAAGGATGAGTAAACAGTGAATTTATTAACCATATCAATTTAATTTAATTGACTGATGTCATAATCAGTCCTAAAGTCATCACTGGGTCAGCCATCTCTAATATTACCTATCAACACCATTTTGATCTTTAAGTGTCTCCGCACATGTCAAGCACTTCCAATGCGATATAATTCCCCGTTTGATGACCGAAGATGAAACACCATTTATCCTAAGGTTTCTTTCCCAGCACGCCTCCAAATCTCACACCTTCAATGGCGTACATTACAGACAGAGCCCATCTGCTGAGGTCAAACCTAAAGTCACAGCGCAGAAAGCTGATGAGAGAATAAATTTGTCCCAGTGGGAAAAAAACAGAACTGCGTATGTGTGTGTGTGCATGAGTATATACAGAGCCTGAGGTGGGAATACAGGTATACAATACTGCCGAGAGTCAAGACGCCCAGGAGTGAACCGAGCTCCACGGCGGTCTTATTGATGCTGTTGCCACAGAAACCAGGGTCGAAGGGCTCAAGTGCACACAAAAACACACACAAAAGCACATCTGCGTTCACCTGCGCACACACACACGCAGTCATTGTTATTCTCAGGCACTCTCAATTGTCTGCAAAAGGGTTAGTGCTTTTAAACAAAAAGCAGGTTTTTTGAAGAATCCATTTAGGTTTTAAAAGAAGAAACCACTGTTTGCAACAAAAACCTGAAAGTGGCCTGAAATGAGGGGTCAGCTTTTTGCGCCCGGCGAATGCGTTTATAGCGCTTGTGAGATCAGCAGTCTGAAACAGAGGGTTTGTATGTAGCGCCGGGCTGAACATGAAAGTCCTAGTGGAGAGCTCTCTAAGACTCATCCCGCCCGAAGCTAAAACCTGTCTCAGATATTCCAGCTTTGAGTCCCCCATGAGCCCCTTTTCATGTTGGTGCAGCTAAGAGCCTCATAACCCACCGAAGAAAGCGTTAAGCTTGCAGCGCAAGAGGGGCTGGGAAAGAAACACCTTATCAATCACGTCGCCGCTGTACCGGCTCTGGATGTAACGGGGCTTAAAACTTTACAGGTCGTCCAGAATCTAGAATCGCTGCAAGGTGCACTTGAGATGGCTGGAAGCTTGATGATTGTTTTGTGTTATATTGGGCAGGTTTGTCTGCCAGTGTCCAGGGTTCACATAAGTGCCCACAAATAACTACAGAGTGAAAAATAAAATAATTTTTATTTTTAAAGGGACAGTTCAGCCAAAAAAGAAAATTACCCCATGATTTACTCACCCTCAAGCCATCCTGCTTATGACTTTCTTCTTTCAGATGAATACAATCTGAGTTATATTAAAAAAATGTCATGTCTCTTCCAAGCTTTATAATGGCAGTGAATGGGTGTTGAGATTTTAAAGCAAAATAAAGTGCATCCATCCATCATAAAAGTACTCCACACAGCTCTGGGGGATTAATAAAGACCCTCTGAAGTGAATCAATGTGTTTGTGTAAGAAAAATATCTAGCTGCCGCTAATTACAGTTTATAAAGATTTAAATATGGATATTTTTCTTACTCAGATGCATTGATTCACGTCTGAAGGCCTTTATTAACTCCCCGGAGCCATGTGGAGTACTTTTATAATGAATAGATTTGGAAAGCACTTTATTTTGCTTCAAAACCTCAACACCCATTCACTGGTGTTATAAAGCTTGGAAGAGCCAGGGCATTTTTTAATATAACTCGAGTTGTATTCATCTTAAAGAAGACAGTCAAATACTATACATTGGCTATTTTTATTTTGGCACATACTTTGTGGTCTCTTTTTTAATAATCAAATGATCATTTACAGTTAGCAGAAATAGCAATTTAAGGCAATGTTCTTAGTCTCTTATAGGTACATGATGGCTGTTCCTTCTCTAGTCATTTTTAAATCTTTCAATAAATCTTAGCTTTACATTTAAATTTTAGATCAAGTTTTAAATTAAATAATCTTCTTGTTACTTGTAACTATTTTTTTTTAAGTCATATGAAAACACTTTTGGTTCAAATTCTGTTGTGATTAAATGTTTTTTGAACTTAGATTTGGAAATTTGAAACTTTAGATTTGAAATAAATGAACACAATATTACAAAATAATAAAATAAAATAAAATAACAAAATAAAATAAAACAATAAATAAATAATAAAATACTATGATTGAGGTTCTGCTTCATGACCTAGAATTTTGTATTCATTGATTATGTCATATCTCCCCCTGCAAAACATTCAACTTTCTAAATCTGTAGATTTTATTTTGGTTATTTATATGTTGAAGTAAATTCAAATTCAATTTAAAATTAAAAAATAAAATAAAATAAAATAAAATAAAATAAAATAAAAGTGAGGGTCTGATTCGTAGCCTGGAATAAAATAACAAAATTAAATAAAATAAAAATGAGGGTCTGTTTCGTAACCTAGAATTTTGTATTTATTGATTGTCATATTTCCCCCACAAAGCATTCAACTTTCTGAATCAATCAATTTTATTTTGGTCATTTACAGGTAAATAAAATAAAATAAAAAAAAATAAAATAAAGTGAGGGTCTGATTCATAGCCTGGAATAAAATAAAATAAAATAAAATAAAATAAAATATTGTCTGATTTGTGATCTACAATTTTGTATTTCAGACTTTGGGCGGTGGGAAAGAACATACTTTCAAGTAAGTATGCATTATTGTGTATTTGAACACACCAGTGTCATAAAAATCATCTTCTTTTGTGTTAACCAGAAAACATATAGATGATGATGGTGAATAAATAACCAAGTTTTTTCCGATTTTGTGTGAACCATGCCTTCAAATTCTATATTTTCCCTATTATATGTATCTGAAATGTTATCAAATTGTTACACACTTCTCCTCATATGTAGTGCAAGGGGTAATATTAGCTTAAAAACGTATGCATGGGTGTGCATGAAAATCCTTGGCGTACTATGTTCACCATACCATGATTTGGGATGGTTTATTTCTATCCCCCCATGCATGTAGGACAAATTAGGATGCAGTGCTAGTCCCAGATATCTTTTACTCCTTAATAATACACTAATAATGACTGTGAATGTGTTCTATTGTGTCCAGGTGCGGTCCTTTGGCCAGGTGGCGGGATGCGTATCTCATGCATATGAATGAGTCTATTTAAATGGGATGAATATTTCTACCACGTCGTTTCGGGCCTGACGGCACGCAGCTTGGATTTATCGTAAGGGAATTCTGTCTGCCCGAAAAACAACAACTGAAAACAATCCCAGAGAAAAGATGCCAATCACAAGTTGGGCGAGACAGAAAGAAAGATCGGAGACGGGGTCGAGCGTATTCAGGTATGTTGTGTTTTGTGTGCATGACCCTTGAGCTCGCAGGTCTGTTCGAGTCCAACCTTTCGGTGTGAGGATAAAATTGGATCTTATTTGAATACGGCCACTGGGGAGCACAAGCCGGCGTTTGCTCAGGTGTTTCATGAATGTAATTTAGTGTTTCAGAGAACATCCAACTGTGCGGAGGAGCGGCAGCCCCAGCTTAGCACGCTCGCGCTGAGGAATTGGCACCGCGTCTAAATGACATGGAAGTCTTGAATGATAAACAGGACGCGAGTGTCGTATCGCTGCAAAACTCTGCTGTTTGGCAGCTTGGATTTGGCAGAGCCAAATTCCAATATGTTTCTCATCTGTCTCATCTCATCTGAGTGCAGAGAGAAAAGGAGACGGGCCGGGAGAGGGAGAGATGAGGTGCAGGTGTTGAGGAATAAGATCTGAGATGAGATTCTCAAAGGTCACAACCTGTATATCAACTCCACTCGCAGATACATTGAGACACCAAGCTCAGCCTCTCACCCCGACTGCCCTTCTCTATCCGCTGGAATCCACCGCTCAGAGCCGGCGAAATGAGAATGGGAGAGTGAAATCGAGTGTGTGTGTGTGTGTGTGTGTTTATATGGCAGGCTGCAGCATATGCTGGTCTTCTGAAATGAGAAGGCAAAATCCCGTCTCTTTAGTCCAATGGAAATTAATTTTTTATTTAATGTTTACACAGTTTCCAAGTAGAAAGCTCACGGAGAAATATTTTACCTTGCACGTGGGATTCAGCGAGCCACCGGTGCCATATTTATTTAATAAGTGATATTGTGAAAGTATTATTTATTAAAACCAATGTCTTCAATGTTGCTTCAAAAAATAGCTGCAGGAATACAGTGCCAAACTGCTTACCGCTGGTTTTTGTGAACGTATTATTTATAGTAAACTTCTTATTGCATCATTAGTCATTAAATCCTCTGTATACACCGCAAGGCTAATTAGGGTTACGGTTATGGAGGTGTAGCTTTAATATAGCCGAGAGCTTGTTAAAATCACTTACAGTTCATTTTGATTCAAAAGCAACTAGAAGTGGTGAAGTTGAAGTTTGTTTTAACCAGTTTCAACCATTCTGGTGCATTTTGCTGACCAGTTGCAAACATGGTTTATTTTAGACCATCATGGAGAATTAATATCAGATCGAAATCTGTTTTAATGACTGATTTTTTTTTCAATGCAAAATAATATTTATATATGAAGAGTTTATTAGCAAAAACAGATAAAAAAATCATGTTTTTTTTTTATCATGCAATCATGTTTTTATTGTGTTCACTGTGTTTTTTTTTTAAATAACCCAACTGCAGTTTGACTGAGATTAATTGGAATGCACAATGAAAAAAAATATGATTTTAGTAAATTGTTATATACAAGTTATCTGTTTTTGCAAATGAGCTCTTCATATATTGAAAATAAGTATAATTTATATTATAAATATTTATAATGAAAATAATTACTAAACTAGGCAAAATGCACCTAAAGTTTGAAAGTTTTAAGTAAAATATAAAATAATAAATAAATATAATTTTCTTCACATTTATTTATATTTATATCAGCGTTATTGCAGTTAACTAAGGCTAAAGCAAACAAAAAAATATAAATTAAATAAAATAAAATATTTAAAATTAACTGAAAATAAAATATACAAAAACTTTAATTTGTTTTATCATTATTTTGATGTACAGATATAACTAAAATTGAAACTGAAACATAAATAAAAAATAATATAAACAATGTAGACACATTAAAAAAAAATTCAGTGCCGTTCAAAAGTTTGAAATCAGTAAGATTTTTAACGTTTTTAAAAAAGCCTTTTCTGCTCATCAAGGCTGTGTGTATTTGATTAAAAATACAGAAAAAGCTGTAATATTGTGAAAAATGATTGTAATTTAAAACAGTGGTTTACTATTTTAATATACTTTAAAATCTAATTTATTTCTATGATGCAGAGCTGAATTTTCAGCATCATTACTCCAGTCTTCAGTGTCACATGATCTTTCAGAAATCATTCTAATATTCTGATTTATTATAAATGTTGGAAACAGTTGTGGTGATAAATACCTGTGATACTTTTTTTCAGGATTTTTTGATGAATAAATAAATAAATATGTTAAAAATATTTTCTTCTCTTGTAACAATATACACTACCATTCAAAGTTTGTGGTCAGTAAATTTTTTCTTTCTTTCTTTCTTTCTGAAAGAAACTAATACTTTTATTCAGCAAGGATGTGTTAAATTCATAAAAAGTGATAGTAAAGACTTTTGCTTATATTGTTAGAAAACACATCTATTTTGAATAAATGATATTCTTTTAAACTTTTTATTCATCAAAGAATCCTGAAAAAAAAAGTAAAAAAAAAAAAAGTAGCACAATTGTTTCCAACACTGATAATAGCTTTTATACATCAAAAATAACTTTTGACTGGCAGCGTAATTCAGAATAATAATAAAAAGGTGAAAACAGTCTTTCATAGATCAATTTTATTCTATAAAATATATATTTAACATAATTAGTCAGAATGATTGATAAAATTATTTATGATTGTATTGACATTTGAATGTCGTTGAACTGCGATTCAGTAAATATCTCTTTTTCTAAAATGTTTTTCGTTTCTTTTCTCTTTCTGTGGCCAATTCAGTTCAACTTCCAACTCATTGTGATCACAGCCACGTCTTATATTCAGAATGTTCCTCAAGCCTGCTATGTGCAAAGACTGGCAAAACAAATAACATCTCTGTGCCTCTGCTTTGTGTGTACATGCTAAGAGTTCATGTCAACATCAATACTACATACATATATCATGAGCTGACATTTACACAGCATACGTGAGTAGGCAGAATCACCAGTGTTTCATGGCTGGGGGAAATATGAGGTGTCGGACTGCTTTGTACTACTTATTGTGACCTTTGGAGGCCGGATTCAGTCTTCTATTGCTCCAGACGACAGGTTTAGACCTGACCTTTAACCAACAGCTCCCTTCCCATCACAAATATCGGCTGGAGCATCATCTATTTGTTGTCCACTGGTCTCTATGATGTGCCATTATCGTGTTGTCAAGAACGTCCCAACATTACTTCAAAGTAATCTGCATTTATGCAGTTGGCAGACGCTTTAATCCAAAGCAACATAAATTGCATTCACGTTATACATTTTATAACATTCATGGATTCCTTGGGAATCAAACTCATGGCCTTGGTGTTGCTAGCACCATGTGCTAAATATTAGCAATAAATATACTGCTTCCAAAACATTTAATTACCTGACTGATGTTGAATAGCATCAGTATAAAGAGGCATTTTAGACCAGATGGTGTAGTTTTGCGCCAGCAGGGGCTAAACAGGGCCTTGACCCCCTTGGTTGTGTCCTTGTTTTGTTATTCTCCCTAGTTGCATCCAGAGGTTGTTGTTTTGTTCATTAATTAGTGTGTTTTTTAAAGGTGACATATCATGAAAATCACTTTTTCCTGCTTAAGTGCTATAATTGGGTCCCCGGTGCATCTACCAACCCAGAAAATGTATTGATTTATTTAGTGTATATCATGCTGCTGCCATACAGATCTAATATGGACCACAAAACCAGTCATAAGTGTAGATTTCTCAAAATTGAGATTTATACATCTGAAAGCTGAATAAATAAGCTTTCCGTTGATGTATGGTTTGTTAGGAAAAGACAATTTTTGGTCGAGATACAACTATTTGAAAATCTGGAATCTGATGGTGCAAAAAAATCTAAATACTGAGAAAATCGCCTAAAGTTGTCCAAATTAAGTTCATAGCAATGCATATAACTAATCAAAAATTTGAAAAAAAGTTTTGATATATTTATGGTGGGAAATTTACAAAATATCTTCATGGAACATGATCTTTACTTAATATCCTAAAGATTTTGCCATTAAAGAAAAATCGATAAATTTGACCCATCCAATGTATTTTTGGTTATTGCTACAAATATTCCCATGCAACATAAGACTGGTTTTGCGGTCCAGGGTCACATATAAACATGTGATTTCCCAGCTGTGACCATTTTTGTAACTCCTGTTATGTTTTTAACATAAACTTGTGTGTATTTGACAGTTTAAGCGCAATAAGACATGAAAGAGAAGTTTAGTACTCAGATGCCGCGTGACAGCCGCTTTCTGTGCGTGTGCATTGGATGTGTGCGTTTAAGAAACCGAGGTATG
Source organism: Labeo catla (assembly GCA_012976165.1). NCBI lineage: Eukaryota > Metazoa > Chordata > Actinopteri > Cypriniformes > Cyprinidae > Labeo > Labeo catla. The sequence goes on along the minus strand of VONZ01001170.1, from coordinate 18,986 downwards.
AGCTGTAAAGACACAGCCATGTTTTGGAAAAGGGGGAGATCATTTGCATTTAAAGAGACATGCACGAAAACAATGTGTTTCTGCTTTGACTCAAAATTGGCATTTGCAAAATTAAATAATAAATGATCTGTGGGCTACTTTGAGCTGAAACTTCACAGACACACTCTGGAGACACCTGAGACTTATATTACATCTTGTAAAAAGGGGCATAATAGGTCTCCTTTAAGTCTGTATTGACACAAATATTAAATATGTCAAAAGCAGGATGCTAGATTGTTGTCACATGAACGCCTACTCAATAAGTTATCTCCAGTCATAAGAGAGTTTTGCACTGTTAATTACGATGGCATTTTAATGCCACATTAAATGAAATATTTTGAGAATAAAGTCAAAATACTATGAGAATAAAGTTGAAATATTTCAAGAATAAAGTCGAAATTACGAGAATTAAGTCAAAATGTTTGGAGAACAAAGTCGAAATATTCTCAAATTTATTCTCGTAGTATTTCAACATTATTCTCATTATATTTTGACTTTATTCTTAAAATATTTTGAATTTATCCTCAAAATTTCTCGGCTTTATTCTTGTAGTATTTCAACTTTATTCTCATAGTATTTCGACTTTATTCTCGAAATATATTGACTTTATTCTCGTAATATTTCAATTTTATTCTCGTAATATTTCGACTTTATTCTCATAATATTTCAACTTTATTCTTGTAATATTTTGACTTTATTCTCATAGTATCACAACTTTATTCTAATAATATTTCGACTTTATTCTTGAAATACTTCAACTTTATTCTTGTAATATTTCGATTTTATTTTCAAAATATTTCATCTTTATTCTTGAAACATTTCGACTATATTCTCGAAATATTTAGACTTTATTCTTGTAATATTTAGACTTTATTCTCAAAATATTTCGACTTCATTTTCTAAATATTTCCACTTCATTCTCGTAGTATTTCGACTTTATTCTCAAAATATTTAGACTTTATTATCGTAGTATTTCAACTTTATTCTTGAAATATTTAGACTTTATTATTGTAATTTCAACTTTATTCTGGAAACATTTTGACTTTATTCTCGAAATATTTCAACTTTGTTATCGTAGTATTTCGACTTTATTCTCGAAATATTTCTACTTTATTCTTGTAATTTCGACTTTATTCTTGTAATATTTCAGCTTTATTCTCTAAATATTTCAACTTCATTCTCTAAATATTTCCATTTTATTCTCGTAATATTTTGACTTTATTCTTGAAATATCGCGACTTTATTCTCAAAATATTTTGACTTTATTTTTGTAGTATTTCGACTTTATTTTCAAAATATTTCGACTTTATTCTCGTAATTTCGACTTTATTCTTGAAACATTTCGACTTTATTCTCAAAATATTTTGGCTTTATTCTCGTAGTATTTCAATTTTATCATCACAATATTTCGACTCTTGTGATATTTTGACTTCATTCTTAGAATTTTTTAAGTGGCACTAAAACACAGTCGTAGTCAATCCAATTTTGTGTAAAAAATAAATAAATAAATAAAATAAATAAATCAATAAAAAATTGAGATTTTGGCAGCCCAAATAAATGAGTCATGCACATTGCATTGTGGGTAATTAATAGAGAAATTGGTACACAGACCTCAAGCTATAGCTGTAAATTGTTTAAATCATATGGACAAGCAAATATGGCTGGCCAATATGGTCTTTCTGATGAAGTTTGTTGACCAGAATCTTGCTGCATAAGCTGTTGAAGCAGCCAGGTGGGGCAAAGCAGCACACCAGTGTCCCGAACACAACATATGCTGATCTTTTCAGCAGGGAGAACCTCTAAATTAGCTTGATTATACACGACTACACCTGCACAATAGAGAACAGTGCTGTTATGGATCTCATAAATCCTTTAACAAAGCTTGTGTTGTGCTTTCTGGTGGCACAGGGGTTTGTTTTATTTTCACTCACACACACACACAATCACAGATAATGGGAAAGAGACTCGAGACACTGACCTTGACAAAGAAAAAGAGCTCACTTCAGCAGTTTTATTTTTCTTCTCTCCCCGAGTCTCTCGTGATCATCTCAACAGCTCTGCTCTCTTTCTCTCCCTCCACATCTGTCTGTTGTTCTCCTCGTCCTCCTGACGCACAAGCACAAAAACTCTGCTGTGCCTGTGTGTATTTACTCTCTGCGCTGCATTTTGCATCGCTGTGTAAATATGTGATGTGCCTTTATGCCGCTGCATTATGAAACACTATATTACCATGCTTGGCATGTTTCCATGAGCATCACTGTATGGAGAAATCAAAAATGATTCACTTTTACTGTTTTTATTGTCGGTTACTCACCCTCAAGATTCAGCTGAACACAAAAAATAATTTAAGAAACTTCAAGCATTGTTTTTCCATAACTAGTTGCAAAAAAAGAACCAGAAAGCATAAACATAGTCCATAGAACTTGTGCATTATATTTCCTATAAAGCCTTTTAAGCTAAATGTAATAAAGATACCACAGTTAAAAACATTATAAACATTATTCGCTGAAAATCTGCCTGTGCGCTATAGCTCTCAAATCATAATTTGACTAAAAGGTTTGAGGATAATTTATGATGTCATATTTTCAGACGTTTTGTTATAATGTATTGTTAGTGTAATGTAATGTTAGTATTTTATTTTGCCGTTGTATTTCGGATTTTAAGGCATATTTTAATTTATTATTTACTTGTTATTTAATATATTAAATAGAAAAGACTTATTTGTAATAATATTCACAATATTACTATTTTGCAGTATTTGAACAAATAAACATAAAAAATAATATTCTAAAATTTTATATATAGATTTTCTTCTGTTAAAATAATTTTATTTTATTATGACATATTTTTAAAGGAATATTTTATTATATTTAAATTATGTTGTCTTATTTTAGTATATTACAAATATATTTTATTTTGCTATTCTCTGATGTCATATTTTAAGGCATATTTTATTCTGTTACAATTATTTTATTTTATTATATCATGATTTATTTATTTAAAATTTATTTAAAATCTAATTTTCGTATATTACAATTATATTTTAGCATTTTATTTCATGTTACAGTTTGTTGCAGCAATTTTATTATGTCATATTTTAAGGCACATTTTTATTTAAATAATTTCATGTTATTTTTAAATGGATATTTTATTATTTTTTAATGATATTGTCTTAATTTAGTATATTACAATAATATTTTATTTTGCTATTCTCTGATGCCATATTTTAAGGCATATTTTATTCTATTAAAATTGTTATTTTATTATATCATATTTTTTAAAGGAATAGATTAGTAAATTTAAATTATATTATCTGATTTTCGTATATTACAATAATATTTTATGATTTTATTTTATTATGTTACAGTTGTATTTTATTTTGCAATTTTATTATGTCATATTTGAAGGTACGATTTAATTTATTAAAATTATTTTATGCTATTTTTAAATGAATATTTTATTATTTTTAAATGATATTGTCTTAATTTAGTATATTGCAATTGTATTTTATTTTGCCATTCTCTGATGTCATATTTTAGGCATATTTTATTCAGTTAAAATTATATTATTTTATTGTGTCATATTTTTAAAGGAATATTTTTTTCAATTTAAATTATATGATCTTATTTTAGTATATTACAATTATATTTTAGTATTTTATTTTATTATGTTACAGTTATGTTTTATTTTGCAATTCTGTGATGTCATATTTTAAGGCATATTTTCATTCATTAAATTATTTTATTATAATTTTAAAGGATGGTTTTATTATATTTAAATTATATTGTCTTATTTTACAGTTATATTTTATCCACAATTATGTCATGTTATATTTTTAATGGAATGTTTTTCTATTTTTAAATTATATTGTCTTAATTTAGTATATTACAATTATATTTTATTTTGCCAATTTATGATATCATATTTTAAGGCATATTTTATTTTAT